>CM025789.1:85200245-85759985 GCA_014635995.1 Sarcophaga peregrina
GGTGCGAATGTTTCCTTATAATCGACGTTTGCTTTTTGGGAACAGCCCTGGGCAACAAGCCTAGCTTTGTACTTCTCCACCGAACCATCAGGATTACGTTTTAACGCAAATACCCACATGCAACCAATCACATTTTTACCTTTGGGTTTATCTACAAGCTGCCAAGTCTTGTTTTTGATCAAGGAATCATATTCCTTCTTCATGGCTTCAATCCACCTATTTTTGTTTTCAGGATTTAATGCTTCTGCCACCGTATCAGGATTTTCTATAACAGAATTTAACATCTCAACCTCCAGTTTTTATCAATTTTGGTCTACCTCGTTTTCTTTTGTTTTCGACAACAATTGTTTCATCTCTGTCTGTTTCCACATTACTCTCCTCTGCCAGATCTTCTTCATCATCCATTTGCTCTTCTTCGACTTCCTTCTCGATTTGTTCTACCTCAGGAATACTCACTGAATTATTTTCTTTAAAAAATTCCAAAAATAGATTTTCTTCTTCTTTGTCTGGAATAAAACATTTTTCAAAAGATTGTTCAAAGAAAATAACGTCTCGAGAAATAATTATTTGCTTAGTAGTGGGATTATATAAACGATAACCTTTTGTAGACAATTGATATCCAACAAATTTAATTTTATTACCTTTAGGGAAAAATTTACCACCTTTCGGTTTAGGACCTTTATTTAACAATAACATCGCATCCAAATGTTTTTAAATGAAAAACTGATGGTTTTTTACCGAACCATCTCTCATACGGTGTAACATGATTTAACACTTTTGTTGGAGTGCGATTCCTTAAATATGTTGCAGTATTGATAGCTTCACCCCATAACACCTGTGGCAAACCAGAAGACTCAAGCAAACACCTAGCCATCTCCACCAATGTCCTGTTCGCCCTCTCTGAAACACCATTCTGTTGTGGCGAATAACTCACTGTTGTTTGATGGACGATGCCTTTCTTAGAGAAAAAATCATTAAATTTAGAATTTACAAATTCCGTTCCATTATCGCTCCTAACGACTTTAATTTTGCGGCCTGTCTGCGTCTCCGCGGTCCCAGAAAAAGAACAGAATGCGTCAAAGGCATCTGATTTATTTTTTAAGAAAAACGTTGTTGTATACCGTGAATAATCATCAATAAAGGTGATGAAATACGACGCCCCACTTAGAGTTTTGTTCCAATTGGCCCACATAGATCTGTATGTACCAACTCCAGCAAGTCTTTTGTTTGTACACTTCCGTAGCTTTTGTAGGGTTTGGCGGAAATTTTACACACAGCACAGGTAATGTATGCAATCGATAGTTTTTGGCAATTTTACATTAAAACCTTTCACCATATTATTTACGTTCAATTTGTTTAAATCATTTAGGTTCAGATGACCATAGCGTTGATGCCACTTTATTCCTTCACTTTTGTCAATTAGTCCATAAGCACTTTCAATATTTTTAAAGTTAACAATAGATTTTATATTTGCAATAAACATTTCACCAACCAAATGAGCTGTTAAAATTGTTTGTTTATTGTTACTCATTATTTTTGCTTTCTTATCGGCAAATTTAACAGTGTGACCAGCTTTAATTATCTTATTAATAGATAAAAAATTCGAATGTAAATATGGTACATATACATATACATAATTCTAGATTGCAAAATTTTGTTCTTATTTTAATATTTCCTATGCCTTCAGCTTTAACGCTCTCACCAGATGCTAACACGACTTGTTGTTGTGACTCATTTAATGTTATAAAATACTCTTTTGATCTGCACATATGTGACGTCGCGCCGCTGTCGACTATCCACATTTCTGTTACATTACATCTGTCTTCAAATAAAGAGCAAGCAAATTCATTTTCATATTTCTCTTTGCACTGTGAACGTATGTGGCCCTTTTTGCCGCAGCGATAACATTTGACATTACTAATGTTATTAATATAACCATCATTTTTAAAATTTCCGTTACTATTGTTTGTTGTTTTTGTTGCAGTATTTTTATTTCTATAGTTGTTGTTTGTGTTAAAATGTTTTCTATTTCTTTTTGTATAATTTCTTGAATTCGCCTCAAAAACATTTTCTATATCATTATTTCAGGGACCGTAACTGTTATAACTTTTATAGTAAAAGTCACAAAATAAGAATTATTTTTTGACTTTTATTTTTTCGAACAAAAATAAAAGTTATTATTTGATTTTTATTTTTTCGAGCAAAAATAATAATTATTTTTGACTTTTATTTTTTCGAGCAAAAATAAAAGTTATTTTTTGACTTTTATTTTTTCGGGTGGGAATAAAAGTTATTTTTGTCTTTTATTTTTGCGAGCGGAAATAAAAGTTATTTTATGACTTTTATTTTTTCGAGCAGAAATAAAAGTTATTTTATGACTTTTATTTTTTCGAGCAAAAATAAAAGTTATTTTTGTTTTATTTCATGATGAATTCATAATATTTATTAACATTTATTGCAAAACTTAATTCTAAAAATTTTTTAACATAATTGAATTCATTATGAATTAATATAGAAATGACTTTTATTTCTGCTCGAAAAAATAAAAGTCAAAAAATAACTTTTATTTTTGCTTGGAAAAATAAAAGTCAAAACTTAACTTTTATTTTCGCTCGAAAAAATAAAAGTCTAAACTTAACTTTTATTTTTGCCTTAAAAAATAAAAGTCAAAATTTACCTTTTATTTCAGCTCGAAAAAATAAAAGTCAAAAATAACTTTTATTTTTGCGCGAAATAATAAAAATCAAAAAATAACTTTTATTTTTGCTCGAAAAAATAAAAGTCAATTTTTTAAAAAGCAACCCATTTTATAAAACTTTAGTCCAAGACAATCAAAATGGTATACTAGGTTCTGTTTTCCGACATTTCCTTGCGGTTGCTTTTTTTAATAAAAAATGCAAAAATAACAGTTATTTTCGGTCCCTGCATTATTTACTTTACTGCATTGTCTCATTTCCTCCTCTAATATTTTGGAAATCAATTTCTCACTTTTTTGCAAAACATCTCTACTTTCAATTGCTACCACAACACTCTCCATTTCGTCGGGAAAACTACATAATAATAATATTGAAAGCAAATCCTCATTCAGGGTGTTTCCAATTTCCTTAAGGTCGTCAATTATGGAACAAAACTCATTTATCTGTGTTGAAAACTCTTCATTACTATGAAATTTAAACTTGACAAGCCTTTTAAATAAATTTACTTTCCTTGACGATGTATTCGACTGATATATTGATGATAATACATACCACGCACTTTATGCAGTTGAACAATTCTTAATATGGATCAATTCACTGGGTTTAACACTCAGGGTAATTGTTGCAAGCGCCTTCCTGTCGTTGTTCTGCCACACTGCTTTCTGAACACTTTCTGCCGGGCAGGGCCCCACGACAGTGTTCCACAAATCCATTGTGATCAATAGACTTTTTATTTGAATACACCATGTAGTGTAGTTATCTCCGTTTAATTTTTCAATACCAGTAACACCACTCGACATATTTGTTTTTTAAACTCCGGATAAAACAACCAAAACCAAAAGAACTCCTTGGGTATATAACCTCACAAATTTTTATTGCTGAAAACGTGAAAACTTAAGTTACCAAGGTCCTGGGCCCAAAACCTTTGTTGGTTTTATTTTTAGTAAAACCTGTTTAGTGGCTCAACAATAAAACGACTTTTCGAGTGTTGTACAGAATTCAAATAAAATGTACTTTATTATAAGGTTATAATTTTTCTTTTAAGTTTCTATGACCATTACTTCACACACAAGAAATTGGAATGATCATCATATATATTATTTCTAAAGCACTTCTTTTTGTCGGTTGCTAATATGTCCCATACTACCGCATCAAATTTAATGAACGATATCTCATTTTAAAGCTTATGTCTAACACTAATCGAAGAAAATAATTAGAAATTGAAAAATTAACATTTTCACTGAAAAAAATTATATTTTACATAGAACTGCATAATAATACTGTCGTCATTATGATTATATGTTTTTGTTCAAGTGTACTAATACAGGGTCGCTTAATAGTAATGCAGTTCTACATAATATAGTATGTATTTATACCCATTTTGGCAATACCGCTTTTTACTATAATGCCGTTTATTACTAAGTCAGTTATATATAATATGCATATTAAGTTGTAAAAAGCTGTTTGTGCAATACTTTGCAGTAGTTGTTAGATCAAGTACGATAAACAGGGTCGTTCAATTGTAAATTTTGGTAATGTCGTTATTATCACGGCATTGTTTGTTTATGAAGTGTCAGCTGATATTTAACAGCTAAGAATAAAAATAACGTGCAACGTAAGAATATAAATAACGTGCATATATTGAAACAAGTAATTGAATTAAAACATCTTTTTCTATTAAGTTCTTAATTTTTACTATTTTATTACCTTATAGTATTTCCAAAACCAGATTTTGTCTTAATCGCAAAAATTTTTTTTGTCAACTTTCTAACTGTAAGTTATTTAATAAAGTATATGATATAAATTCATCGGGTTTACCACTTCATAAACTGATTTTAAAGACAAATGCAATTATAATGTTAATCAGAAATCTTAATGCTAAACAGGGGTTAATAAATGGTACCAGGTTAATCGTAACAAACTTGGGAGAGCACATCATATCAGCAAAAATTATTTATACCGATAAAACTGTACTCATACCACGAATCAACCTTACACCTTCTGATCCAACTGTGCCTTTCCGAATGACACAAAAACAATTCCCTGTGAAAGTTGCTTTTGCAATAACGATAAACAAAGCACAAGGTCAAACCCTTCAAAAGGTAGGATTGTATTTACCAAAACCGATCTTTTCACATAGGCAGTTATACGTGGCTTTTTCTCGAGTGCGTACGTTTAAAGATATTTCTGTTTGTATCAAGGATTCGTACGGGCAAAAAGTTAACGATGATTATGTCATTACCTCTAACAGTGTATTCAAAGAAGTATTATAAAAGCATTTAAACATATGTATGTATGTATGTAAATATGTATGATATTGTTACATTTTTACCTTTTAAAAACGTTAAAAATATGAGTTCGTAGATTGCAAATAAAGTAAAAATAAATATGTGTTTGTTTTTAATAAATTCTTTATTATCTGCACAATTTTTGTGCCACTGTTCGAACTTGTTTCACGTATACAATGATACTTCACAATATGTGTTTGTTCTTTATACTACTCTGCTTACAACCCTTTTGTAAGCAACAACACTTGTTAGTTATTCTTCTTTCTCACAACCTTTTTGTAAGTACAACACTAACAACTGTTTTCTCAAACGCAACTTGTCTGCACACAAGTCTGATCGAATTAAAGCTCGATAGATTTTAATTCTCAACCAACGTGACGTCGTCTTACACGATCAAATTCAAACTCGCAGCCCTGCTCGCTTTAACCTGCCTTTTATACTACTGGATCATCAGTGTGATGAATGCCCTTGAAGGACGATGACGTCCTTCGGTAATATTCTAAAAATGTAAACAACCTATTCTTATTTTTGTTGTTTCTTGTTTACATTCGAGCTGGTAGATTAGTTGTTGTTGGTTTATTTGTCTATCCTATTTTATACTGCACATTGTTGTTTCTTGTATACTTCTTAGTTCCCTTTATTTTGTTGTTGGTTATTTACGTCTTTTTATCCTTTATTCTTGTTGGTATATTTTTCTACTCATTCATTGATCACGTGAACAGTGCGCTGTTTTGTTTTTTGGGGCTTTTGTTTATCATTTTATGCATGATCATTGTGTTGTTTTTGGAGCTTTTGTTTATTATTTTAACAACACCATTTCCACTTTCGTAACAATATATTATGATTTCTAATATTTTTAATAAAATTTCCATTAATTATTTTTATTTTAGGTTACAAAAATGACAACTAACGGTGCGAAATATTCGCACGGGTCATCTAGTCATTTTATAACTGGTAACGATTAATTTGCAAATCAATTATTTTTAAGTATAAAGTTTAAACAGAACAAAGTCGCATGTATTTGGCTTGTGTACGGTGTTACAAATTCATTACAATTTTTATTTTTTGTTATATTCACAAAAATTGAATATATGAGATTTTCTTTTTAAACACATTGTGGCATATAAAAAAATTTTGCATATAGTCACTTTAGCGATATTGTTAATTCCGTGGACTGTATTTGGGGGAGGAGAGCTCACAAACAAAATGAGGAAATCGTTTTGATATCGAAAACACTGAAAGAAAAGGAACTATGATTAGAAGTGTTCCAAATTTATCTTAACACATCACCAACACTTTCCTTTATGCTATATTTAGTTATTTTGCTCACTGTTGGATGTCCTCTTCTTTTTGGTTTTTTTTAACTTTATGTACTTGAATTAACTGATGTTGTTTGTAGTTGTGAAGAAGATGTTTTGATATTTTTTTAGTAAAGTAAAACTTTATTAAGTTATTTAATTAAACAATTTTAATTATTCAAAAAATGCAACTTCACAAATATTTTATTTCTTTTAATTTATTTCAATTTTTTATATTTTTAATTGTTCTTTATATTTTAATTGTAGTTTTAGAATGTTAAAATTTTTTTTTTTAACACACGAAGCTAAATTCTGATAACTTAATTCCTCTTTGAATGGCACAAGTAATGCTTCTGGATTAACAAATTAGAATGAATACATAAGATCAACATAAACAAACAATATGTCTAAAATATATAGGTCACAGAATTATGTTAAAGTTTAATAGCTTTAGATACAGTAGCATTAACAATTTTAGATAAAAGCTTATATTAGTACTATAACGCCCTCTGCTGGTGACTAGGCATCATGAAGTTGATCAGTTACATCGCCGGGGATGGAATTGTCATATCTCCGGACGTAAGCATTCCGGCGCCCTTGCAGTACTGCAATCAAGGAAGAAAAAACACTGGCAGCAAACCTGATGCTAAAGGAAAGGAAATCAAAGAACAAAGAAAACTATTAAATTAATTCAAAAGGTAACCAATTTACTTATCCAAATTCGGAAAATAAAATTCAAGAAATGAAACTAAAGCTACATCAGCTCACGATCCGGACTCCAAATGGTATCTGTCAGCGGCATTAAGGGAAGTAAACTATAATGAAACTATAAATGAAAAATTAGATTTAATACGTATCATGGTTCAGAGCGATGGGTTGCATACCTGTGTACTATAAAGAACACAACCCAGAAATTAGATATCCAAAAATTGAAAACTGGGCCAAAGGTTTGCCCACCGTACCACCAAATACACCATTGCGAATTATTTTGCTATATACGTCACACCCAAACTTAATTCCCACTGGGGCGGCTACAAAAAATATTGGATCTGTCAATTGTAGTCCCGGCAACTCTTCTGCTATCCTACCGTCCATTGACTGGGAAGGGGTGAGTCCATCCAACTGTCTTCGTACCTCCGCATAGGTTTCGACCGTGTCGCTGTTGCCGTAGTTACCTCTAACTACCAAGAGAACCCGCTCTGAGCGTCCACATTTGATTGTCTTTGCGGCAAGCCGACGAACCACCTTCTCAGAAACTAGGGTACGCTCCGCAGTAGGATCGATGACTGCTCTTTCCTTGACATACCGTCCATGTGCCACAATGTTGACCACAGCAGTTGGTTTTAACAGAACGCTATCCGTCAACGTATATGCCGTAGATGGTGAAACTATGCAAGCTGTCGAACGAGAGATTTCTCTCGGCTGATGAGATGTGAGGTTCCTCGATCGACTCGGAACCAGAGCGGTAGACGGACTCGGTCTTCGGCTCTCACGATTATTGGACGAACGAGGTCCCCTGGCGGAGTTTCGGGACGAACGAGGTCCCTTATTGTTTGTGCGAGCAGGCGATTTACGATTGCGGTTGTCCCTCTTCGACTTCGCGACCTTCTTCGGACCAGACGAACGAGGTCTTGTGTCCGGCTTGTGAAGAAGCGTATGATGCATGTCACCGCAGCGCTTACATTTACCAGTACTAACGCAAGTCCGCCAGGTATGATCGTGACTCAAACATCCAGCACAGTATTTATAAATGGTCACCAACTTCATTCTCTCTTCATAATCTGCCTTCGAGAACCGTTCGCAAAATCGCAATGGGTGGTTTTTTAAACATACACGACACACAATCTGCCAGCTGGTATTTTTTCGCCGAAACCATGATACCTTTAGCTGCAATTATGAAATATTTGAGTTCAACATGTAGGAAGAAGTACCAGTTTCACAACTGGTCGAGTGATTGTTCCGCGTGAAGTCCTCAAATCCACTACTCTAACATGATTATCTCTACCCGAATGTAAATTCAATACGCGACCCAGACGCCATTCATTGGTAGGCATGTTGTCCTCGCGGACGACCACCATATCACCGACCTCTAATCCTTCCTCAAACATTTCCACTTATTTCTCTTCTGTAGATCCTTCAAATATTCCTCTTTCCAACGGAGACACAAACGTTGGTTCAAAGCCTTGACTCTCTGCCAACGGTTTATTATTGAGGGCAAAGGATCCTCAATCTTCAATTCCGGTGGGGACAGCAAAGGACCACCGATCAAGAAATGACCTGGCGTAAGAGCGTCCAGGCAATCGACATTATCTGCCAAAGGGCATAATGGGTGCGAATTCAGGCACGCCTCGACACGTGTGAGAAGAGTGGAGAGCTCCTCAAAGGAATATTTCAAACCCCCTGCTAGCCTTTTGAAATGGTGTTTAAAACTCTTAACGCCTGCTTCCCAGAGACCTCCCATATGAGGAGCACCAGCAGGGTTGAAATGCCAAGTCAATCCCCTAGGTCCATACGTAGCATTGACATGGGAACCTGATTCCCTAAGAAAGTTCGATTTTCGCCTCTTAAGATTTTCGACGCTCCTACAAAATTAGTCCTATTATCGGAATACATATCCGCAGGGTATCCACGACGAGATATAAATCTAGCCAACGCACCTAAGAATGCCGACGTAGATAGATTACTAACAGCTTCCAAATGAATAGCTTTCGTAGCAAAGCAAATAAACAGACAAACGTAACCCTTAGTTCTAACACACGCTCTGCCAGTATAATTCCGAATGTCAAAAGCCCCAGCAAAATCTACACCGGTGCTAACGAAAGGACGAGTGAAGACGGTACGAGACGTAGGTAAAGCTGCCATTATTTGACTCTGAGTCATTCTCCAGTAGATAGTGCAAGTCCAGCAACGCCCTACAACGGTCTTTATCAGGTTTTTCGACCCGCGCATGTAGAACTCAGTTCTCAAGATCGTCAGCATCAATTGGTTTCTGCCATGCAAAGTCAGCTTATGAATAAAATCGACCAACAGATAAGAAAATCGACTTGCTGTTGGCAAAAGAATTGGAAACCGTTCGTTGTAGCTGAGATTTACCGCATTAGCCAACCTGCCACCTACTCTCATCATACCATCCTTATCCAAAAAGGGATTCAAATTCAAAAGTTCCCCTTCCACAATCTTTCCTCCTTCAGACAACCGCCGATATTCCTGAGGGTACCTTATTAATTTCCCTCTCACACTCCGAATTTCGTTTGCAGTAATCTCCGAAGGACTGCCAGCCGAACGTTCCTTACCAAAAAACCTAAACACTAAGGCCATCACACGTAACGCCCTCGAGTAGGAAGAAAACCGATCCAAAAGATCATCAAACTCCCTAAAATAAGTGAAGAAAACCAGGTGAAACTTTTCCTCCTCCTTAGTGTCATATTCCTCCGGAAGAGGGTTACGCCATTCGTCGGTAGGGGAACCTAACCATTGGGGACCATGCCACCACAACTTGTTCGTTGCCAAATCCTGCGGTCGAGCAATTTATCAAATCATCGGAGCATCTTTGCGGTGATAATAATTGGACCTAACCATCCAGTAGGATCGAAAAGCCTAGCTATAATTGACAAAACATCCCTTTTGGTAAAATTCTCCTTCATCTCAATTGCCGTTGTCGTAAAGAAGAACTGGTCCGACTTGGCATTCCATCGAACGCCAAGGGTCTTGCTAGAACTAACCTCCTCAAATTCTAAAAAAACTTCCCTCAACAAGTGATCAGAAGGCAACCCTTGAAGAATTCTCCTATCGTTTGAGGTCCATTTCCTCATTGAGAATCCCGCGGAAGTCAATGCCAATCTTAATTGGTCTCGTGCCTCGATCGCTCCAGAGACATCATGAGCCCCAGCCAGCGCATCATCCACGTACATCATTTCACGTAGAATTTCAGAAGCCAAAGGCCATTTGGCTTCACCATCATCAGCGAGTTGAAGCAACGTTCTGATTGCCAAAAAAGGACCACAATTTACCCCAAACGTGACGGTTTGCAATTCAAAATCCTCTACTTCCTTATCCGATTCCTTTCGAAAAACTAGACGCTGATACTTCACTTGATCAGGGTCCAAAAGAATCTGCCGATACATCTTCTCAATGTCCCCATTGAACACATATCGATAAAATCGCCATCTAACAATCAGAAGTCTCAAGTCATTCAAGCTCAGTCCACTTGAGGTCATACTGGAAGCATTGAAAACAGCCCTAACTAAGAGCTTTCAGGCTTGAACACCACGTGATGGGGTAAGTAGTACGAGTCGCCTTCCTTCACATCCCTAACATTACCTTCGCCATATCGCTCCTTTATTGCAACATAGTCATATCTCAAAAAATTAAAAATTTGTAGTTACTTAAGCAAAACTGCTCTTTTAGACCTTTTTTACACATTGAAAAAAAATCAGTTTAATATCCCAAGCTGAACCAAAGTTATAGCAAAAAGAATTTGCATCAATTAGATCATAGGACTTATGTCTTGAAAACTTAAATCGCATTTTGCCAAGTTTAAGTTTTTTTGAGATATGACAATGTTTCAATAAAGGAGCGATATGACTTAAAGACCTAAAAGAATATGAATCTATTCCAATAAGACCGCATCATAAGCCAATTTCAGAGATGGGTTCCGAAGCAGGGAAGTTTCGTTCCGCAAAAATTGTTTGTAGGCCTTCGGGCGAGAAGCGCCAAGGCAAGCCAGGGAATCACACTGCGGCTTGACAGGTAAGGATACTATGCTTCGCCCAGCTGAATTCCTACGTACCGTCCTCCTAAACAGTACTCATCATCAGGTGACATCTTCGAATGCCTTGGGGGTTCCTCCAATTTCCAGAACCTCTCCAGTTGTTCATCCAATTTCAGCTCAGTAGAATACGAACGAGAGTCGTATAACTTTTGGAACGCGGTTCAGGTAATGACCCCGTCAGAACCCAACCAAAAATACTCTCCTGGGCCATCAAATTCCCCAAAAGATTCCTCCTAACGCTCTCCAACATTACGTTAGGATAAATATCACCTCCAATTAAAATATCCACGCGATCACTTACATTAAATTTAGGATCAGCCAATGTGATCCCCGAAAGGGCCGCAGATCGCGATATGTTAACCGTTGAACTGGGTAACATTCCTGTTAATCTCGGCAATACCAAACCAATTGCCTCCACACGAGACTGATTATCCAACAGTGAAGTCAAGACAAACGAACATTGTCTTTGAACAGAACCAGCACATGCTCCATTCTCCTCCGTAAACCTTCCGAAATAAAGGTTGCCTGAGATCCCGAATCTATTAGAGCCCTAGCTCTGAACGTCTCGCCTCGGTGGTAGATACCAACTACCGCGGTTCCCAAAAGTATCTGCCTCGACGTAGCAGCAAAACAATTCTGGACCTCACAACCTGGTGGAACATAAATAAACAAAAATCGGATCCCAGTTAGAGATATTAATATCATGCATCCGAAGTGCGGATATCGAATTATTAATATCCCGCTGCAGCCTCTTGATGTCCTGGGCTGCTTCGGATTTAATCGGTGCGAGGGTAAGCAAAACCTTCAGTTGAGAATTCACCAAAATCCTCTTATTCTCGTACCTGTCCTTCAAGTTATTTCACGCCTCCTGGAATCCATTAACCGTCAGGGGAGATTTCTTTACAATCTTCAAGGCTTCACCGCGTGTGAACTGTCTCAAATAAAAGAGCTGTTCCACTGGTGAAATGTTAGCCCCGTTCACATAAGCAGCCGTGAACATATCGCGAAAAGACGGCCAAGTCTTATAGTCCCCATGAAACACCTCCATGGTACAAGGGGGCAGCTGCATATTGTGGCGAATGCGGTTTTCGTTGCCCTGACTATTGAGACATTGTTCGACGACGTCCTAGCCTGGCTGACCAAAGTCTGGGAAAGTTCACCCATTAGTGAGGCAACAGTTATGTACCCTAACCTACAATGTCCGAAAAGTTCACGTGCAGCTTCCCGATCACCTTCCGAATCCACTTCGTCACCCGTGGCAAAGGCTTCGTAGGAGTCCCTAACCTTTGCCCATAGTCACTTGAACTCCTCCCCTTGGATATCAATGGAGAAGGTCGTAGCATTAAATTCCCTCTCAAAATCCAGAAAAAGTTGGGCAAACCTCTCAAACGTTAATAATCTTCCCGACTTCGGCATCTCGACTATCATTAAAAGTAGCTATCAACACGTAAGAATGAAAAGCGGAAATCCAAAAAAATTAACAGAACATAGATTCTGTTCCTCACTGTCCAAAGACTAACTCAACAGCGAACTTAAATTCACACAAAATTATTAAATCAAATGAATAATGAATGGCACCACAAGGAAACTCGAAAAGGTTCGCGATCCAAACTATTCTCGTGATACGCGACAAAAAAAAAAAAAACGAAAAATACTAAAAAAAATAAAATAAATAAAGGTCACCGCGATCAGCTTGACGTCCTACCGAAAGGCTAACAAAAGACTATATGTCCAATAAAAACGTCAAAAAATAAGACGCACTTCACGAGACTGAGCCAATAGGACGAATTCCCAATGGCCAATAACACGGTACTTTTTATCGTTCCCAAATCAAAAGGGAATATCAAAATATACGTATTCGTCAAAATGTGTATGTATTAGAGGTGTGCACAAGACATTCTGCTAGCTTAACCTTCACCGAATGCAATACTGTAGTGTACTTCTTTCTATTGCTCTTGATTTTACGAGTGCACTGAAATGTGTACTTCTCATTTATTCAATGTATACAACAGCACTCGTTTGTCTGTGAAGTAACGGAACTATTCTTTGTGTTGTAAGAGCATATTTTACTACTGTAGCTACATTTTCAGTATTGCCATATAAACATCAGTAGTGTAAAAAAGTAGTAGTGTAGAAAAAGTAGTAGTGTAAAAAAAGGTTTTTCACCAGAAATAAAGAGTTTAAAAAATTTACGGGCAATGCTGGTGTCGACGAAGATGTTCGGTTGCCGAGAGCAAAAAAGAAATGCATGTTGTGACTCTATGAGGAGTACAATATTTTTGTTACACTCTTCACACAACTATACAATGGTTTACGAGTGCAGTTGTTTTTTTGTACTCTCTCTTTGCATCACACTTATTTATATTTGCAGCTACAATCAATATTCGGTCTTGAGACAAATGCAATAGTGTGCAATTTTATATGTCTTGTGCACACCTCTAGTATGTATATTATATAAGTAAATAAAATTTGCCAATTAAGTTTATATTAAATCTCACACCATATGAGATTTGAAAATAATAAAAATTAAATAAATTTAAATAAATAAAAAATGGTGAATTTAAAATTAATTCACGTAATCAAATGTTATTAAAATAAAATGATTCCAAAGTAAAAACAAGAAAAAATAGAATTCAAAAGGAAACCCATAAATAAATGCTATTATGTTATTCGACTTCACTTTATGGTAAATTTTATCTGTTAAATACTTCAGATTTATAACTAATAGAAGTGAATAACATTTAGTTATTGGTACCTTTTAATGTATCGGGTGGATTTGTAAACTTGTTGTAAAAGGTAATGTGCTTCGCTATTTAGCAAACGCACAATGCCCAATTATAACACAACTCTTGACTCACAACTGGTATAAAATTGTGTAGTTGATCTTGATTCTCAACTGTAATATTCACACCACAATTTAATATCAGTCACTTTGCTACAAGTCAAGAACAGTTGGTATAACAGTGTATAAAAAAGAACACTTTGGTTCTTATACTCGATAAATTCACAAAGGGTGTCCGTGCTATCGAACTCTAAAAACACACCACCTTGTGAATATATACACTGTTATAACTCCTATATACAAGTAAAGTTCTGTTAGACTAGACAACAAAACTTTACAAGTACACAAAATTACCACCGAAAATCAAAATATAAAAGAAAAGAAAATAAAAACAACGTTACCTTAAATATTTGAAGGTTACTTGGTCACAAAAACTTGTTCCAAGGTCGTCGTTGATCGTTGATCTCACAAAAAAAATTCAAATATCCGGCTCAAAGGATCAAATGTTAATTCCGTGGACTGTATTTGGGGGAGGAGGGCTCACAAACAAAACGAGGAAATCGTTTTGATATCGAAAACACTGAAAGAAAAGGAACTATGATTAGAAGAGTTCCAAATTTTTCTTAACACATCACCAACACTTTCCTTTATATAATAAGCGCACGCTGACGTGCATATACTTAGGTAGCATTTTTGATGTTAGCAACAAAAATAAGCTACGAAAGCTTCAACATGCCAAAACCTAATAATAGTGAAATTTATGAGTTGAGAACGTTTGACCATGGCACCATTGTCGTAGAAGCACCCAAACAAATGTTGATGATATTGTCCAATGTTTCCGATGCAGCAGTTTAGTCATACAAGAACTTATTGATGCGTTAAATATGGATTAGAATATTCAACATCAGGATGTACTAAATCGCCAAATTCCCCCTTAATGTGTTCACTGTCTAAGTAACAATATTGCGAACTACAAAGGATGTGAAGTTTACCAGAAACTTGTTAAAAAACGGTCGTATAAAAGCGTTAAAAATGTTTCTGACTAAAATTATTACAATTATAAACCTACCTTCCCCACAACAACCCAAAAAGGTCAATTACCTTATGCTCAAGCAGTGAGAGGTGCAAATGAGAATGTTAACAATGGAAATAAAGTTCTTTTAAAAATCGAGATGATCCTTGAAAAGCAAATCGAATTAACAAATACATTAATGAACATGATGTCTATATTAATGACAAAATTATGCAATTAAGCCTTAGAATATATGGTATTTATATATCCTTGTGTCTGGTTGTGTTTTACTTTGTGCTCTTGTTAATTTAAATTTAAAAATAAAATTTGAAAGTTATTATGCTTAATTCTGAATAAAACATAAAGTGTACGGGAATAACTTCAAAATAATTATACAAAAAATAACAATATAAGTGATCAAACGAATATAATAAACTTAACAAATCTATTATAAACTTAATAAAATATATAATACAACAACAACTATAATATATTTTTATCAACACAAATATATAACAAGTGTTTTTTCTCCCGCTTTTTGCTTGTGTTTACAAAAACAATATATACATAAATAAAAGTGTGTGTTTAATGATTGTTGTTGTGCTGGTTCGTTTTTGTTCTATTTATTTATTGGTTTTTGTTTTATAAAAAAAAGAAATGTGTTTGTTTTTGTTAATTTTGTTTCACAGTTTGTTTAATGTTTTATTTGTTTGAAAAAAAAAGGGTCACAATATTTGTTTTTGTTTTACAAATGATTTAGTTTAATTTTTATTATGTTTAATTTCAATTTATGTCTTTTCACTGTATTATGTCTTTGTTCACACTTTGTTATTTCTGTTTATTGTTCTAATTGTGTTGCGTTCTTTCTGACTGTCGAAACTAGAGTGTCTATATAAAATTCAAAATTCTTACTTCTAAGTAGGCAATGAATAAAGAATATGAAAAAATTGCAAAAGCAAATAGATCATAAATACATAACAAAGAACCGCTATTATTACACAGGGTGTTCCCTTAATTGATGTTTAATCGTTAAACATTCCGGCCCCCATGACTCGGTGAAATTTACCACAGGTTTTGAATGGGTCCTGTTTTGTAGGTTGAGGGTCGGCAAGTAAAATCTCATGAATTGGTGTATTGTGAAGTTGTTGACAGATATGGCACCATGATGTACGCAAATGTATACCGCAAGAAATTTGCCAATGTTTGAGGCGTTGAGATTGTTGTTGTTGGGATGCCATACCTGTAAGTATAAATTGGAACAATATTAGTGTATGTAAATGATTAGAATTATACTATTTTTCAAACAAAACCACAATTTTTGTTATTGGCCTGGTGATGACTCCATTTTTGGTTTTGATGTCTACGACTCTACAGTTTTGATCACGGCCAAGATATGTCTTGATGATTCGACCCATTTGCCATTCATTGGGTGGCAAGTTGTTGTTTTTGATGACTACCAGATCGTTGACTTTCACATTGTCCCTCTGAATCTTCCATTTGTACCTGCGTTGAAGTTCAACCAAATATTCGGACTTCCATCTTTGGCAAAATGAGTGGTAGATGACCTTCAGTCGTTTCCAGCGGTTGATGTGATTTAGATTTTCACTGCTTACATCTGGTTCAGCTGGGGTCAATAATGCACTACCAATAAGGAAGTGTCCAGGGGTCAATGGATTAAGATCATTTGGGTCATCGCTAGCAGGACTTAAGGGTCTAGAATTTAGGCACGATTCTATACGAGTAAGAATTGTAGAAAGCTCTTCAAAGGTGAATTTCAAGTTCGGTATCATCTTTTTTAGGTGTGTTTTTAATGATTTTACACCGGCTTCCCAAAGGCCGCCCATGTGTGGGGCTCCTGGGGGAATAAACTTCCAATTAAGATTTTGATGACTAAAATGATGAGTCACTTGATTTCGAAGAGTTTTTATGAATTCTAGACGTTCCTTTCTGAGTAGTTCTGCTGCTCCGACGAAATTTTTCCCATTATCTGAATAAATGAGTGCGGGACATCCACGTCTTCCTATGAAGCGGGAAAATGCTGCTAAGAACGATTGGGTCGACAAGTCACTAGCTGCTTCAAGATGTACAGCTTTTGTGGCGAAGCATACAAATATGCAAATATATCCTTTTGTAATAAGACACGCTCGTCCTGTGAAATTTTTGATGTCAAAGGGTCCTGCGTAGTCTAATCCAGTTGTAGCAAAAGGTCTTGATAATGTTGTACGTTCTGGTGGCAATGAAGCCATGATTTGATTTTGCGTCTGTTTTTTGTACAAAACACACGTTTTACAATTGTGAATTACGCTTTTGACCAAGGGTTTTAATCTGAATATCCAATATTCTGTGCGTAGGACTCGAATCATTAGTTGGTTTTCTCCATGAAGGGTAATTTTGTGTGTAAATTCCACTAGGAGTTGTGATAACCTTGAGTTATGAGGTAGTAATATTGGGTAACGCTCATTGTAAGTTAATGCGGGTGATTGAGCGAGACGTCCATTGGCTCTAATAATGCCATGGCGATCCATGAAGGGATTTAAGGTCAAAAGTCTGCTGGTTGGTGATATTTTCTGCTTAAATTTCAAAGGTTTGTACTCATCTGGAAAATGATTTTGTTGAGTCCATATGATGAGTCGATGTTTGACGAAATCTATCTCTTCTCTTGTGATTTCTGTTGAAGATACGCGAAGGTGGGATCTGTTGCTTCCAGTATTTCTCCATAATCGTATGACATAAGCAAGCACTCGAAAAGCTCGTGATAAGTCTGAAAATCGATTTAATGGGTCTTCGCGTGTTATGGTTGTAAATACTTTTACCGTTTTAGCTTCTAAGTTTGTGTCACCTGTTTGTGTAGGTATCGGCCATTGATTTTTAGGTAATTTTAACCAGGAGGGTCCAAACCACCATAGGTTGTGATTTTCCAGTTCTTGTGGAGAACATCCTCGGCTGGCTACATCTGCTGGGTTATCCTTTGAATCGATGTGTTGCCAATTTAGATTTCCAACTTTGTCTAGGATTTCAGAAACACGATTTCCAACGAAAGTGTTCCATGAGCAAGGGGGTTTCTTTAACCAGGACAGCACGATTGTTGAATCGGTCCAATAATATGTCTTGATATTTTGAAGTTGAAGATTTGGTATAATTCCACAAGCAAGGTTAGCCAGTAATACGGATCCACACAGTTCTAGGCGGGGCAAAGATATTTGCTTAATGGGAGCTACACGGGTCTTTGAAGCCAGAATAAATGTGAATACTGAGTTTTCTGATTGTATTCGAATATAAAGAGCCGCTGAATAGGCTTTTTCTGATGCGTCACTGAAACCGTGAATTTCCACATTACAATTCGGGGTATATTGGATCCAACGGGGAATTTTCAAGATATTTATTTTTGGGCAGTTTTTTATGAATTTTTGCCACTGTAGACAAGTCAAGGGTTTTAATATGTCATCCCAGTCGACTTTATCCAACCAAATCTGTTGCATAATCAATTTTGCTTCAACTATTATTGGGGCTATCCATCCACAAGGGTCAAAGAATTTGGCAATTGTAGATAAAACTTCTCTTTTGGTATAGTTTTCTTTGATTTTGACATCTGGTGCTGTGAATGTAAATGAGTCTGACGAAATGTTCCATTTGATACCAAGAGTTTTAGTTCCAGAGTTTTCTGACAAGTTTAACCAATCGAGAGGCAGTAGAGTCTCATTTGGTAGGTCTTGTATGACTCGTGGGTCATTTGATGTCCATTTCATCAGATCAAATCCAGCGGATTTTAAAACTGTTGTAAGTTCGTTTCTTGATTTGATGGTGTCGATTAATGTGTGACCACCTGCTAAAACGTCATCCACATACATGTGTTGTTGTAGAGTTTTTGATGCGAGAGGGTGAGTTGATTTTACATCTTCTGCTAGTTGAAGTAGTGTTCTAATGGCCAGAAACGGGGCGCAGTTGACACCAAAAGTCACTGTCAGGAGTTCGTAATCCTCAATAGGATCTTTTTCTGTTTGCCGAAATAATATCCTTTGATATTTGGTTTGAGTCGGATCAATGAGTATCTGTCGATACATTTTTGTGATGTCTGCATTGTACACAAAACGGAAGAATCTCCACTTCAGTATCAGATGTACTAGGTCCTGCTGAAGTATTGGTCCTGGATATAATATGTCATTCAAGCTCTTCTTGTTCGAAGATGGACTCGAAGCGTTGAAAACTACTCTAAGTTTCGTAGTCAACCGTTCGGGTTTTATTACTGCATGATGCGGCAGGTAATAATTTGGGTTTGTGTGGATTTCCAGGGGAGAAATTTTCCTCATATGTCCTAACTCGATGTATTCAACAATTACTTGGTCGTATTGTTTTTTGATTTCGGGTTTCTGGCTAAGCATGCGTTCCATTCTTAAGAATTGTGCCATCGCAATGTTTCTTGAAGTTCCTATTTCTTCGCTATTTTTGAAGGGTAGGGTAACTATATACCTTCCTTTGTCGTTTCTTCGTGTTGTCGACATGAAATTCTTTTCGCAAAATGTGTCCTCATCTGACCTCAAAACCCGTTTTGGGGTCTCCTCCACCTCCCAAAAGCGTGTGAGGATTCGGTCAAGGGACGTAGTGTTGAGTAGTGACACTGTTGTACTAGGTTGTGTCGTTGTTGAAATTGGTCCCCCCACAATCCAGCCAAATACTGTCTTTTGTGCCAAAAGGGATCCAATAGACCGCATCGGTGTGTCCATGCAATATATTGAGTGGCCTAAGTCGAGGCCTATAAGCAAGTCGATGGGTCTGCTTTGATTGAATTGAGGATCTGCAAGTTCTAGTTTAGCAGTCTCATTGTAATGTTGCAAATCTAAAGTTTGTGGTGGTAAATTAGATGGAAGCGTCTTCAGGACTGGTGCCCAGACTTCTAATTTAAATTGTGAATCCACCCTGGAGCAAAGATTGAATAAACATGATTTGGTTGAAGTCTCTGAAACTGTGTGACTCAACCCTGTAACATGAACTAAATTTCTCCTGGTGGGTAAATTTAGTCGATTTTTCAACTTTTCTGACATAAAAGTTGATTGTGAGCCAGGGTCGATGATTGCTCTCGCCTGGTACTTTTCGCCTCTAGTTTCAATCAGTACAATTGCAGTAAACAACAAGGTCTCTTTCTCATTGGGAGATTGATTGAGATGTTTGCTCTCTTGTAGTGTCAAGGATGTGATATGTGGTATGGAAAAGCTTGATGCTGATGTGGACTGTATATTGTTGTTTTGTGCCGCGATGCTCCTACTAGATTGGGTCGCGTCACAATTCTGAACTAAGTTTTGGGTTTCTGATCCCTTATGTAACAAAGTGTTGTGTCTTTGTTTACATAATCTACAACTAAATTTACTTTTACAGTTCTTAACACTGTGATCAATAGAGAGGCAATTGTAACATGAATTTGTGACCTTTACAATGTGAATTCTGTCGTTGACGTTCTTCTCTAAGAACTTGGGGCAAGACCACAATTGGTGAGACTCCTTACAATATTGGCATTTGTAATTTGAGTCATTTTTCTGTGCCCTATTTGTTGTCAAATTTCTTATATTTTTCGACCCAGTTCCTTCTTGAGTCGTATTTATGTGAAAAGTGTGAACTCTTTTCGGCCTAGACTTTAAATTATCTCTTCTTGTTTGTTCAGTTTTTGTATTTGACTGTGTAATGGCCTCTATGGATTCTAGAGTTTTTGAATTGTGAGTCAAGAAACTATTGAATTGTTCCCATGTTGGAACTTTTGTAATTTCCTTAAGTGAGTTTTCAAATTCCTTTAGAAGAGTCCGAGGGAGCTTTGTTGAGCAAAGGTATACTAAAAATGGGTCCCATGTGGCGGTTTCTACCCCTAATGCATTTAACGCCTGAATACATCCATTGACTGTTCGCTGAAGATTTTGAATTGATGATCCTGAGTCTTCAGCTACATTCGGAAGGTCAAATAAAATTTTCAATTGCTCATTTACCTGGATCCGATTATTTTCATATTGGGCTACAAGATTTTTCCAGGCTATATCGAAACCTTGATTGGTCAATGGGGCATTTGAAACTATTTTCCTTGCATCTCCCCCAGTCTTTCGTATTAAATGAAAAAGTTTTTCAATTTTGCTAAGTCTTGAATTATTTATGTACAATGCTGTAAAAAGATCGCGGAAAGTAGGCCATGTCACGAAATCTCCGTAAAATGTGTCTGTGTCACAAGGTGGTAAGCGCACAAATGAAATGTCTTGATTTTCCTGTGGTTGATTTTCAACAGCAGAAATCCGCTCTTCTTTCCTTGTATTTGATAGGACTTGAATTTCCGCATTAATTGACCCTAAACACGTTTTGTAGGCAGAAAGAGCCCTTTTATAACGATCGCGTAGGTTATTTCTATCGATGGGCTTTTCTTTAGAATCATCCTTCATGTCCCGACACTCTTCATATGTCCTTTTGACTTGTGACCATAAAGAATCAAGTTCGACCCGAAATACCTCCAAAGAGTGAATGTTGTTTTCGGCCGCACTTTGTGTGTATTCTACTTCAAAATCCAAAAGGTCATTTGTCCAATTCACAAATTTGTCAAGTGCCATTGTTATGAGTTAAATTTTCAAAAATTAAGGATTAAATTGAGTCTAAAAAGTCCCTGCTAGCGATTTCACAACAAGAATTGTCAAAATTAATAATAATTTCCAAGAATAATTATTAATTAGGAGTTATTTTATTTCCCCGGAAAATAATAAAAAGAAGTATGGGTGGTAACTCTTTTTTGTTCTGCTCACTTCTTTGTATTTCTTTTTTAACCGCGGCGAAAAATATTTTTTAAAAGAACGACTTCACTTACTTGTTGTTGTTGTGTCTTTGCTTGAGCTGTTGCTTTTTCTTTTGTGTCTTTTTGCCTTTCTTGTGTCTGTTGATGTGTTGTTGGGTCTCTTTTTGTTGTTTCTTTCCACACTGTCTTTATATTTTATTTTTTCTCAAAAAGTTTAACTGTTTGTGTGCCGTTATATATTTTGTGATTTTTAATATTTTTAATTTTTTAAGCAACTTTTTGTTGCTGCAAATTACACTGCACTATATTCGGTTCGAAGTGACCAAAAAATGTTTAATGATTGTTGTTGTGCTGGTTCGTTTTTGTTCTATTTATTTATTGGTTTTTGTTTTATAAAAAAAAGAAATGTGTTTGTTTTTGTTAATTTTGTTTCACAGTTTGTTTAATGTTTTATTTGTTTGAAAAAAAAAGGGTCACAATATTTGTTTTTGTTTTACAAATGATTTAGTTTAATTTTTATTATGTTTAATTTCAATTTATGTCTTTTCACTGTATTATGTCTTTGTTCACACTTTGTTATTTCTGTTTATTGTTCTAATTGTGTTGCGTTCTTTCTGACTGTCGAAACTAGAGTGTCTATATAAAATTCAAAATTCTTACTTCTAAGTAGGCAATGAATAAAGAATATGAAAAAATTGCAAAAGCAAATAGATCATAAATACATAACAAAGAACCGCTATTATTACACAGGGTGTTCCCTTAATTGATGTTTAATCGTTAAACAGTGTGAATATACTTAAATTTTACATCTGTGAAAGTTGTTGATCGTCCTGATAATAGTATTTGCATCTGTCGCTGTGCTTATTAGTAGCGCCATATACCGAAAGCTTTTTGCTGAATAAATACTACCCAGCGAACCTTTATTTCCACTTGAATAATAGAGTTACCAACTGTTTCGAACTTTTTCTACACTGAGCAAAGTATTATATTATTATTGTTAAAAATGGCATGCTTATTGAAAAATTGTAATATAAAAAGTGAAGATGAAAGACTGATTGTTTGTTGGCTGTGTCATGAATGTTGTCACTTTAAATGTAGTGGTCTTTCAGGACTCGTTGCTGAAGCCGTGTCTTCATTGGTGTTGCGAACACTGTAGAAAAATCGGAATAAACTATTATCGTTTTTTCCAAGAGACTAAAAACAAATTCACCGAATTTCAAGAAGAGGCAATTAAATTAAATGATCGCATTGCGGCATATGGAAAATTGTTTGATGATTTTAAATCTTTGGATAATTTAAAATCTCCTCACAGTCTTCTCCAAAACGTCGTAAGTCGGCAAGAAATATAAATAAAGATAAACGTGACGACCCAGCAATTGTTTCTGCGCCTCCATGTAACTCCATGTAACATCCGATTGTAAAATGTTCGTGGCTTGAGGACAAAACTAACAACATTATACACGAATAGTTTTAATATCGATCAACAAGTATTAGTATTCACGGAGACATGGTTAAATGAAAATTTTCTAAATACTGAAATACTCTGTAATAAATTTAATATCTTTCGACGTGATCGTGGCAACAAAACTACAGAAGGAGGTGTCCTTATTGCTACCTCTTGTAATTTATCTTCTGAGCTTGTAGTAATTGATACACCTCATGATATTGAATTTATAGCTGTTTCAATAAAAATGAATGGTCATCGTATTTTTATTACCTGTTCATATATTCCGCCATCTTCTCCACAAGCTGTATACTTAAAACATGCAGAAGCTATTAGTTCAGTAGCTCATTCTTCAAATAACGGTGATTTTATTTTTGTTCTTGGAGGTTTTAATCTACCATCAATTCAATGGAAATACTTACCAGATGATGGTTATTACATTGAAATGAAGCTGAATTCAAATTTCGATGAATATTTTAATATATTATATGATTTAGGTCTATTACAAATTAATGGCATTCCAAAAATTAATTTAAAAATATTGGATTTAATTTTAGTAAATGAAGTAACTAATAGTTTTATTAAACGCTCATTCTATATTACCAGTCCTGAGGATTGTTATCACCCAACGCTCATATTAAAAACATCCATTCCTTTTAACTTATCGATGCCTTCGTGTGGTAAAATGAAAAAGTTTTTTTCATTTAAGCACACCAACTATAATATGTTAAACGAACTCGTAATCAATACGAATTGGAATTCCTTATTTTCATGCTATACTAATGTGGATGATATGTCTAATGCCTTTTACTCCAAGGTGAATGTCTTTTTGAATTTATGTGTTCCAAAGCAAATATCAAGACAACTATCCGGTCCTCCATGGAATAATAAACAACTTGCTCGTATGAAAAATAAGAAGAATAAATACTATAAAAAGTTTAAACGATCTGGTTGTTACATTGATTATATAAGATGTACTATTACCCGTGCTGAATACACAATACTTAATAAGTCATGTTACAATAAATATGTAAATACAATGAAGTACAACTTTAAGCGTAATCCGAAATCATTTTTTAAATTTGTTAATTCAAAGAGAAAAGTAACTGGTTTTCCATCTTCCATGAGATTTCAGCAGATTGAATCTAGCGATAACAGCATTATAAGCGATTTATTTGCTAATTTCTTTTCCACAACTTATTCGGATTCAACTTAAAACGATTCCATTGATTATCCCTTTAAAATAAATACAATTTCCACTGTGTATATATCTTTAATCAACGTTCCTGCTATTTCTATGGAATTAAGTAATCTAAAGTTCTCCTATAACTTTGGACCTGATAACATTCCTAGTAACATCTTAATTAATTGCGCCGACGCCATAGCTGTTCTACTATCATACTTATTCAACAAATCGATTAAATGTTATTTTAAATGTTATTTTAATCGATTAAGGTTATTTTCCTAACGTTTGGAAGTATTCATTCATTATTCCTTTGTTCAAGTCAGGAAATAAATCCGATGTTACAAATTATCGTGGTATTGAAAAACTGAGTATAATTCGAAAACTATTTGAAAAAATTATTACTGATGATTTGTGTTATCAGGTTTCTAACTTGATATCACCTTATCAGCACGGTTTCAGGAAGAAGTGTTCAACTACAACAAACCTGCTTCATCTTTCAACAGTTTTTCACCACTATGTTTAACAGTTTGCTTCACATGGCATCTTTGAACACGTTCCCTGGATCTGCAGCACTGCTTTCCATCTTACTGAAAGTGGTTACATTTGGACTCATCAGAGTAAATAACACGTTTCCAAAGATACCATGTGTTCAAAGATACCATGTGAAGCAAACTGTTAAACATAGTGGGAAAAATATTTTGGTTTGGGGATGCTTAATATGGTGGCATGTTGACGCTCTACATTTAGTAGATGGTATGATGTGAGAAAAGACTATCTAAAGATTCTGCAAGCCCATCTTCCGAATTTTATGGACAAATGTGCTTATCCCGAATAAGAAATTATTTTCCAACAGGATGGTGATCCGAAGCACACAGCAAAAATTGTAAAGATAAAAATTTTTAGCCATTCGTGAAAATACGGCTCGGACAGTACGAAACAGCCCCAACAAACATGGTCAAACTTTGGGATCGTATAAATGCGACATGGCATCGAATTCCGATAGATCTTATTGATCATTTGGTAGAAAGCATCTCACACCGCGTAAATCAAGCTATTTCTAATAAGGGTCTATGGACCAAATATTGAAATTGGGCTAGTTTCTTGAATTTTCTTGAAACGTGCAAAATTGAGTTTGTGTGGGTTGTTTTCGTTTTTTCATTCAAACTCATTGAATTCATTTCATTAATAATTGTTTTTTTACTGCTATTTGTTAAGAATAAAATAAAGAATTAAAATTAATTTTTTTTTTTGTATTTGCTTGTATGGTTTTGTTTGTGTGGATGACGAAACTCAGTATTGTGAACATGCACTCACTTCTGCTCGTCACTGTAGCTATGACAGTGAATAAAGCAAGAAGCGTACTTGGTTTTATAAAATGATGGGCAAAAGAATTTATTGATCCTTATGTTGCTAAATCGCTCTACACATCTCTTGTGAGGCCTATACTAGAGTATGGATCCATAATATAGGATCCTCTATATAAAAAATATTCCGATGTCATCGAATCTGTACAAAAGCAATTTCTGATATTTTGTCTACGAGGACTGAATTTCAATCCCACTAGTTTACCCTCTTATTCTGCCAGACTAGCATTAATCAAACTTCCCGCAGAACTATGTTAAATATCTCGTTCTTATACAATGTAATCACTGGTGATATTGGCTCCAGTTTTTTAATCCATGATATCACTTTTAATATAATGGATCCATAATATGGGATCCTCTATATAAAAAATATTCCGATGTCATCGAATCTGTACAAAAGCAATTTCTGATATTTTGTCTTAAAAGGACTTAAAAGCCGCAGAACTATGTTAAATACTCGTTCTTATACAATGTAATCACTGGTGATATTGGTTCCAGTTTTTTAATCCATGATATAACTTTTAATGTTCCTCAACGTCCGTCACGTCATTTTACTCTATTATCAATACAATTTTTTAGAACCAACTAAGCTGGTGCTGATCCAATAAGGAGAATATGCAGCGAATTTAATAAATTGTATAATCTGATTGATTTTTCTTTATCGATTAATGTCATAAAAAATAATATAATTAAGTATTTAAATTCTCAGCTTTTGTAATTTAAATTTAATGTCATAGTTTGTAATATTAGCTTGCCTGTAAGAATATTTCATAGGCAAATAAAAAATAAATAAAATGAGTAAATAAAAAAAAAATAATAGTTGAATGGAATTTTAAACCATATTAATGAAATTGAAGTCTTTCTTAAAAATAATGTTATTGATATTTTATTAGCATCAGAAACCCATCTTACCAACAAATCCCTTTGGCGTATAAGTGGATACGACGTAATAGTTGCTAATCAGCCTAATAACAGAGCACATGCAGTTACTGCAGTGACCACAGAAACACAATTAACTTACAATAACAGTAGTGTTTCAATATACTCTGTTTATTTTCCCCCAAGATATAACATCAGATCAGTACGAACGATTCTTCAACAATATTGGCATTCGATTTTTAGTAGGTGGTGATTTCAATGCAAAACACTCATGGTGGAGATCACGTCTAACTAACCCTAAGGGAAAAGAACTCTTTGAATGCATTACAAAAAATCAGTACAATTCGCTATCGGGATCACCTACATACTGGCCAGCTGATATATTCAAAATATTTTTATATACAAAGGAATTCCACAAACCTGTCTAAATATCGTATATAGAATGATCTCAGCTCTGATCATAACCCAATTATTGTAAACTTTACGACAGCATGTAAGAAAAGGCAATTAAATTCCAAGCTTGTCCTTACAAAAACTGATTAATCTTTTTCAACTTCACTTTGAATCTCCGTTCGTCTTTTAATACCGATGGCGAAAAACTATGCTGTAGAAATGTTTTCAAGAGTGATACATGGAGCTTCGTTTAGGGTTACACCACAAAATTTAAATTATAGTTCAAATTTTCGGGTGTCTGCTGAAATAAGACCAGTTATCTCAGCGAAAAGAAGACTGCGTAATATCTGGAAGAGGTCAAGGATGCCGGTGAACGAGACAAATTTTAATCGTGCAGCTAGTCATTTAAAGAAAGCGATACGAGAATTAAAAAGTGTTTCTATCAGTAGTTATCTTTACAAGCTAAGTCCCTCTAATAATGACGATTACAATCTCTGGAAAGCAACTACATATCTAAAACATGCTCAAAAGCGTAATGCTTCAATAAAGGACAATGGTGATTGGTGTCGATCTGATAAGAATAAAGCTGCTGCCTTTAAGAACTACTTTGAAGATATATTCACTCCTTTTTCATTTTGTGCGCTAGAACAAGATTCCACAATAAACTCCTTCTACGCTATTTTAAGGTTATCACATTTTCCTACTCGATGGAGACATGCAAAAAATATAATGGTTAATAAACCTCATAAGTCGGATTATTTTAAAGCGGCCTATCAGTTTGCCCTGCTATATCTAAATTACTTTTCAAAAAAGACTACTACTGGTCCTAGAGCCTACTAATCATACCTGATCATCAATTCGGACACAAACATGGAGCTCTTGAGCCGTACCATAGAATAGTTAAACAAATTAGAGATTTTCTAGAAAACAAGAAGTACTGTACTTCAGTTATTCTTGGCGTCAAACAAGGCTTTGATAGAGTAAGGCATGATGTTAAGTTACGTTAAAAAAAACTTTTGCCGGCTCCATATTATCTCAACTCATACAATAGGGAAAACTCAGAAATTCGAAAAATAGAAGCAGGTGTGACTCAAGGAATATTATATACATTATTTACTGCTTATATGCCGCCAAAAGAAAACGTTTTGATTGATACGTATGCCGATGGCACTACTAAATATAGCTAATAAGCTACCAGTAAATCAATCGTTTTAGCAGCCGATATAGTACAAACATAGCTTAATGTAATAAGCAATTGGCTAAAAAACTGGAATATAAAACTGAAAGCGGAAAGATTCAATTATATCACTTTCTCACCGAAAAAAGGGGACTGTTCCCCCGTTTACCTTGACGAGACTGTTATACCGATCAGGTAAAATATTTAGGACTTAAGGTAGTATAACACGATTGTCGCAATGCAACAATTTTATACAATTTATAGGGGGCCAATAAAGAAATTGTCCCGCTCAAATTCTCCGCATTCAGATGATTGCCTTATCGTACATAAAGTTGATTGTCGTAAATTGACGCAAAACGGCTAAGTGGCAATAATTACCACATTGCCGTCACACGATTGTTCTACTATATCGTAACTATGTAGGGAAGTCGTAGTGGTAGCTCTGATATCATAAAACTCACTTGAGCACGCATGGCGGCCCGTTGTGATGCCACGGGTGAAACGCAGTCCCTACTAACCAAGTTCCGCCAAATCAGGGAAAGGAAGAAGTTGATCAGCGCAAGGGCTGCACAACAAAAGCACGACTACCCCGTACTGGAAAACCAGCCAGAAAATTTTATGAACGAAGCTTAATATTAATAGATGATAGCTCCGTTAAGCTAACAAGGAATGGGGAGCCAAATAACCATATCTACACCTAGCAAGAGACGGGCACTGGCAAAGAAAGTGAATAACTCTTCCTCAGTGGACCTGCATCCACGGCAGAAGTCGTTAAAAGGGAGCCTCATTCTCTGGCGTGCCTACCCATGATGCAATAACCCGTAAGCACGGCCACTACAGTCGAGATGACATCACGACCGAGACCAAGTAATCGGTTGGTACGCCTTCCATCCATCCTGGGCCAGGTAAGTCTAGCGGTGGAGCAGCATTCCTCATTGACCCAGGATAGGTTGGCGTCACGAAGGAACCTCCGCGCAATGGTCAACTTGACCGAGGCAAGTGGCATACCCAACTCAACAGAAGAGGATTCCGGAAGAAGCGCACCAGCTCTGGTGAGCTCGTGGGGCCTACAATTTCCCGGAATATCACTGTGCCCGGGGGCCCACACCAGAGAGACACTGGTGATGCATCCCGGAACTAGGTCGAGACAGCGGCGACATTCCCTAACGATCCTAGAGTTGATCACGAAACCTGACAGAGATCTTATCGCAGCCTGACTGTCCGAAAAGATCGAGACGCGACTGAAAGGAGCATCGTTAACGAGGATCCATTGAGCGGCCCGGTAAATTGCCATCACCTCCGCCTGAAACACACTGCAGTAGTCCTATTATAGACACCACTTCCAACCCCAACCTCGAGTGTAGAGTCGTCTGGATCGTATCAGGAATCCAGTCATCCCTACTCGGACTCAGAGAGTGGAAACATCTATCAAGACAATGTTCAGCAGGGAAAAAGTCCATGTTCCCAGGGACCACCGGGTCAATCTCCAGAATTGGGGGTACAATGTGCCAACGAGAACGAGCATTAATTCTAGTCGTAGCAAACATGGCCACCTGCTTTGCGAGAAGCACAGTAGGAAGCCAGTTTAGTATTGCGAACAAGGCTTTCGTGGGGGTGGTGCGTAGAGCACCAGTTATATGAATGGCGGCAGATCTTCTGACTTTGTCAAGAAGTCTGACGTTGTATTGTCTGTCCAGAGCAGTCCACCAGAACGCAAAACCGTATAAGAGGTTGGGTTCGATGACCGTGGAATATATCCAAAGCATGATCCTTGGGCAAAGACTACATCTGGTTCCGACCGCCCTACTGCAGCAGTAGGTAGCACATGCCGCCTTGCGTGCCCTAGCAGCCAGATTCGCCCTCCAGTTCAGTTTGGGATCGAGGATCAGGCCCAAATATTTGACCTCTGGACTCAACGTGAGTCTGGTCCCACCTATGCTGGGAAGGGAGAAGGTCGGAATTTTATATTTCCTCGTAAAAAGAATCGTATCGGTCTTAGAGGGGTTAATAGATAGTCCAATATCTCTACACCAGTCCAACACGATTGACAGCGCCAAGTTCAACTTGTCCGACAGTGTCTGCGGACAAATTCACGACGCGGCAATAGCAATATCGTCAGCGTAAACTATGACTTCATTGCCAGATTGTTCCAGCCCCTCAGGAGTGAGTTGACTGCAAGATTCCAGAGAAGAGGTGATAGAACACCGCCTTGCGGTGTACCCCTACGAACCGTTCTCTGACAATTCGAGGCCCCCACTATGGAGGTCACTTTTCTTGATTTGAGGAGAAGCCCGATGAACCTGACCAAATCCTGACCCAGGTTCAGGGAACCAAGAGCCCTAACTATGGCGTCCGGATTGACTTTATTGAATGCGCCCTCAATGTCCAGAAAAATGGACAAAGTCTATTCCTTAACGTGCATGGACTTCTCCACCCGAGAGATAAGCGAGTGAAGTGCTGTTTCCACTGATTTACCTCTCGTATACGCATGTTGGGAAGTGGATAGAAGCGCTGAGTCAATCTAGGCCCTAATATGAACATCAAGGACCCTTTCCAGTGTCTTCAAAAGAAAGGAACACAGACTTATGGGTCTATAATCATTTGCCCCAGTATGGGACGGTTTCCCAGCGTTGGGAATGAAGATCACCCTAGATATTCTCCAGTTCCAAGGGATGTAGAGGAGCCTGAGACTAGCGTTATAGATGGCAAGCAACCAGGGTAGGATTATCTCCTCCCCATGTTGAATGTCACCTGGAATAATGCCATCCGGTCCTGGTGACTTGAATGGTTTGAAAGACCTAACAGCCCATTGCAATTGGCCAAGGGTAAGGGACAGGGGGGAATAGTTCTCAGACGGTGGTTCATTAACCTTATAATAGGCCTGGCCACCAAGTGTGACACTTCCTGGAAAGTAAGTACCAAGGAGGAGCTCAAGTGTCTCCAAACTGGATGTAGTCCAGCGTCCGTCAAGTCGTCGGATACAGTCAAGTGATTTATGAGTGGAACTTAGAATTTTACGAAGACGGCCCGTTTCGGCAGAGGATTCTATGCTCACGCAGTAGTTCCTCCGTAGACCCTCTTCGCTCGCCTCACAGCGTATTTAAGTTCCCTCTTTTTGGCCTTGTAGGTAGACCATTCACCTGCCGTCTTCGCCCTGTTAAAGAGCCTACCACAAGATTGGTGTAGATCAACGATCTCTTGGTTCCACAAGGGCGGTTTACGCTTGCCCCTATGGGCAGAGGGTCTGACGGAGGATGTCCTAAGAGCGGTTGATAGTGTGTCCACGTCGAAACGGGTCGTTGTAGTCGGGGGGTAGAAGGAAGGCTGCTACGCAGTTTCTCTCTAAAATCGGTCCAATTCGTGTTCCTCCTGTTGACCGGAGGGGTTATGAAAGGAGGACACGCGTTCGTGTCAATAATGAAGGTAATGTATCTATGGTCCGAAAAGAAGCATTCGTGAGATACAAATCAGTTCTTAAGGTTAGTAGAGAAATCGGAGCTAACCAGAGTGATGTCCAGCACCTCCTTTCTATTAGAAGTTAGGAAGGTTGGTTCATCACCCCCATTAGCTATAGCTAGGTTATTACTTATAATAAAATCAAAGAGGCACTTACCCGTTCATTGGTACCGGAACTGCCCCACATCGTTGGGAGTTGGCATCTGCTCCGATTATGACCGGAACTCCGCGCAGCCTCGCATCCACTACCAGTCGACCAATGGGATCCTGAGGGGGAGAGAGCCCCTAGTCATGAGCCATATAGGATGACGTAATCCAGAGGGTCATCGAGTTAATTTCGACGACCATAGTAACGGTGTCCTTATCAGTGAACCTATGGAGGAGAAGAGCGTTAATACTATTCTTAACTATAACACAAGATCGAGGCTTACCTGAGTTCTGGATATACGCTACGCGATATCCTTTGGTGTTGAGTCCGCAAACCCTGCCGTCTACGACCCAGAGTTCTTGGATCAGAATGAGCTCTACATCCTCGGTTTCTAGTCGGAGGAGCAGAGCGGTGGAGGTGGTTTTGGAATGTTGTAAGTTAATTTGGGTGACTCTCAGCATTGACTCGAGAATCATCCATTGTCACATCAGCGTCCTCTTCGTCCGACAAAAGAGAGGTTACGCCCGCGTCAATATCAATGCCGTCGAAGAATTCCCCCACCAGCTCAGAATTGGACTTCTTGCTGGAAGGGGAGCGTCGAGAAGAGTGGCTGCTCACACTCCTACATTCGACGTCTTCGGCGGGTTCGATGGGTACAGGGGTAGGGTCAGATGGGGTAGGGTACTGAGGGAGGGGTTGGGATGGGTCGGGATTTACGGGGATGGGGTCTGTTGGGGGATGAGCGGCTGCGCGGGAATCCGACTTGTGGACCCTTAGTTCGATTGAACTGAAACCATATTTTATCACGTCCCCACGGGCAGTAATAAATGGAAGTGACTCCTCAATCAGGATGATCACCCCACTGGTAAGCAACTTTAGCTACCCTGCAGTTATGGGTAGGCAGGTCGGTGTTGCTGGCCTTGAGGATCCTCAAAATGGTTTCCGGGTCCGATGGTCCAGTCGGAATTCTTGCCTTGGATCGGGGGCGGTTAGCAATCTGGTCTGGAGGGACAGCAGCAAGCTTAGCTCCTGGCCAGACTTCACCAATCCTACTGATGGCCTCCTTGTAGAGCTCCATAGAACGGAGGTCGGAGCAAGCCACCAGCTTGAAGTGCCCCTGATACCACCCCGCATCAGTACAGCCGGGTGAGGGGCCAGGGTTGGAGTCCATTACTCCAAGGAAGAAGGCTTGTTGGGGACAGGACATCTGGATTGCCTCGACGAGATCGGTCTTGTAGGGGGGATGTTGGGGTTGATCACCTTGGAGCGTTTAGGAGATTGGAGAGGAGCGTTTAGCTTGATTGATCTTTGCTTCTTTGGGGCCGTTTCTGCCGTGGTCGGAGAAGCGGGGGGCGATCATTCCGATGGGCCTTAGCCCAGGCAAGTCGTTCCTTCTCATCCTCTGAGAGGAGAGCCGGGTCGGCCGAGCCAAATTTCACAATGATTCGCATGGCTGATCTGCGAGTTCTATATGCCCTCACGCTAGCACTCACGGTATTCCTGACACCCGATGGGTTGGTGCCAGGGGCCTGCGCCCCAGACTTGTCAGCCAATGCCTTAGTGGCAACCGGAGAGTGCGAGGGCATATTCGCAGCCGCCTTAGAGGTAGACGGAGCCTTGGTGGAAGGTGCCATAACAGGAGGTGTGGCGACACTGGAAGCCAGCTTCATAGCCGGAACCTTGTGCCAAGCGGGGTTTTACCGACGTATAAATTCGGGGCTTAACTTTGGAGGTACGTGCAGCTGCATTTTTGATAGGTGCCTGCCTAGAGAGAGTTGTACGTCCACCGGTTACAGTGGAAGCTTTGCGCTGCCTACTTGAGTTAGCGCCGGTTTGTAACCTGGGTTTGATTTATTATTGGAATTCATTGCAAGAGGGTCCCCACTCAAAGCCGCTATCCTTGCCCGCAAAGTGTAGTTACCCATTAGTGGTCCCGTGGTTATCTATTCATGCTGGGAGGCCACGGGAGGGTTGGCACCAGCCCTTATGGGGACAGGTGCTCAGAGCCAGACCGGGTACTAATCGGTAGTCCTCTCAACCGAACCTACACCACCAACTTAACGGCGACGGACATGGAATGTACTTTGAGGCCTGCCAGGCTTTTAACGGGACGGGGGCAGCTGTAACCCTAGCCTGGAGCCGTTCGTACTGCGGGTTTCACCCCGGTGCTATCGTGCACACACAACTAGGTCCAGAAAGTTACAGCCACCAGCTCAGGGCAACCAAGTCAGAAACAGGGGGGAGAGAGTAGTCCGAAAAAGAAAATGGGTAGTGCCAAAAAAAGGGGGTCAGCCATAGTCATCCCGGCTGAGAGGGAGTTTATTATTGTGTTTATTGACTCCCCAGTCTAGATCCGTAGTATTCTGTTAAAGAGCAGGGCCACCTCTAGCAGAATGTGACGATGTCACGCACTAACGGTCCTGATAGGGTAAAGGCTGGAGGCTCCGAGGGAGCTATGATCGCATATCCCTATCCTGCGGAAACCGCTTGACCCCATGGTAACTATGAGAAACAGATGATGTGCTAGATTTGTTTTCTTTACAAAAATATAGACAATTTTAATATATTCGTTAAAAAATGAGTTCATTGAAAAAAAAAAGAAAATTTCCTCGACTTTAGTTATTGTGTGTGCACTTGAAGACAAAAAAATTAAAAAGAAGCACCGATGGCGCATATCAAAAGACAATGAAGGAGTTTCGGGGAATAGAAACCCAAAACTTTTTATTCAGCAACTTTTTAAGTATGAATGACGAAACATTTAAAGAATTATTGCATCTAGTATCACCATATATGTATGTCAAAACAGGACACAAATATGCAATTCCAGCACAAGAACGCTTAGCTGTAACTCTCCGATTTCTGACTTCTGGAGATAGCTACAAGTCTTTCGGTCTTATTCCGTATAGCCCCTAACACCAAGCGTTTATGATGCAATTTATAAAGCATTGAAAGGTTCATACTTAAAGGCATGACATTTCTAAATATGTATTTTTTTATTTGCAATAGTTGTTTTCTTTTATATGTATGTAGGTACTAGGGATGCCAAACAGCATGGATTTTTAAAAATCTCGGGATTCGGGATTTTGTAAATCGGGATCCAAAAATCCCAAAAAATTGCGATTTTCTCTTAATAACAAAAATATTTCGTTAATAAAATCATTTGTATTCCAATTATGTATGTGTATCTGAATTATATACAAAAAGTAACAAAAAAGCGAAAATTAACAAAAATAAAAATTATTCATACATACATATGCAAATACATTAGTTTTAAGAAAGTTATTTATATTCCAACAAAAAGATTACGGCATCTATCATGTGATCTAATAGACTTGAACGAATTTTGTTCTCAACATACGCTGCCGTTGAAAAACACTTTTCGCAATCAACATTTGTTAGGAAAATAGTTCCAAGTTGGCTGTATGCAGCTTGTAAATATTCACAGTTGAGTATCTAAATCATTTACCCTATTAATTCGATTTATAGAGCTTTTGCATTCTTCGAGGGCATCAAATAACTTTTTATCAATGGAAGTGGGGTTTTCCTCATCTGAGAAGCTGTTATCGAAGTCAAGTGATATTGAATTTATTTTTCAGGATCTTTTGGAGAATTAAAATTCATATGAATTCATAATCCGAAAAATCCCGTGATAAGTTTTTAAAAATCCCGGGATTCAAGATTTTGTGAATCCCGAAAATCCCGGGATTTCGGGATTCGAGTTTTCCCGATCGGCATCCCTAGTAGGTACCATCCACACAAGAAGAATGGAACGAAGTACCATTTAAATATAACAAACTGTGGAATTTTCCGAATTGCATCGGGGCGGTTGACGGCAAACATGTTGAAATGGCCACTATCGAAACCATTACCGGGTCGTGAAGCAGCCGTAGAAGCAGCCGCAGAAGCATTTGCTGAAACCATACCCCGGTAAAAGTTTATCTGCCGGACAGAGAATATTTAACTACAGGTATTATGGCAAAGCGCTTTCAAATATTTGCATGGCCTTCTAAATTAAACGCGGAAAATACTACTTCTATAACTTTAGCTTGCTGTACCTTGCATAATGTTTTGTTAAAAAAAGGTAAATTACACAACATCGCTGCTTACAGATCGTTATGATGATAACGGTGCTGTTATTCCGGGGACATGGGGAAATGATTTCAAGTCAGTAACTGGTGAATTGCCCTGGCAATATAAATACATATAATTATTTTTATTTTAAATAACTCTATATTTACTTCAAACAATCAATATAATAAAAAACAACAAATAAAAAAATTTCAATATTAAAAATTAATAAAATAACGCAAAAAAAAACTATTTCCTAAACAGTTTCATATCAAATTCAAGTTTCAGCCTGTTTATTTTTCTTGGCTATTTCCCGCATTTATGGTACCAAATACATCTCTATTGCATGCCAATTATCTTCTTCCGCCTCTGAACACTTAAAAGCCCGCTGCAACATGTCTGTTTTGTTTATGTTGGCTGTCTCAGGTAGGCAAGAATTTGCCGTCCCAGGTGGGAAACATTTTGCGTCATACTGCCTGGCTGAGTTTCTTCTGCATCTAACGTTGACGCAGAGGACGAACTTTTTGATGCGTTGTGTCGATTATAAACTGCATTGCAGTCCAATGTGGCTGGATGTTTTCAGCACCCTGCCCAGACTTTGCTATATTTTTTTTTTGACATTTTGAAATGCCGTTTTCACATTGGCCCTTTTGGCATTGCAGTCTTTCACCGTATGCCCAGGACAATTTTCTTTAATATCGCGCCATGCCTGCTCCCGTTTGTTTCGATCTTTATAGTCTGGGATAAAGTATTCCCAAACACAAGATTGTTCCTCTACAGCTTCCATTAAACCATTAATGCTATCCCATTAGCAATAGGAAGTCTGAAGAAGGTTTATAACAACGAATGGCTTATATTTTTTGACAATATAAGAAAACTTTTTGATTTGCCACAAATCACAAAACCTTCAGCTATTGCTTTGCGAAGCATGATAGATACGGTATCCGCAATATATGATCCTTTATTGCCAATTGGTGATGATAAAAAGATTACGAATGCCATTCTCATACATTTAGTGATGTCAAAGGCTGATCCAGTCACCAAATCGAAATGGGAAGAGCAACTCGACTTCGAGAAACTTCCACTTTGGTCTGACTGCGAATCCGCCTTGAACAAACGATATTAGTCGATGAGTCTTCAGGTTCAAGGCCGAGGTTCGATGATTATAAAACTGAACATTTTTTGGGAAGAAATAACAGAGCTTCACTAAATGTATCAAAATCCAAACAGTCTGCTGACAAGTGTTTATTTTGTAAATCTGTTCAGCACAATATAAGCAATTGCCCTTCTTTCACTGCTGAGCTAGTAAGTCGAAGATTTGACTTCATAAAATCTGTGCCAGCCTGTTTAAATTCTCTCAAAAGGGGACATACAGTAGCAAACATCATCGATCCGGATCAAAACCGAATTTGATAACCGACATTTAGCGTCAGGACGATTTGTAGTCTCACTTCCTTTCAAGTCTGATGCAAAAGTGTTAGGTTCTTCGTTCGAAGTTGCGAAGAGAACATTTCTTTCGTTGGAACGAAGACTGTCCAAGGACGACACGATGAGACAAATGTATCATGACTTTATGAAAGAATATTTCAATTTAGGGCATATGTCACTTTTGGATAATATGAATTCTCCTCACTATTTTATGCCCCATCAATGTGTTGTGCGGCCTCAAAGTACTACTACTAAACTTCGAGTAGTTTTCGATGCTTCGTGTAGAACTTCTTCTTATGTATCACTGAACGATCTGCTAATGGTTGGTCCTACCCCATTCAAGAAGAACTGTATTCTACACTCATCCGTTTTCGCCTTCATCGCTACGTAATCACTGCTGATATCGAGAAAATGTATCGTCAAGTTCTGATCGACGAGAATGACAGAAATTTTCAATTAATCCTTTGGAGACAAAATTCGTCTGACAGCTTACAAGTGTTTAGATTAAACACTGTAACTTATAGCAGTGCATCTGCTCCTTTTCTGGCTATAAGATGTTTACTTGAATTGAGCAATTTGTACAAAGAGACTGTTCATACGAGTGAACAAATTCACACAACCCCAACCCTGACAACACAAACATCCCCAACACATCCACATTCACAATATATCAACATTCACATCACATTCACCACACATGATATATACACATTCATCAACATCATTAACATCCCTGATCAGATCAGTTGTTTATCGATCCTTCAGCGAGACACAACAAAACCCCAATAAAACCTACGCGTGTGAACAGTGAACAAAAGCATTAAATTTATTAAATAACAAAAATTGTGAACTGATCTTCAAATAATACAAATTGTGAACTTATGTAAACCCAAATAATATACCCTTTATAACGTTTAGAATAAAAAACATTTATACATATTATATATATATATATATATATAACATTAACAAACACTTGTCATTTACATACACATAATTGAATTGTAAAAGGTTTGTGCAAATATACACCCATACACCTACCCCATCTCACTCTCAAACTAACCCTACCCTCTAAGCCGTTTGTACAGAGACTTTGCCTATTGGTTCAAAAGTTGTTCGCTGTAATTTTTACGTTGATGATTTGTTAACTGGTGGTGAAAGTTACGAAGATCTAATTACAATTCGTAATCGTCACTGTGATCTTAAGTTCAGCAGGTTTTAACATTGCGAAATGGTTTTCTAATCACCCTGAATTTATTAGTACTCTGCAAAGTGAGAAGCTATTGCATAGCGATACGGATTCTGCTAAGGCTTTGGGCTTACATTGGAGTCCGAAGAATGATTCATTATAGTTTCATTTGGAAAATTTCAAAGATTGGAAACTTTCAAGGATTTGAAAGCAACGAAAAGAAACATTATCGGTTTCTTCTCGATTATTTGATCCTCTCGGACTGTTGTGTCCTATTGGTATAAAATCCAAGATCTTATTATAAGAACTTTGGATTTAGAAATTTGACTGGAATGAATCGATTCCCATGAACCTTGATACTTCATGGGAAAATCTCAAATCTAATTTAATGGAGATCGATTCAATAACAATCCCAAGATTCGTCCAAACAACTTCCACTGCAAACATCCAAATACATGGTGTTGCATTTATGTTAGAAGTTTCGAGTCTGGCAAAGTTACTGTCAGATTACTTACCGGAAAATCTAAAGTTGCATCACTCAAGACAAAGTTGTGGACTCGAATTAAGCTTATGTTGGAATTTAATATCGACTATATATTCTGGACAGATTCGGAAATAACTCTACATTGGGTAAAGACCCATCCATCCTCCCTTGCTACTTCGTATCGAATAGAGTACTCGAGATTCAGGAGTGGTCAGAGAAAATTTCATGGCGACATCTGCCAGGTGACCACAACCCGGCTGACATTGTTACTCGAGGATGCGACGTCCAGGAATTGAAGCAGTCGATCTGGTTTGAGGGACCGTCATTCTTATTAGATGACAGTTCTTCTTGGCCTATTAACAAACATTTCGAGTTAACAGAGAACCAAATACTATTGGAGAAGAGAAGGACAAATATATTTCTTGCAGTAGAGAATCCATAAAATTGCTTGTTGGATCTCATGGAAAAGTATTCCTCGTACAAAAAATTGTTACGAGTCACTGCGTTCGTAATCAGATTTGTTGACATCCTGAAAAAACGTAAGGTTGAGAAAAATTGTCCACCTACTGCAATCGAATTGAAATGGGCCTTCTTTCGACTTGTTGAAACTATCAAGAAATCTTATTTTTCTGAGGAGGTTTCTAAATTACAGAAATCTCTGACCTTACCGTCGAACATACAAAGACTTACACCTTTCATTCATACCTTTACTGAAGATGGACGAACATTTTCACTATTAAGGGTAGGTGGGAGATTGGTTAATGCAAAATTGTCATATGATGCAAAATTCCCACTGTTGTTACCGAAGAAAAATAACTTTGTCACACTTTTTTGCGACATCTCCATTTCGAGAATTGCCATGCCAGCACAAAGGCACTCATTCCTCTCGCCAGAAAGAGGATCTGGCTAATTAACGCCAAGGAAGAGTGCAGTAGAGTTGTTCGCAAGTGTGTACATTGTTTCCGCTATAAACCAAGACTTATGTCCCAAATAATGGGAAACATGCGCACTAATAGACTGAGAGCTACACGGCCATTTCTTATAGTCAGCATAGACTTTTGTGGTTAATGTCTCATTGAGAATTCGAGGTCGACCACCATTGAAAATGTATATAGCGGTCCTCGTGTGTTTCACATCAAAAGCAGTGCATTTAGAGTTAGTGTCTGATTTATCGACTGATTCCTTTCTCTTATGTTTTAAAAGGTTCGCTGCCAGAAGAGGTTTTCCGCAAGAGGTACTATGCGACAACGCGATGAATTTCGTAGGAACCAGCAACATCCTCAAACAGCTGAAGCAAGCATTCGACAAGAGCCAACAGGCCGTCGAGTCATACGTAGCGTCGTCCGGGGTGAAGTTCAGCTTCATACCACCTCGGGCGCCGCACTTCGGCGGACTGTGGGAAGCCGCTGTCAAGCAAGCGAAGTTTCTACTTCTGCGAGCCGTGGGCAACCGTCCAATCGCACCGCTGTCTCCATATCCCAACGACGGAGAAGTCTTGACACCAGCGCATCTACTTATAGGCGAATGCCTGCATTCGCTGCCGCCAGAATCCGCAGAAGGCGTCAAAGACAAAGAAATGAAGTTATGTAAGCGTTGGCGTCTGCTCTGCAATCTCAAACAGACATTCTGGCACGCCTGGTCTCGGGACTACATCCTCGGTCTGCAAAACAAAACCAAGTGGCGCCAAGGAATGCCCAACCTCGAAGAGGGCCAAGTAGTAATTGTCCACGAAGACAATCGCTCGTCACAGCAATGGTTGACCGGGAGAGTCGTGGCCGTAATCAAAGGCGAAGACGGCAAGGTCCGAGTGGCGGAGGTACGAACCCGAAACGGCATCTATAAACACCCGGTCCATAAATTAGCACCTCTGCCGAATTATTGAAGACATTCAGTCCTTCAATGGGGCCGGAATGTAGGGGCACATCCACATCTAAATTACCAATAAACAATACTTAATATCAGCTTGCTGTTTATTGCTTTTATTTACTTTACAATTGTTACCCAGTAACAAACACATGTATGTTTTGGAATAAAGACCTTAAAGAGCATCTCTGTATATCTGTTTCGTATTATATCATTATTATTAACAATATGAAACCCTGTATATATTATAGTAATAGTGCTTTAAAAAACTTTTAATGTACAGTGGAACTTCAACAATCCAGTCACATATAGTTTTTGGCAAGTCCGGATTATCGAGTTGTCCGGACTGTAGTATGTATATATAGTATGTGAATTATATGCAATTGAAGTCGCCGAGGTCTAGTGGTAGTGTGTTGGCTTATTAGACGTAAAGCCAGGGTTCGAGTCCCAGGCCAGACATCAAAATAAAATACAAAAAGTATTTTTTCGGTGATTTCATCTCAGCAGATTTCTGGCAAAAACTCTGAGAATAAATATAATTGCCATGAAAAGTTTCTCAAAAATCTGTCATTCGGAGTTAACTTTAAACTGTAGGTCTCGCCACTGATGTATAAAATTAACACACACAACATAAGTAGTGTGTGAAACTAGGTCAATAATCCTGACTGAAGGCTTGTAATGACCAATTATGTATACGAATTATATACATACATACTATGATTTATAAAAAAACGAAGTAATTTTGTGCTAACTTTGTTAAGGTGCTTTATTTGTGCTTTTTGCCTCTAGCCTCTTCAACAATAGAATATCCTTCATATCTATATTATTCTCCTCAGCCCTCTGAATTAATACATACATAATAGGCCATTACAACCCTTAGGTCAGGGTTATGGTCTAGCTTCGAACACCACTAATGTTGCGTGCGTTAATTTTATACGTGAGTGGCGGGACCTACAGTTTAACGTCGACTACGAACGACAGATTTTTGAGAAACTTTTTCTCAAACTTCTTACTCTCAGAGTTTTTACCAGAAATCTGCTCAGAGGAAATCGCCGAAGAAATATATATTTTTTTCATATTTCGTTTTGATGTTTGAATTGGGATACGAACCCGGGCTTTACACTTAATAAGGCAACACACTACGTACTAGACTATGGCGACTTCAGCCCACTGAATACAAAATATCTTTGTTTATTCATTCATTCATTCCTAAAAAGACGTCTTCAGGCTCTGTGAGCAGCACTGGAAATTCTTTTCGTTTAACCTCTTGTATTATTTCTTCAATGGAAAAATCTAATGAAAATTCATTTGCACCAATATGTGATATGTGTGTGTATATACTACAGCAGGAAAAATAAAAGTTTTCACCAAGATAACGACCCTCAGCATAAGACTTTTCAATGTGTGGTTATGGTTATTTTACTCCACATGTTATGGATACTCCTGCCCAGAGTCCAGACATAGGCCCAATCGAAAATCTGCGGAACTGTCTCACACAATAAGTTCCAAAGATGACTTGAAAAGAGCTCTTCAGGACAAATGGGGCAAAATTAAACCAAGTATTTGCGAAAAACTTGTGCGCTGTATGCCAACTAGATTGAAGAGGGTGATAAAAAAAATAAAGGCATGCAGACCAAATATTAATATTCAAAAATTACAAAGTTATCTCTTATTCAAGTGTGGTGTACGAGTTTGGGTTTAGCATAGAAATTAATATTATTTTTAATAAAATAAATTTTTGGAATACTTACTTGAAGTTTTTATGTTTTGTTAAATTATTAATTATACAATGAACTAATATTTATACAATCAACTAATAAAATATAAACATTTTTTTTAAGAGTTTCTTATTTGATGTTATAAGATAAAAATTAGTTTAAGGGCCAGTATAACAACTTCCCGTTAAAGTTGGCGTTAGTTAAAGGTACCTTTAGCTAAAGTAAACGGCAAAGTTACCTTTAACTTATTTTCGTTATTACAAATTACAGATAAAACAAAATTAACTTTTTCAAACATATGACAGTGCCGGAGCAAAGTCGATAAAACTGCTCAATTAAACAAGTTTTTTTAACGCAGTGGTAACGACGGGCTTCGTTTTTTTTTTTTTTTTTTGTTTTATATGCTCATTTTGTTTAAATTTGAAATTGCCTTATCGAAAATAGTATATGATATGGTAAGTTCAAACATTTAGTGACCTTTAAATGTAAAGGCACAATTTGACCAGTGGCGACAATTATGATGTTTGAAAAACGGTAAAATCAGCAGTTTTTACCCTCCCCGTAGAGGGAGAAAAAGATGTTAAAAGTTTTTGCGAAACAAATGTGTTAACAGCAAAACAAACATTTATTTTGAGTTAAAAAAGGGCAAATTTTGAGTATTTTTTAATTTCTTCAATAAAATGTTAAAAATATGTAAATATTTAATTATTAATCGATTTGTATGTTGTTTTTGGTCGCAATGAATATAGTTTCTTGTGCAAAAGGGAAGTAAGTAGCTATATATATATCAAGATCAAATAAGACATATTGCTTATACAAATTTTTTCTTGTAGAACTTTATTACCAGTATTTATTAATTTTTTAATGAAAAAGTTAAAATTCCGTAATTTTTTCATTATTAATCGAACTCCTAGCAATTTCCCTTCACATTGAAAAAAGTTCCGTATGTGGAAGGTAAGTAAAAATAAAAATATAACACAATATATACTCATAACTTTTTGTTTCAGGAATTTGTGAATGTACCTCTAAATTGGATAAATACTAAGTTAGTGACGACCGATGAAAGGTTGTCATAAAAAATAGATTAATTCCGAATTACGTTTTCCTAATAAAGCGATTCATCTCCTTCCATAATTATTCTAATATTCTACAAAAATATCATAAATTTCTACCAAAATACGCATTACGCCATTGTTCTCGATTGAGTATAACTCCAACGACATAATTCTTGAATTTCCTTTTTTTTATTAATTTGTTTATTCTTTTGTGTTCCTTATGTATACATATATTAAATAAAAAAATATATTAAATAAATGAATAAAGTGATTTTAAATGCCTCGGTTTTTAATGGGTTAATTTAACTCGTCTACGAACTGCGAGGCTATATCAGCTACAATGGTATCTTCATCCTTTCCGGCCACAATGTTAACAACATCAATAACTTTTCTATTTGTTTCTAACTCATTTTCATCGTTAAGTTTTGGTTTTTTAAATATGGGTTCGTCTTTTGCAATAGTTCCATTGTCATTGATTTTTGGGGGGATGTCATCAAGAGCAATTATTGATATTTCATCTCTTTTGGTTATATTTTTATCTAATAATTCAGCATTATATGCCTCTATTTCACCAAAATTCCGCGTTGGATTAATATTTGTGTATATATCCTCCCCAATGTCGTTATTTAATTCACAATTTTTTGATAAACTTCCCTTAAAAGATTCATTGTTATTTAAATGATTTATAGAACTGTAATTTGATAACATTTGAGCAACATCTGCTTGAATAGACTTAATGCCATCATCTTGTTGTTTATCATTGTTTGTTCCATTACTCTCTGAAACATTTGTATTTATACCACTTATAACATCATTGATTGGTAAAATACTTGGAAATTTTACAGCAGTTTCATTGCATAAACTTTCTTGGCCAAATTTTATAAAAGTGTTACGTATATTTAGAGAATCGTTTGTAAAAACTAAACTTTCTTTTTGAGGATGAATTAACTTTTCCAGGTTTTGTAATATAAATTCGCAAAAGACTCGAACTTTTACACTTTGATCGCGCATGAAAGCTGTCCGTAATATTGCATATGCAATCTCTGTAGGTGGAGGACACAGTACATGTGGATTTGTTAACATAGCGTAAAGTGTATTGTAAATCTCTATTCGACATATTTTATTATCATATAAATGCGAAAAATGCTTAGGCGGGTATTCGCTCATCTGAGTACAAATCCGAGTGACCTTTACTTGCATTGACTGTAAAAAAGAGAGCAATACAAACTGTTAGTCATTGTGTTTCATTTTCTTAATAATTTAATTTTGTTAATTTTGTTTTGTTTAATTTTAATAGGGAAACAATCAAATTTATCTTATGTAAAGACTTGAGTTCTTTATAAAATACACTTCCCAAGTGATATGGCATTTGTGAAAGAAAATATATATTTTTAAATTAATTTTTTGCCTTTCAGAGGTATCAGTTTTCTAAAACAATTAAATTATTCCCCAGATTTTTATTACTAATTTTCCCCAAAAGTATAAAATTTGATAACATTTTGTGAAATGAGTGATTATATTGTATTACCCTAACCACTATTAGTTCATACACCCCGCATTTTTGTTAGATATGCCAAAATTTAAGGTTAACCATATTTTGGATAATAATAATTACTACGTCTTGAGATAATTTTATTTATTAATATTGTTACGAGAAGGGAAACGGTTTAACTTCGTTTAACATTAAAATGATAAACAAAAGCTACAAAAACAAAAGCCATGAGTGAAAGAAAAGGGGATGGACAAGAAGGCAATTTTTATTTCTTGTTTGTTTTGTTTACATAAAAACATATGACACGTTTTTACGATCTATAAATGCACTTACATTTTTACGTTCCGTACACGTTACATTACGTTACTGTTATATTCCGTTACGGTAGCATAATGGTTTTTTATGGTTTTTTTGCTGTCATTCTGATTAGCTACTGAGAAACAATTGTGTCGGTTGATTTAAAATATTCTTATGTCTAAGGGGTTCTTTGATTTACTAAAAGATATTGTTTGCTTATTTAATACGAAATGTCAAAAAGTCTTTTTGTTACAGTTCAATCGTGAATGTCATTGACGACAGACGTTTAGCGGAGATCGGTTGAATGATTGTTTATTTATTTATATACTAGAGAAAGTGACTCTTAATTACCAAAAAAAAAAAAACAAGTAATGAGTAAGCTTAATGCTCAAAACTCTCTCCCAAGTAATGCCAATGAAAGTTTAAATAAAATGCATAAAATAATAGTAGATCAAACAGAGAATCTGCGAAAAAGAAGAAGCAATATGAATAATGTATCATTACAACAATTAAAGAAGGGAATAGCATCAAAGAAAAATCAAAAAATAATATAGCGAATAGTCAAAATAAAGGCTGACATCATAAACGCTGTTTGCAATGCAATGTTTTATTGTAACACTGCTTTGTCAAATAATTTTTGTATAATTTAATTTGTTTAAATGAATATTTAGAAAAAATGCTGCCTTCTTTTGAAAACCACTTTCGGTTTGGCTGATAATAAACATTCAATCACCACTTTCATTAAAAATATTTTAAACGGAAGAAAGCGTCGTCGTATAGCATTATTAACTAGCCAAGATTCAAAGCGAAAAATTCCTAAAACTTTAAATTTTTTTAAAATTATTACAAGCATGCAGGATGATGCGTTTTATTCTCATTTTCGAATGAAGAAAAGTACATTGCAGGTATTTATTACCAAATGGTATAATTTGATAAAACTAATTAATATTTTAAATTTTATGAAGTTGCAGGTATATAGGAATAATGCTACAAAAAGCATTACAAATCTGCCATTTCCACTACAAAATTTTTGCCGCCAATAAATGTAAATATTTACAAAGAATCACAAATAAAAACCATGCACGAAATTGAAAAAAAGGGCATTCAAAGCATTGCTATAAGATAATGAACACGAGGCATGGTCAAAACAAATTTTACTGCTCTTATGAAACAGTGCATTGTAAAGTTACGTTGCAAACTGCGTTTATGAAGTCAGCCAAAAACTCGTCTACTGAAGTGCCTCGTCTACTAGATTTTATACGTATGCACCAAAAATTTCTAAAACAAAAGCTTACTAATAAGTCTAAGTTCTGAAATTGATGTGAATGAACTTTTCGAACAACTTTGTAGGACTTAAAATTTGAAAAAGTTTGCCTTTTTACAACAAAGGAAAGATACAAATTACCAATCTACTTAGTTCAAATAAGTATCGAAAGTAAAGTTAGTGAACTGAAAAAAATAAGGGCTCTTCTATACAGATGTGTCCGCTGGGTATCCCTAAGAAAACCCGAGATCACCTAAACCAGAAACTGTCAAAGTTTCTTTCACAAATTATATAATAATTATACAGGTGTCCCTCGTACAACACGGTGGTTACGTTCCAGGAAATTTCCGCGCTCTGTAGTTCGCGTTATAGAGACTTAGCTTTCATATAAATTTAAGGGTTATGTTCCAATAAACTTTTTTCAAAATAAAATAGGTACTAAATTAAAGATGTATGTGTGTTTACAACTCAAAAACAACCCTGAAGGAAACATGTCGACATGTCTCTCCAAGTCACCAGTTTTGTCGACTATATTGGTGACTTTATGGTGATATTGTGATCGAAGCGTCAACAATTACTTTATTTTGATTAGAAAAAAATTGTCAAATTGTAAAGAAATTATTAACGTGTAATAAAAAAAACAATCAATGTTATATAAAAATAAAAGTAGTGAAAATGAGACAATTATAAGTCCAAGTGTGAATTGTGAAAATTTTGTGGAGCCTGAATATTCTGTGTCGTCTAAAATTGATTTTCCAAACCAAAAATGATATAAATCGTGAAGAAGACGACTCTCCCAAAGAGGATTAATAATTTTACTTAATTTTAATAAAACAAAAACGTTATTTTGATGTTCCTATATAAATAAGAGAGACTGAATTAATAATATCTTTTTAGTTTTTATATATAAATTTCAAAAAAAGACTATAACAATGAAATCGTACCTTTTTTTTAAATAAAATGTCAAATATTAATAAAAATTAAAATTTTATTGTCGTCTTTTACTACAGAAAACTACCAAAAGTGTAGACTAGAAATTCTAAATTGTACTATTGATTCACTGGTTTCAATGTCTACATATGGTCCCAAAAGGAGATCATATTCACTATATAGTTAATAGTGCTAACGTCAGTGGTAGATTTTCAATGACACGCACATGTGAAATGTCTATAGTAAATAACATTTGCTGGGGTATAAAATGTCACTAGTACTGGTGACTGTGTCAATAGTAAGTTACTAGAGTTTAGAGTTTCACTATGGGCATTTCCTACAGGGAATATTCATACCTTATTTAAAAAAAATTAAAAAACATAATGAAAAAAAAAAACAATCGAAAAACATAAATACAGATTCACTAGCCTGTGTAACATACTTCGAACATCATATTACGTGGAAATAGTGAGCGTATAACTTTGTCAGAAGAAATTTCATCGGAAAAGTTTTCGTCATTTGATAAAAAAAACATTTTGTTGGACGTTCTTTCAGTGATTGCGCGATTGTAAAATCAGGTATCAGCCTTTGTTTGTTTTTTAACAGTTTTTCGTTATCATTGTAATGAAACTGTTTTTTTTTTTTTTAATTGCGTTGTATTGGAAATACGCTGTAGAAATACCGCTGTATACGAGAGATACCTGTATATTTAACACATTCCCTGCCAAGCTATTTATGGGTAGAGAAGCATCGAAATGTTATCGCAACATCGATGTGTTATGCTATGTTCACACGAGCTTTCGAATTACTTCGCTCTCTGTTTTGTATTACTTATATGAATTATCATGTTCACAGGGCAACTTTGTAATTCTTTCTGATAGTTCTTCTTTTCGTCTTCTTTTTATTGCTAAATTATTTGCTGTAAAATTGTATTTATAATAGAAAAAAGCCACAAATACTTTTTCTATAGATTTAACAGGTTTTTCACACATATAGTGGCTTCCTCCGCTAATTGTTCGAATAACTTTCTAATAAATAATACTTTTTTAAATTATCTTTTTTTATTCCATTATTGTTTACAATATTCATTTGTTTATATTTTTTGTGGTGATGGCAAAAATACGATAAAATTTAGAGATGACATTGATTTTTAAGTAATTCACAGGGTAATAGAAATTGAATTACATACAATTTGGGTAATTCGCTCACAGAATTTTGTATGGAGAATTACGTAATCCAGCACATAATTGGATGTTGAATTACGAATAAGAGAGCGAATTACGAAAAATTGATGCCGTGCGAACGTAGCATTACATATAAATTTCAATGTTTAACATCGATGTTTTTATAGACGATACATCGCCGATACATCGACGTTTAACAACGAAAATTAGTCAGTTGCCTTAATAAATACGTTCAAGAATATAATGGTTCTCACTTATATACAACTTCCAATAATGACACATCTGATGATGACGAAAATGAATTACAGTTTCATATTTGGAAATATCACAAACTGTTATCCCATAAAAATATAAAACAAATATCAGCCTCTACTGTAGACACCATTAGCGAAACGGAAGTACAAATGCACTTATCCCCCCGGTAAGACATGAAATCTTTGTTTCCAAAATTTTCGCGAATCGCACTTCAATTTCTCCCAATTGTTGCTATTTCTGAAACTGAGTTTTTCTTTTAAATAATTTTTTTTAGTATTTAAATATTTCATCATAATTGGCCATTACAACCCTTCAGTCAGGATTTCGACCTAGCTTCTCACATCACTTATATTTTATACATGAGTGGCGAGACGACAGATTTTTTGAGAAGCTCTTCATGGCAATTTTATTTACTGTCAAAGTTTTTGCCAGAAATCTGCTGAGAGGCAGTCGCCGAAGAACTATATTTTTTCATATTTTCATTTTGATGTTTGGCCTGGAATTCGAACCCGAGCCTTTCGTCTAATAAGCCAATACACTACCTACTAGACTACGGGATTAGTATTTATTTATGGGCAATTTCGTGTCAAGTAACCCAATTTTTAAAATCTATGTCTTCCGGTTTGGCTGAAATTTGCACCAAGGTTAGTACTATTGGCCTGACACAAATTTTCAGCTCTATCAATCAAGAACTTGCGGAGTTAGAGGGGGTCAAGTTGGTCATTTTTGTGTGTAATTTCTTCAATCTTGCCAAAAATTATTTTTTTTCAAAATGGGCCTTTTTTTGCTCAAAAGAAAACTTATAAAATTTCCTTTAAGGCCCTTATTTATAATCTTCAATCTTTCCAAAAATAATGTTTTTAATTTAAAAAAAAAAAATTTTTTTTTAATTTTTTTTTTTAATTTTTTTTTTAATTTTTTTTTTTTCAAAAAATTTATAAAATTTCCTTTAAGGCCTTTATAATCGCTTAATGGGATGCGATATTTAGATATTTATCAAAAAAATTATTTTTTAACTCAAGAATAAGATCTTTCATATAATACGAAATAACAATAATTAATAACAAATAATAAATGGCTGAAATAATTTTAAAGAAATATTTTCGATAATTAATTTAAGTAGAAGATTAGACTTAAGAAACTTTATAAAAGATTATAATCCGAAATTATTATTAAATGAAACTAAACTTAACTTTAGACACAAAGTAAACTTTCAGGGCTATAGTATGGTACGGAGAGATATAAAAGATCGAAAGCTGGTGATAGCACAGCAATATTGATAAGAAATGGGATAAAATTCTTCAATAACAACAATAGGTTAGGTTAGCGGACGTGTACTTGTCAACTATGACAAGTACAGCACCCGAAAGTCGAATTGACCCATTGTACAACGTCCTAACTTGTCACACCACTCGTGTTGTGTGCGTTAATTTCATACATGAGTGGGGGGACCTACAGTTTAAAGTCAATTCCGAACTACAACTTTCTTTTTTTTTTGAGTTTTTCATGGCAATTTTTATTTACTCTCAGAGTTTTTGCCAAAAATCTGCTGAGAGGAAGTCGCCGAAGAAATATTTTCATATTTTCGTTCTGATGTCTGACCTGGGTTTCGAACTCGGGCCTTTCATCTTTCCAATGTTAACTAACAATATGTTTTTTTTTTTGTTATATCCGTTTACCATCCCCGTTGTAATACTGAGATGTTAAAATATGAATTACTTCTTTTTCAATCCTTAGATTTGTAGAATCCCAATCACTTGTATATATTAGCAGGGGATCTTAATTATAAGCATAGTGATTAGGGAAAGGGTAATAAGTTGAAATAGCGGTTGTCAAACAATGAAATATGTTTAGATGTGTTTTATACGACTCTTGTTTAGTTATTCACAAATAGTATAAGTCGAATAATTGTCTTAGTGATCATAATGCGGTACAAATAATAATTTTAGGTGTTGAAAATGATAGCCTTATCTCATTTATCAGGGAACCCTCGAATATGAACTACAATTATAAAAGGAACAACTGGATTAAATTCAAGAGGAATGTGTAAAACGCATTTGATAACCATGAATCAATTCCGAATGATAGGAATCTATCTAACATCGAAATTGATTTTTATTTGCTTAAATTAAATAATTCTATAACTGATTCTATAGAGAAATCAGTTCCAAAATTTCGGGGCATTAAGCCTTGTCATGAATGTCGCATGAAAAAATATCCGAAAAAAATTTTTCTCTCATTGACCTTATTTGTATTTGTTCTGGAAGCGCTTTTCATTATTTATTTATTTTTGTACTAATATTGGGCTTTCTTGACCTTGATGTTCAGTTTCTTTAAAAACAATTAAAATTACATTTTTGAACAAATTTTGAGAAAATGTTCGAAAAATACTTTCATTCTTACTTATTTATTATTTTACTTCGTTGTTTTCAGTTATTTCTTTTGTTTTGTACCAAAAAGCTACTGTTTGTTTGTTTTCGATGGGAGTTTACAAATCGAGTATAACTATGAGTAAATACGCGTTAACCACATTTCGATAATAAAGCACTCGATTTCGATTGCGGTGATTTAGCCTCTGTTTTTAAAAATGTGTATCATTATACTCAGAGTTATAAACAATTGAACTTTTAAAATATCAAAAATAAAAAGAAAACTATCGAAAATCGCTGGAAAATGTAAATATTATTTTCAAAATGTATAGCTTGGGATATTATTAGGACTAGAGGAGGAAGAAGATGTTTCCAATCAACGCCCTATAAGAAGAAGCCTGCGTGATGATTCCAACCCCTTAGAAATGCCCAATAATTAGCGAGTAGATCCATATTTCATATTTTTGCATATTTTTTAAGACATGATTTTTCAGGTTTCATAAGTATTATCGTGTGACAAAAGATGTTTTCAAATATCTACTGGAGATGTCGAATGGCGCCTTACCAGCCACAAGGAAAAGCTTTACGGTGCAACCAATTATGAAAGTTGGAACCTGTTTAAGATTTCTTGCCGAAGGTTCGTACCAAAAAGGGGTCGGAAATGACAATAGGGTAGTTCTAGCACAGTCATCATTTAGTTGTGTTTTAGCTGAAGTGCTTAACGTATTGGTAGAAGTTATGGATGGATTTCTTGGCCGGAGGAGCAAGAAAAAAGAGAAATTATTCAGCGATTTTAAGAAAAATATAAAATGCCGGTAGTGGTTGGGTGCGTTGATGGAACGCACGTAAAAATAATTCCTCCTACAAACAGGTATTTGTACTCTAACCATCAAGGAAATTATAGTCTGTAATGTATTATTGGTAAATTAACTCGTTTTTTATTTTCCATTTTTTGTAAATTAATTCAAGGTATGTGATAATCAGATGAAAATCCGTTTTGTGGATGCTACACATCCGGGCGCAAGCCACGATTCTTTCATTTGAAGGATGCCAGAATTACGAAAAAACATGGAGGAAAAATATTCGCAAAATTGTAGTAGTTGTTGGTTATTAGGTGTGTTATGTTTTTAATACCATACGAAAATTTGCTTGAAAGTGCATCTTTTTTTAAGGTGCTGCGGGGTACCCTCTGAAGCCATAGCTTTTGACTCCATACAGGACAACAGTGGAGCCAAATCAACAAAGATTTAATGATGCACATACAAAATGTCGTAATATCATTGAGAGGACTAACGATGTCCTGAAAAATATGTTGCGGTGCACGTCTGGTGCAAGAGTACTCACTACAGTCCTAAAAAAAGCAGTATAAATTATAAATGTTTCTGCTGCTTTGCACAACATTGGTATACATTACAACTCGGACATTTAAACACCATTGACTGCTGCTCTAGAGGTTGCATCCCACGAAAGCGAAGAATTGCAAGCACATTCAACGTATAAAAATATAGCGCAACGTATTCGTGATGACATCCCCGATCCTTATCTTTAACATTGGGAAACTTTTGCAATTTTAAATTTTCAGTTTCCATCAAAGCGTTCATTTTCAAACTACTTTCGACTCCAGACTTCTTTAACTATAATTCCATCTTTCTCATCGCTTCCATTTTCAGATGGTGTCTCTTCACTTCCTCGTTTCCTAGTTTTCTCTGTTCATGAATTTTATCTAGTGCTCCGTAAATTCTTTTTAAGCTCGACTTTTTATCACGGTAATGACTTCCGGATTTAGATATAAATTGAATCATTTCATCACAAAGCTTTTTTTGAGTTTCCAAACCTATCTAGCAATCTCTGCAGTTATCATTTCCACCTTTATTTATTACAGTGAAAAGTTTTCTGCCCTTGCAGTCAAGCGCAGCAATTAATTTCACAGTAATCCCTACTGCTTACAGCAGTTCAGCATTTGTAGTTTCTCTTGAGCTTTTGGTGTGCTGCGCTATTTTACTTTGCAAGCACTGCCTAAGATATTTTTTAGGTTTGAAATTAACTGTGTGTTTACACCATTCTCTTTGAAATATTGTAAAATGTACATACACATGCATATATTATACATACCAAAAAACCAACGCTAACGCTCTATCAGTTACTAACGCTCTATCAGGCCATTCGCTTGGGGATGGTATGGAGTTGTTCTAATATGGTTTATGCCCAACATTTTCGAAAGGTGATTAAACAGGTTGTTTTCGAATTGGCGACCTTGGTCTGTCGTTATGAATTTCGGTACTCAGAAACGACTAATCCACCCATTTAGTAGTGCCTTTGCCACAGTTTCTGACGTGATGTCCGTAACTAGAATAGCCTCGATCCATCGTGAATACCTGTCAACACACGTTAAACAGTAGTTACAGTTGTTCGACATCGGTAGCGAGCCGATCAAATCGATGTTAGTATGTTCAAACCCTTTGTCTGGTACAGCGAATGTTTCCAAATCGCTTTTCATGTGTCGTGTTACCTTGCATTGCTGACACTGTTGACAATTTTTTACAAATGTTCTTATCTCGGCCATCATCTTGTTCCAAACAAAAATTCCTAGCGATTAATTTTGTTGATGCCCTTATCCCTGGATGCGATAGACCATGTAACGATTCAAAGACGAGCGGTCGTAATGAACTCGAAATATATGGACGTGTTTGGCCAGTGGATGTGTCGCATATTATCTCGCCGTCACAACCTGGTACCTTTATTTTCTGCAGGGTAAGTAAAGTAGGATTCGATTGTATGAGGTTTCGTAGCTCGGGGCAATTCGCCTGTTCCTCTCACAGCAATTGGTAATCGATAGTCGCTCGTATTCGTAATGTCTCTAAACAAGAGAGGGCGTCCGCCACAATGTTCTGTGAGCCGCTTATATGCTGTATATTTACGCAAAACTGGCTTATAAAACTCAATTGCCTCAATTTGACGTTGGGATAACCGTTCCCATGTCTGTTCAAAACAATGCAGTAATGGTTTATGGTCTGTGAACACTGTAAATTGTGCGCCATCCAAATAAAATCGAAAGTATTTAATGGCTGAGTATATATCCAAAAGCGCGAGGTCGTACGTACTATAGCGTAGTTCCGTCGTAATAAATTTTTTGGAGCAGAATCCTAAGGGCTGCCAATGACCATTTACTCGTTGCTGCAGAGCTACACCCATGGCCTTGTCAGATGCGTCTGTCATTAATGGAATGTCGGCCCCCTACGGGGTAATGTTAATAAGGTTGTGTTTCCCAGTTCGGCCTTAATTTTCTCGAAAGCCTCTTCGGTTTCAGCGGACCACTCGAGTTTTGTCCGGTCGCGCATTTTGCATGGACCCATCATCTTTTGTAGGGGTAGTTCTATTTCGGCTGCATGTGGTAGAAATCTTCTGTAGAAATTTATGGCATCCAGTAGGCTTCGTAAATCCTGCACTTCCACTGGCCTTTTCCTATTAATGATGGCTTCCACCTTGCGAGATATTAGTTTAATGCCGTTTGCGGTTATCACATGTCCTAAAAATTCAACTTCGGATTGGCGGAACTGACATTTCTCTATATTAATAACCAGGCCTTTTCACCTATAAATTTCAAAAAGTGGTCCTAACTGGGATAAATGTTCCTCCACCGATGATGATCCCACGAGCACGTCATCTAAATATGTGAAAACGAAGTCGAGGCCCTTAACTGTGTCGTCCATGAAGCGTTGAAATGTCTGTGCGGCGTTCCGTAACCCAAATACCATATATTTAAATTTGAATAAGCCGAAGGGCGTTATAACTACGTCACCAGGGTTAACGGGTATATGATGGTATGCTTTTTACAATCTATTACTGAAAATACTGTCTTGCCATCGAGTTCACTCGTAAAATCTTGTATATGTCGTGTATTGTTCTGGCATTCAAAAGTCTGAAATCGCCACAGGGTCGCCACGATCCATTAGGTTTTTTGGCCAAATGTAAGGGACTAGCCCATTGGCTCTTCGATCGTATACAGATGCCGCGGTCCAACATGTAGTCGAACTCTTTTTTCGCAATCTCCAATTTCTCGGATGATAACCGTCTGACCTTCTGAGCTACCGGGGGTCCGTTTGTCTGAATATAATGTTTGACCTGCGATGGTTTCTTGGACAAAGCATGAGAATCATCTGTAAGGTCGATATATTGTGTCAGTAGTCCATAGAAGATGTCATTTGTCTTACGTACCGTTATTACTGATGAATCGTTGTCGGTTATCCCGCTCACTTGACGTAGTCGTGTCGTTGCGTCTACTAGGGACTTACCTTTCATGTCCACCAAAATGTTAAAATTTTGCAAAAAATCCGCGCTTATTGTAGGGTGCGACACGTCAGTCACCGTAAAAAAATATTTAAACGGACGTCGAAATCCGACGTTAAATGAAAGGAGTCTTTTACCATATGTGTTGATTTCCGTATTGTTCGCCGCCAGTAATTTTATTAAAGATGGTTGTAGATGAACGTTCGTTGGTTTGGGAATTACAGATAATTCCGCCCCTGTGTCGATTAAAAAGTGCAATTTTGAATTTTTATCTTTGATATACAGACGGCTTGTGTTGTTGTTGTGACCCACTTCGTTTGTCGTCGAAAACGGAGGTCTTCCAAGTTTTCCGAATGTCGTGGTCGAAAGCTGCACGGTGATCGGCACTTTGTTGCCCATTCTCCAAATATTTGATGATACCAACACATTTCATTTGATGGTGAACGGGACGTGCGTGAGTGTGAAAGGTTATTGCGTCGTGGTGATAGTTGCCGTTGATGGGTCGTATGGTAGTTACGGCTGTTCTTCTCCATGCGATCGAATTTTTCCGTCAATTCGACTATAGCCTTGTACAAATCTTCACTTTCATTGATGTTGTTGACTTTCGGTTGATCTTGTACTTCCATCATACAATCGGCCTTTTTCGCCAGCACACTGACGTCACCCTCAACCATTGCTAAAATTTGTAGAATTTGTATTGGCAATTGACGTAGCCATAATGATTTCAAAATTTCCGAGTCCAACTTATTGCCAGCCAGCTCTCTTATCTCACGTAGCAATATTGAAGGTTTTTTTCCTTCCACAGCCAAATTGTCGAATAAACGGTTAAATCGGCTGTCGTCGGATTCACAAAATTCGTCGATAAGTCTCCTTTTGAGTGTTTCGTATTTCCCCATGGCCGGAGGCGTTGTTATTATATCAGCTGCGCATTTCAATATAGATGAATCAATTTCTGACACCAGCGTATAGTATTTCGTGTCGTCCGTAGTAATATCAGCTCGTGTGAACTGTGCTTCCACCTGCAGAAACCATAGTTTGGGGTCCGGTTTCCAAAAAGGTGGTGGTTTTACAGATACTCGGCATACTTGTGAGGACGCTGCGTTATCCTCTGTATTTATTGTGGCGTTTGCGCCAGTGTTCTGCATCGGTGGTCACTACTTTAGTGCTTTCAATAAAAGTTCCTTTAAATTTCAATAACTTAAAGTTTATTTGTCGATAAAATTATTAGAATAGCAAGCAATGTACACTAATGATTTTCTGTAAGTAAGAGTTCGTGGTACACAGAAAAACTAATAACGCCTTCAAAATATACGTTTTATTCAAACAGTGAGATGTCAAATGTTAGAGTTGCCGTGTCATATACGAGTGGGTGTGAACACTACAGGCTCATATATCGTTCAAATAATAATCTCTTAAATACATATTAATGAAAACTTTAACATTGTACAAAAATATGCTATTGATTGGTATTTGAAAATCAACAACAATAAATGTCAAGCTATACTCTTCCGTCCCCAGTAGGCAAATGGAACAATAATATTAGAAAAAATTGAAAATCCTTTTTATTAAATCCAATGATAATGTGAATGTACCAACCAGGGAAGTGATGAGATAAGATAAACTCCTGTATTATATACAAACTAGCAGATTGTACCCGGCGTTGCGCGGGTTATTTTTTCGCTCCTTTCCTCCTTTCTGGATCCATTTTGGTTGACCTTAGAAACGGAATACCTCCAATAGTTATTAGGGAAACTTAACCAAGCTAAATCGTAAAAAATTACCTATTACCATTTTTCCCCATTTGCCCCATTTTTTCTACCCTTTTGGTCAAAATTTTGAAAAGATTTATAGCCTATAACCTGCACCGACAAAAGCCCGATCTATATCCCAAATTTCAAGAAAATCCAGGCGTTCAGGCGTGATTGACTAACAAACAAACAAAAAACAGACTTACAGAAAGATTTATAATATATATTAGGATTATTAAGGCGAGAAATGTCATATAAAACCAAATGTCAAGTTTATGTGTCAATGCCTAATTCGCCCTATTTTAAAGTACAGCTGCCAAATATAGTTTAATATTTCTCCGTCATATATGGAGAAATATAGAATATTTGAAAGAAAATGTTTGAGGTCTTGTATGACACAATAGGTCACCAGCTACCAATTATAATAAATTTGATATATGGGAACCTGTATAATAAAGCTAAAGTAAGTAGAATTGGCAATTTAATTATACATGTTATTAGAAACTATATATTAAGATGTACTGAATGCAGTGAATATAATCTAATCCTTATTGTGCTAATAAAGAATATATTATACATAGTTAAAAAATATGAAATTGTTAAATAAACGCTATGAAGTCTTTTTGTCGCTGTTTGCTGATTTCCCAAAAATTGTCATTTATTTATATCCTGTCAGATTACCACATTTTTTGTTCTTACACGGATTAAGCAGAACACTTGTGTTGCGAACCTTCACATTTCGCTGCCTCTTAGATAATTTTCTTTGTTTTTAAATCCTCTCTGTGTCACGTTTCTTCTTCAATATTATTTTCTGTAGTTGTCAATTCATCAGAAGAACTGTCTGAATCGCTGTGTGGAAGGAGGGAGCGCTTATTGAACTTCTAGAAAAAAAAAGCTTTAACATTTCCAGGATATTCCACATTTATTCATCTCCGTCATATTTTACAAATTTTTTGTTTGCATGACGTATTTATTTAAAATAGTATTTTAATATTATTGTGTTATAATTTTTAAACAAAAAATTATATTTTTTAGTATTTTTATTGAGATAATTTTAGCTTGAGCGACAAGCCGCTGTCATAAAAAAACAAACAAGTTTTCAAAGTGCACTTAAGTTAAAGTTATTTTGGTATAAATTCATAACACTGAAATTTTTGTAGATGATGCAAATGATGCCAATGAATTTATTTATTCCAAAAACCGATGTTTGAAAAATATGTCGCTTGAGCTTATTTTGCGGTTACGGCTCGATATACAGTGACACATACCGCCCGAGAAAAAATGATTTTCTGTAAAACCTAAAACTGTATTTTTTTAAATTTTTAATAAATGTTTACTTCTTAGAAGTATTAAATGATTGGAAAATGTTTTATTTATTACAAGGAATAATACAATATAATTTTTATATCTAAAGATTTTAAGGTTTTACAGAAAGTCTTTTTTTCGGGGGGTATGTATAGTTTCCTGTGTCACTGTATATCACTACATATATGCCATATTTACTCCATGCTAAATACTTTATGAGCTAAGTCTTACCTTTAAAATAGTTGGTTTAATAAAGCTTGTACAGGAGAAAAGAACATTTTGTAAGCAACGAAGTGCAGAAAGGCATACTTCGACATTCCGTTCTTCTGCGACATTTTTTCGATTATTGCCTTCATAAGAATGTAATAAAACTTTATTTGAATTTCCATTCTGAATGCTGTGTAGTTGGCGCCGTGTTCTTTTCAATATGTTTTTTCTAGCACCACTTAGAACCTGAAAGTTTTTATTTTAATATTGTTTTAATGGTTACTAATAAATATAATTTTTTACAAGGTACCTTTAAAGTAAACTCATTTTGAATAGGTGTAATATCGCACAATATATTTTCAAATAAATATTCAGCAAAGCTATTAATACGGTTTCCACCATGAAATGTTTTACACCATCTTGAAAGGGTATCGTACACTTTTCTTCGGAGCAGGCTTTAAAAAACAGAACAAATTGTTAACTTTTAATTTACTCAAAATAATTCATCGCATGATTTTGTCAACCCAAAAATATAATATGAAAATTAGTGTGAGGATTATGTGCATTATTCCCTTTCAAGGTACAAATTTCCTAAAGTATACTGAGCGGATTGTAACAAGTCCTTCATATATAGAAACATTTTGAATTATTGATATAAAAACGTTATTTTTGTTGGCAAAAATCTAAAAATTGTTTGGGGTATGTTAGGTAACCTTTCGAATCATAATCAATCAAAAACTCGATTTTGATTTTTTTTGATGTTACGTGCTCTAGGATTTTCGAGGACGGTATGCTCTTTAGAAATATTTTTTTTTTTTTTGTAATTTAAAAATAAATAAATAAATATAAATATATAGGATGAGGTAAATATTTATAGTTCTTGGCATTTTTAAAGGTTGTAAACTTTCAATTCTTTTATTTTATTATATCAGAAGTGTTTTTTATCTCTCTTCCTTTGCACCCCTCAACTCGGAGTACAGAAATGTAATTTCAAATATTATAAAAATTAAAATACACGGTACATGGGAACAGTTAAGGGGGCTGTCCACCGCCCTATTCATTGGGTCACAAAATCTGCTAATAAGCTTTATGTTAGGCTTTTATCCAATTATGCTATCCACAATCTCCAAATTCTGGTCTTCACGACCTTTTTCTGTGGCTTAAATCTATAACACTTCCGGTACAGTTGGCAGACAAGTTTTCATTGTCCCTGTTTTGCACATTCATACTAGTCTCTGTATATTGTCAAAATGAAGCCAGCTACTAATAAAACAAACACTCAAAAACAAACAATTGGTGAAAATAACAAAGTAGAGCTCAGCGATGAACCATCCAAATTTAAAATATCTACCTTGATGATTCAACAAAGACCTCAGGGTGCGACGATGAAGGCTGAAAGCTATGCACAGTTTTCACAAGCGGGAAGGATTGAGATTATTGCAAGGGTATCCCCATCATTCGATTTCGCATTTGCCACTTTTTTACATACATATATAATTGGTCATTACAACCCTTCAGTCAGGATTACGACCTAGCTTCTCACACTACTTATGTTGTGTGCGTTAATTTTAGACATGAGGGGCAGGACCTACAGTTTAAAGTCGAGTCCGAACGACAGATTTTTGAGAAGCTTTCCATGGCAAATTTATTTACTCTCAGAGTTTTTGCCAGAATTCTGCTGAGAGGAATCCGCCGAAGAAATATTTTCATATTTTCGTTTTGATGACTGATCTGGGTTTCGAAATCGGGTCTTTCGTCTAATAAGCGAACACACTACCTGCTAGACCACGGCGAATTCAATCACAACAATAGAATTGTTAATTCTTTTAAATGCCTGGACGCTTGCGTGGTAAAGATTCCAATGTTAACTAACAGACTGTTTTTTGTTATATCTGTTTACCATCCTCTTGTAACAATATGTTAAAATATGAATTACTTCAATACTTTTGAAACAATTTATTGCAAATAAAAGTTCTTATACGATCAAGCCGAAGATCAAAAACAAAAAGTTTTTTAGGCGTATATTGGAAATGAGACATTGTTGCGATATGTATTTACCAATAACTTAAAAAAAAAACATTGTTAGAGAAATGGGGACTCCTCGTAAATATAAAGTTTTGAAGTCGACTTACGTTATTGCTTGCGGTCACAGATATATACATACATAAATTTTGTGAACATACATATACAAATTGCATCCGATATTCATAAATATTACATTAAATTAAAAAGGAATGGAATTTATTATATAATACGAAAAGGAATTTCGAGACGTAATTAATCGATTGGCTGATCGCGATCTGCTTATTTATCCCCTGGGTAGAACCAGTAAGGTCTATAATTTTGAAATGTTTCGCAACGAGTTTTACATTATACAAAAAAGCTTGGGCCTGTTCGTAAATGCATCACTGCACTGGATATTATGCGCATTAAATGCAAACCTTGGCAGAACTGCAGCTGTCAAATGTTCGTAAATGCAACATTAAAGCATATTGAGCGCAAATAAATAGAAAACACTAATCATAAAAATGACTGATGCATTGAATGAGTACAAACATTTCATATTTTTCTTTTTATTATTTATTCTTATTTATTTTAATCTTTTTTTCGCCTTTTTTTCCATCTCTTTCATTAACTTGATAAGAAAAAGAAGTCTTCAAACTAAATATATTTTTTAATACAGGTAACCTCACTTATGACTGTTCGACTTCGACTATTCGCACTTACGACCTATTTTATCCAATTTTTCTTTTCTTGGAAAATACTTAAAATAGACAAATAGGTAGGGGAATCCCTAAAATATAAATTTGATATATATAAATAAATATAAGTATAAATTTCGGGTAGTTTCATTTCCCCTGACCCTCAAAACTAGTAGTGCAATATGTAATTTTTTCTTAGTTTTTTTGTATAAAAATCGACTTAATCGACTTATGACCGAATCCCAGGAACATATCTCGGTCGCAAATCGGGGAATACCGGTAATGGCCTCAATCAACCTTCTACCGACAACATAAACTCTATTTTTAATTTAAACTAAATATAAAAATTTAAATTAAGTATGTACTCTAAAACCGAATGACCCTAGTAGCTAATCTATTTATATTTTAACCTTGTATTTAATTATAATATTATTTAAATAATCATAGCTTTTTTCGTTGCTATACAAGAAATACATAGTAACTGTAATTTTATTGCACAAGTAATTTTTTAAATTTCCACAATGAATAAAAAAAAATAAACTAAAAACATCTCTCGGCTGGTTAACTTTAAAGAGAGGAGTATAAATTAAACAAATTTTATTTATTTTTTGTTTTTAAAAAAAAGTTTTTCAGACGGGAGTCTGAAGTTCTTTTCTTTATTGATTTTATTTAATTACTGAACTTAAAACTAAAAAATAATTTTTAAATTGACAATTTTGAAAAACATATTCCTGCTTTGTCAGCACACTCGCCGACGTAACAAGAACATATCAGACAACACCAAAAAAAAGAAAACATTTGTTTCTCACGAAAATACGCTGACAACATATCTGCATATTTTCACACTAATTTTCTTTTTGTGGGAAAAAAGTAAGAAGTGATCTTATCTCCTTTCCGGCTTAAATTTCAAACGTCCTCGTTTGAACCATTTAATTTTTGTTCAAAAATTTTGTTCAATCCTTGGATTGCCGAATTTTATAAATTTATTTCGTTATTTGGGAGGGATGGAATGCATGCAAACAAGGCAAAGTTTCTGACTGTGGCCAACATGGCGACCACCAGGGCGATCCTTGTCTTGCTGTATTCAAGTTGACACGCAGCCTCCTCGTGGCCCCTCCTGGATGGCATTCTAGCACCCGCTAGATGTTAACTAATGCGTGCAGCGAGGTCCAATCCCCTGGACGTTAAATTCGGGTTGTGCGTAGGGCTTGGAACCCACCACGTAAAAATTTAATCCAATGAAAGCCCATACAATAGCCTCTAGAAAGATCCCCTCTAAAGTTGACGACCACGGCAAACGTTTCAAGGACAATGATTTGAGAATTGGCACATGGAACGTCCGCACCCTTTATAGGGAAGGCGCTTCCGCCCAACTGGCGGATGCCCTCATGAAATGTAGGACTGACATCACTGCCATACAGGAAATGCGATGGATAGGACAAGGATGCAAAAGGCTAGCATCTTGTGATGTGTATTACAGCTGCCATGTTGATAAGCACGAATTCGGATGCGGATTTGTGGTAAATAAGAGACTTCGTCATCTTGTCTCTGGGTTCACGCCAGTGAACGAAAGAATAGCCACAATCCGCATCAGGGCAAAATTTTACAACATCAGCCTAATTTGTGCTCACGCCCCGACGGAAGAAAAGGACGATGTGGTTAAGGATGCCTTCTATGCTAAACTCGAGGACGTATACGATAAGTGCCCGGCCCATGACGCCAAAATCGTCCTCGGGGATTTTAATGCGAAGGTCGGGCGGGAAGGTATCTTTGGCCCCACTGTCGGACAGTTCAGCCTCCACGCAAACACTACCTCCAATGGTATGAGGCTGATCGATTTCGCCGCGGCGCGTAACATGGTAGTATGTAGTACCAGGTTTCAGCATCTCGACATTCACAAGGCCACTTGGATGTCCCCCGATCGATCAACATCCAACCAGATTGATCATATTGTGATTGACGGAAGGCACGTGTCCAGTGTACTAGATGTGCGCACATTTAGAGGTCCAAACATCGACTCGGACCACTACCTTGTCGCAGCCAAGTTCCGAGTGCGCATTTGCGCCTCGAGGAGTGCGCGCTCTAGTGCACTGCGAAAGCTGGACGTTAAGAAGCTGCGATCACAAAGGACAGCTGAGGCGTTCTCCGCTCAACTCTCTGATAAGCTCCGTCATTCCCCATCCAATCTCAGCGACATTGGCGGATTGTGGGCCAACATCTCCCACTCCTTGCGCAATACTGCGGAAACAGTCCTTGGTTTCGAGCGCCCACCCCAACGAAACCAATGGTACGATGAGGAGTGTCGCGAGGCAGCTGCAGCGAAATACGCCGCATACAGAAAAACGTTGCAGTCGGCCGCTACGCGAGCCATTGTCGAAAATTATAGAGAGAGGAGAAGGGATGAGAGACGCCTTTTCAGACGCAAGAAGAGGGAGCAGGAAAGGCGTGAGCGTGAGGAAGTCGAGATGTACAGATGTAGGAATGACGCTCGAAAATTCTATCAAAAGGTTAAGCGTCTGACCGAGGGGTATAAGCCCGGAGCGTCTTCCTGCAAGGATGAGAATGGAAACCTGGTTACAGATCCGCAAGGGGTGCTGAGGTTGTGGAGGGAACACTTCTCTACTCTGCTGCAAGGCGATGACGACATCAATACCGCCTCTAGAGATGATGTTCCGGACCCGATCGATGATGACGGCGTGGAGATTCCGCCGCCTAGCCATGAAGAGGTTAAAGTCGCGATTATGCGACTTAAAAACAACAAAGCGGCAGGTCCTGATGGCCTCCCCGCTGAATTGTTTAAGACCGGATGTAATGAGTTGGTAGGGCGCATGCACCAGCTCATCTACAAAATATGGCTAGAGGAAAGTATGCCCAACGATTGGAACCTCAGTGTCCTCTGTCCCGTCCTGAAAAAGGGAGACCCTACGATATGCGCCAACTACAGGGGTATAAGCCTTCTCCCTATCGCATATAAGGTTCTTACAGGCGTATTGTGTGAACGACTGAAGCCACTCGTCAAAACACTGATTGGACCTTATCAGTGCGGCTTCAGACCTGGCAAGTCCACCATCGACCAGATCTTCACACTACGCCAAATCCTGGAAAAGACCCACGAAAATCAAGTCGACACACACCATCTTTTTGTCGATTATAAGGCTGCTTTCGATAGCCCCATAAGGGATCGTGTTTTTGCCGCAATGTCTGAGCTCGGTATACCTGCTAAGCTGATAAGGCTATGCAGAATGACGTTGAGCAATTCCTGCAGCTCCGTCAAGGTAGGAATGGGCCTCTCCGAACCTTTTGATACCGTGCGAGGTTTCAGACAAGGCGATCCCTTATCATGCGACCTCTTCAACTTCGTCATGGAGAGTGTTCTGCGAAAGGCGGGAGTGCATCGTAATGGCACTATTTTTCAAAAAAGTGTCCAGTTGCTTGCGTACGCTGACGACATCGACATCATAGGGCGTACCAAACGAGATGTCACTGCTGCCTTTAGTGCTATTGAACGGGAGTCTAAGAAGATGGGTTTGGCAGTAAATGAGGGCAAAACGAAGTATATGTTATCGACAAGTAGAGCCGTGCGGCGTATTGATTCACATATTACGGCCGATAACTATACTTTTGATACAGTCAAGGAATTCATTTACCTTGGCTCCGCCGTTACCACCGAAAATGATGTCAGTCTGGAGATCAAGCGCAGGATTACTCTTGCCAACAGGTGCTATTATGGTCTCAATAGGCAATTGAGTAGCAGAGACCTCTCTCGCAAGACGAAACTAATACTCTACCGTGCTTCTCTATGGCGCAGAAGCATGGACCCTATTAAGAACTGATGCAGCTGCCTTGAGAGTATTCGAGAGAAAAGTCCTACGTAAGATCTTCGGTCCAGTGCGAGTTGGCGATGATTTTCGCATCCGATTTAACAGTGAGCTGTATGAGCTCCTCAACGACATGGACGTTGTACAGCGTATTAATATCCAGCGGCTGCGCTGGCTCGGCCATGTCGTTCGAATGGAGGAGGATGCTCCGGCGAGACGAGTGTTTGATGCAGGGATCTGCGGAAGTCGGCGAAGAGGACGACCTTGTATCCGTTGGAAGGACCAAATCGAAGAAGCCCTGTCATCGATTGGTGTGACCAATTGGCGTAGGCGCGCAAGAAGCAGAGGCGCCTGGAAGGATGTGTTGCGGCAGGCCGAAATCCGTTAATCGGGTTGTTATGGCCAATTAAGTAAAGTAAGTATTTCGTTATTTGATTTAGATGTCTGATATTTTCTTGATATTAATGTTATTATAATAATAATTATTATTGAAAGGGTTATTATAATCTAAGCCTATTGTTTGTTCTAAGATGGTTGATGAGTTCCATGTTCTCTTCATTGAATTTCAAACGTGCTCGTTTGGTTTGTTGAACAACTGGTTGAACACCTCTATCGCTGTATTTGTTAACTTTATTGAGTTACTTTCTTCCTTTTCCAAAAATTCCTCCAGATCAATATGACAACTATTGTTATTATTAGGATTGTAATGAGGTTGACAGTATATTTTATTTTATTTCCTTTTTCTACGCTAACTATGTAGTTCGTGTTATTTGCAGTTAACTGATGTAACATTTTCAAGGAAAGTACTACTTCAGCAATGTTAGATACGGATGAAGGCTGGAGTATTGCTGGCATGGGTTTGCTCGATGTTTTTGTTCATTAAAAAATTTTTGATTTCGGATTTGAATAGTTGATTCAGTAAAGTGTATCAAAAATGTTACATTGAGCGTCATAGTTTCATTTTCAGCTTTAATTTCTCCATTAAATGCGTTCAAGAACAGAATTTCAGGCATTATTTATTCAACATCAGGAACATGTTGGTTATTTCTCTCTGTACAATTAGGTGTTCGGCTTTTAAGGAGGTTGCTTACACAAGCTTCATTACTTAAGTCTATTATGTTATCTCTTAAACATATTTCTAAATTAGTGCAACATTTATATTTTTCTTTTATTCCAAATATTTCTTTTTCACAAATTAACAATTCATTGAAATATATTTTATTAATTTTCTTATTTCTTTTTATTGCACTTATTTCAATTGTTTTACAATAATCGTTTTTGACGGTTGGTAAACTTATTATGTAAATTATTATCTCTCCATTTGTTGCGAGTTTTATTTCTGAAAATTCTAATGCTTCGTCTAAATTAACAAAAGATATGTTTTCTTTACTAATGATATCTTTAGCTAAATCCATTTCTTCGTTAGACAATATATAAGAATTTACTTTATTGGATTTTGCCCAATGAATTGCATATGCTATGTTAACCATTTATTCTTTCATTATTTCCAATTTAAATTTAAGCCTCAAAAATAAGTCCATCTCTGTAAATTTTTCATATTTTAATGACCTTGCAATATTATTTATAATGTTTGTGATTTTGTTAATCTTTTCAATTGTAAGCTTATTTATTAGAACTTGGTTATTGTTATTTTCTAATACATTATTTAATTTATTCCTGGTAAACATTTCCAAGCGCTGCACAAAAAATCCAACGATCGCTTATTCCTCTGTACACTCAAATTTTTAAAATGTGTTTTTATTTGTATTATTAATAATTTAATAAAGGGATAGTGTGGATTTCTGTGCATTTTCCAATGTCTATCTCGTGAATTATTTTAAAATAATCTGTTTGTACTCCGGCTGTCCCTTTATCTATTAAAACCATCTGAGCGTTCGAATAGTCCAATACCTATACGTCCGCATAGCATAATGGTACGAGTACCCTGTGTATTGTAAGGAAAAGTTAGTGTTTTAATTTCGTATTCTGCTTTTATGTATAATTTGTGCTTTCTCTGTCAAAACAGTACTATTGCTATCCTCTCTAACAATTTCTCTAGAATATGACTTTGTGAGTTTAGTCCCTAGTCTTTTATTCTTTTTGACAAAAATAATTTGTCCTGCAATGTACTTAAGAAAATCCTTCCTATTCTATTATAAGTCCAAGTCTTTCCTCTGTTTACCCTTTAATACTGAATGTTGCCTTGTTCTTTCCACGTCGTGTGGGGAAAATGAAACCGTTCTACCGAAGAATAAATCAATGGGCTTCCTCTTGGTCACCGAATGTATGGAGTGGTTGTATTCGGCAACAGCTAATCAAAGTTCCTATGTTCGCCGCTCTGTTTCAGGCATCTGATGATTTCGGTGAGCGTGCTATGGAATATTTACACTTGTCCGTTCGCCTTGCTATAATATGGCGGCACCATATAAACGTTTATTCTCAATTCATCGTTTCGCATGAATTTTATTGAATTGGAATTTAAGGACGGTTCGTTGTCCACTGTCTTTGATACTCCAAACGAAAGAACAATATTCCTAAGAGGTCTTCTTACGTCCTCTATAGCCCTACTTTTTAATATCCTTGTCTGAGCATATTTAATAAACTTATCCAAGACGGTCATTACAGCTTTTCCTTCGGTCAGATAAATGTCGACATGAACAATTTCACCTGGATAGCTGGGTAACGGTGTTTCACAAATTTTTAGTTTCTGAGGTTGTCTTTCAGACTTATTCTCTTCACAAGCTGAACACATCTTTACGATGCGTTTGACCTTCTGCATCATTCCTGGAAAGTAATACTTTTCCAATATTTTAGCCTTGTTTTCCCTTGCATTTCGGTGTGCTCGATCGTGAACCTCAATGATGATATTTTCCTGGTCCTGTTCGCTTGTCACATCCTCTACAATTTTCTGCGTATACCTGACTTTGTAGTTGCGCAAATAAAGAGGGAAAATATTTTGTATAATTCCCATTATCCCTTCTTCAGTACAAACACCATTAATAACAGATGGGTTAAGTATGCTTTTCAAATCTGAAAGTAAATTCTCTTCTGTAAACTGTGGTTCTAATATTGTATGGCTATGTACTGAAGGAAAAATGATTTGAAATTGATATGATGCAGATTCGCCGATGCTAAAGAATATTTGATTTTTGAAAACATTAATCAGTGCTTCGACACCAGAACTGTCGTCACTGTGTATTGTATCCGTGTGTTTACCAGATTTGGAACTCTTGAAAGGGAATCCGCAACAATATTTGTCTTTCCGGGTTTATACTGCAATCCGTAATTATACTCTTCAAGAATTGATTTCCACTTTTTCATCTTGTTTTTGGTGTTCCTATTGCCTAACGCATAAGTCAAAGGTTCGTAATAATGTTTACCTTTTTTGATCCGTACAAGTAATTTCAGCATTTTCCGAGTGCCCATATAATGGCCAACATCTCCTTTTCGTTGGTAGCAAGATGTTCTTCACTTTTATTCAATGATCTAGATATGAAAGCGATGTGTTTATTGTTTTGCGAGAGAACTGCTCCCACTGCGTAGTCTGAGGCATCTGTCGTCAACTAGCATTTTTTTTTCGAAATCAGGGTATGAAAGCACCACCTCTTCTGAGAATTATTAATATTCTCGAAGGCTTATTGAGTCTCCGGATTAGTCTTTATTGGTTGTTTTTTTGAACTATGCTTTGAGGTGTGTCCATCCAGTTCACGTAAGCTGGTCAGTGCTTTTGCAATTTGATCTTAGTTTCTTATAAATCTTCTATAGTACGCCGCCATACCAAGGAATGATCGCAACTCTTTTAAGGTCCATGCAAAGGGTATTTTGCCTATTGCTTCCAATTTTTTTTGGGTTGGTCTTGATTCCGTTTGTACCGACAATAAAACCCAAAAATTCGACTTCCGATCGCAAAAATTCGCATTTGTCGAGCTGGATTTTGACATTCGCATTTTCCAATGTCTCACAAATAATTCCCAGATTGTCGAGATGTTCTTCTTTCGTTTTCCCCGAAGATGATAATATCGTCGATGTACATATACAGTGATGTGAAAAATAATAAGGACACAAATGTGCAACAACTATATTCAACTATAAAATAAGTAAAATGAGAGAATTGCTAAAAAGTAACTGTATTAATTTTCAGCTAATATATTACAAAAACGAATTCCATTATATTCTATAAAATTTTTGTTTTTATTTGAAATTTTTTTAATAAATTTAACTTAAAATACAAATTCACCCTGTGAATAAAATAAGGACACTTCGTGTTATTGCCTAAAAAAATTAAAATATTACATAAAAAAGAAGAGATCCACAATTAATACTGTCTTTAAGTGATTAATATTTTGTTGAGGCGCCGTTATTTTTTAAAACTGCTTGGCATCGTCGGGGCATAGAGTCAACAAGGTTTTGACAAACTGAAATTGGTATATCATTCCACGCAGTCTGAATTAATTCCCATAACTAACCGCAATTCGTAGGGCACTTTCCTCTAATTGAAGTTTTCACTATGTTCCACAAATTCTCGATCGGATTTAGATCGGGAGACTGAGCAGGCCATTCTAATAAATTGATCTTATTATTCACAAACCACATCTTGGTGCACTTTGCCGTATGTCTGGGGTCATTGTCCTGTTGGAACATCCATAACAGCGGCATATTTTCTTCGACATAAGGAAGCATACAATTTTGTAGAATGTCAACATAATCTATTGCTTTCATAATGCCCTGTGTACGATACAGTGGCCCAACACCATAGTAGGAAAATGACCCCCAAACAATGATGTTGCCGCCGCCGTGCTTTACTGTCTTAATAGTGTATTTTGAGTTGTATTCCGTATTAATTGGTCTTTTTACAGTATGAAGACCCCTATCCGAATTAAATAAATTAATTTTTTCTCATCCGACCAGAGAATATTTCTCCATTTTTCTTGAGGCCAGCATGCGTGCTCTTCAGCAAATTTTAGCCTTTGTTGTACGTTATTTTTCGGTAACATTGGTACTTTTCTAGCACTATGAGCTTTAAGGTTCTCTTTAATTAGTGTTTTTCGAACTGTTGATGAGTCAATGTCAATGTTTAAATCATTTTTTATCTGTTTCGATGAAATAAATGGATTCCTTTTTACACATCGAACAATTCCACGTTTTACTGCAGGTGTAATTTTCGGTTTTCTACCACGAGTTTCTCTTACAGGAATCCATTTGACTGCATTTTCTACCATTGTTTTTGAAATTCCAAGCAATCTAGAAATTTTTCTATAAGAATTTCCATCTTTATGTAAATCTTTAATAGTTTTTCGTAGTACAGGGTCACAGTGCTTAGATTTTCCCATTTTTCCCTAAAAGACTACGAAATTAAGCTGTTTTTAAGTTTGAATTGAATTTAAAGTTTCACTAAAATCACTTTTCTTAACTTTTGTACACCAAAAAAAAAATTTTAAAAACTTTGATATTAATTTATTTTAGTTAATCGACAAACTGTCCTTATTAATTCGCACAACCAAAACCAACTGATCTCTGCCTAACAACGTTTTTTTTCAAATTCTATGAATTTTTGTAACGGAACATGTTTTTGTAATATATTAGCTTAAAATTAATAGTTACTTTTTATCAATTCCCTCATTTTACTTATTTTCTGATCAAATATTATTGCTAGACATTTGTGTCCTTATTATTTTTCACATCACTGTATGTCTCTTTCCAATATGTGGTCGGAAAATGTCATCAAGTGCTTTCTGAAATGTGGGCGGTGCATTCTTGAGTCCGAATGGTAGGCGCAGGAACTCGTACTTTCCATTATTTATTTACTTTCCAAAACTGCGGTTTTGGGCATGTCATCATTTTTTAAGGGAATCTGATGAAATCCAGATTTCAAGTCCAGAACGCTGAAAAATTCGTTTCTTCCAAGATTCTCTAACACCTCGTTGATCTCTGGTATGGGATAACGCTCCGGCACCGTAACCTGATTCAATTTCCCTGTAATCGATGACCATTATGTATTTCTTCTCCCCTGATGCGTCCATCTTTTTATCCGCAATCCATACCGGCGCATTATACGGTGATTTCGATGGTCGTATAATTCCATTTTCTAATAGCTCTTCTATCTGTGTTCTAATAGCTCTTCTCTGGTGTTCGATTTCTTCCTACAATGCCATTGGGTATGGGTAAGGTCTGCAATATATTGGGTTGTCTGTGGTGGTTTTAATTTCTCCTTCCACCTTTGTAATATGCGTTAGTTTTTTATTCGGTTCAGAAAACAATTGAGGATAATTCCGGATGATATTTAGTAATTTATTATACTGTTCATTGGAAAGATGGGAGTCGTAGGTTAATATTATTAACCGATTGGGATTATTTTTGTTTTAAAGGTATTACAATGTTAGGTGAAATAGTCATGAAGCTCTTGGCGGTGTATATGACAATTTTAATTTTTTTCAGAGAATCATTACCTACGATACCATGGAATGTTTGAAGAGTTGGTAAAATATACAATTTTATATTTTCTGTGTTCGGTCCGTAAATATTAACAAAGGTATGGTGAGTTATTTCGAGGTTTCCCGCGACTGAATTTATATAAAAGGGTTTTCCATTAGGAATTGGTTTTCTTATTCTAGTAGATTGTATGTAGTTTTTATTTGAACCGGTATCAATTAAAAATTCAAGAATGTCTCTATCCTAGTTTAGTTCCATATAAGGTAGTGAAGACGGCAAAAATTTTAAAAAATTAACATTGTCAATAGTTGACTGTGACGATGCATTATGCAACCCACACTCCTGTTGCGCATTTACGGATGCATTGTACAAGCCGTCAGGATAAAAATTGACACCCGCCCCTTCATCTGGGTATTCCTGTTCATAAGATTGTTCAACTGGACTCTGATAAATAAAAAATTCCTTTGCATTTTGTTGGGGATATTTGCCATATCCGAATTCGGTTTTTTGTAGCGGTACTGGTGATCATTCCTCGTAATATTTTCGTAGTTCACCTGTTTAGAAAGCGTCCATTGGTTGTGGAGGCCTTGGAGGAAAATTTTGTCTGCTGTTAAAACCAGTGAATCCTTGTTGGAAATTACCTGTAAACTGACGTGGCTCAGGTTGAGGGAATCGGGGAAACATTCTTTGCTGCCACTGTGACTGATAGTCCGGCTTAAAATTATTATACACCCCTATCGTGAATATTATGGGAATAAATTATTTGGGAGTAAACTTTTATTCCCATCCCAAAAAATCGGTATTGCGAATATATTGGCAGTAAAAGTTTTTATTGTGAATTAGTGAAGACAAAATTTTTTTTATTGTGAATTACCTCTCAACAATTTATGAAAGAAAAATATAAATATTTAAAAATGAATAGCGTTTACCTTCGTTTTTTGGTGCTGGAAGAGGAGAAACAACCTATGGAAAAGTAGTAGAGAAGGGCTATTAGAAATGAATCGTATCCACAATCGCTCTCTGAGCTGAAGTAAGAATTATACATACTAAAACATTATATCCTTTACAGATTTCAGGAATATTACTAGGCGAACAAATACCTACTGAATGTGTCGATGGAAAACTGCCCCACAGACAGGTAGCTACCAAAAGTTAGTAGGTAGGCAAATTAATGTCGGTTTGGCGCAGTCTTCATTCAGCGAAGTGCTTTTAGAAGAATTAACAACATTTGAAAGAGTTTTATGTCCTCAGTAGATTGTGTGGCCGTCTTCTGAGGAAATGAAAGATTATTGTAAAATGGTTTTAAACAAAATACAAAATTCCAGGTGTTGTGGGTTGTATAGACGGCATACAAGAACGACGATTCGCATCGTCAAAGAACCAATTAATTGCTTTTTAATAATTTGCTTTTTATATTTTATAATTTATTGCTACCATCGCTTTCACATTTGCGTTCCTTAAATAAAACAAAAAATCAACATCAAAACAATTTATAACTTCCATGTTCCCTTCTTGTTCCCATTGGCAGGTGTTGGGAATTAATTCTACAAAATAATTCTTGGGAATAAACATTGGCGATGCCAAATTTTTTTATGTTTGTGAATTCACTCCCAAAAAATATTTTGGGAACGACTCACAATAGGAAATGACGAATTTTGGGAATTTTTTTATGGGAATAGTTTTTTACGATAGGGGTGATAGTTATTTCTTCCGGATAATTCCGGATAAAATATTTTTGCTTGTGGTCTAAAGGGTAATAGAGGAGGTTTTTGTCTGGCATGATTCAAACCTCCAAAAGTCGTTGATCTGATGCCCTGAGCGTACTGTCCTTCTGAAATTCATATTCACCCCAAAATTCATCATTTACTATTGTGAATCGTTCCAAAAAAATTTTTTTGGGAGTGGATTCACAAACATAAAAAAATTTGGCATCGCCAATGTTTATTTTGTAGAATTAATTCCCAACACCTGCCACTTCGCTGAATGAAGACTGCGCCAAACTGACATTAATTTGCCACCTACTAACTTTTGGTAGCTGCCTTTCTGTGGGGCAGGTTTTCCATCGACACATTCAGTAGGTATTTGAACCCTTCTTTGTTAGCCCTGTAATATTCCTGTAATCAGTAAAGGATTTGCCGTCACATATAAATATTTTAGTCTGTATAATTCTTATCCCAGGTCAGACAGCAAAACGAATAATATTTCTTCGGTGACTTCCTCTCAGCAGATTTCTGGCAAAGACTCTGAGAGTAAAAATTGCCATGAAAAGCTTCTCAAAAATCTGTCGTTCGGAGTCGACTTTAAACTGTAGGTCCCGCCACTCTTGTATAAAATTAAAGCACACAACATAAGTGGTGTGAGAAGCTAGGTCGTAATTCTGACTGAAGGGTTGTAATGGCCTATTATGTATGTATAATTCTTACTTCAGCTCAGAGAATGATAGTGGATTCAATTCATTTCTAATAGCTCTTTTCTGCTACTTTTCCATAGATTGTTTCTCCTCTTCCAGCACCAAAAAACGAAGATAAACGCTATTCATTTTTTAATATTTATATTTTTCTTTAATAAATTGTTGAGAGGTAATTCACAAAAAAAATTTTTGTTTTTCACTAATTCACAATAAAAACTTTTACTCCCAATATATTCGCAATACCGATTTTTTGGGATGGGAATAAAAGTTTACTCTCAAGTAATTTGTTCCCATAATATTCACGATAGGTGTAATTATCTAACTTTAAGCACATTTGGAGTGCTTCTGGCACACTTCTAGGAAGAATTTTTTCAAAAATTTTTATTGTACCTTTCAACAATTACTTTTTAACGAATTAATAATTGTGGAAGTATAGTCTGTCACTATTTTCAAAAATTTTTAATATTCTATAACTTCCCAGATATTTATTATCTTTCTTATATTATACTTTCATTGCAATTTCTCTTCGATTACACTAATTATATTCACTTTTTTTTAATTTCTACTTTATTTCTATTTTCGTCTTCCATATAAAATTTAAATTTAATATTCTCATACAGTAAATGAATCTTTCTCTTAATATTTCATACAAAACATAACACTTTCTTAGGTTAGGTTAGGTTCTTTTTTTTCTTACAAAATTTAAATATAATATTCTCTTACATTAAGCATATCCACGACATCCTTCAGGGTTGTTGGGCCGTCCGATTCCACCTTTTCCCTTTGTACTCTGGTACGGAAACTGGCTACTGTTGGTCTGAGATGTCCTTTTGAAGTGTTTGTTCCTCTTTTAAATCTGCAGTTTGTTTTTACTAATTTTCATTTGAATTTAAATTTTTTATTATTTTTTTCGACCTTTTTTAGAATTTTCTATTTTTCTGTTCAATTACTAGGGTCGTGTATTTTTTATTTACTTCCACGTTAAATTATTTTATTTTTAGTAGTTTTACCGTAATATTTTTTATATTTTTAATGATTAATAACAATTACACACAATAAATGTTTTGCTTTTCGGTTTTTCCTTTATTTTATTATATATTTTTTCTTTGGTTTTTATTTTCTTCAACTAAGAACACAGTTTTTATTCAAAAATTTTTTTTTATTAATTTTTGTTTTTAATTTTGTAAATTATATTAATAAATTTTTTACTTTCAATTCCCCACACTTTTGTCCAAAGAATTTCTAATTTTATTTTCATTTTATTATTATATTTTATTTTTCATTTGTCTTACTTAAAATATTTTTTCTAATGTATTAATAATTCAACAGAAACAATTTTACTTTTTCGTTATTATTTCTTTTTATTTTTCATTTAAATTAAAATTGTTTAATCGTTTTTAACTCAGTTGTATTAATATTAAATCACTTTTAGATTTATTTTTTTATTTTATTTTAAACACTTTTTAAAGACAATTTTTGTTTTTATAACAGTTTTTTTTCTTCAGACTGCAACGAGTCACCTCAACATCAATGCAACAGTCATTGTTCTACAAGGGTCTTAGATTATATAACTCTTTGGGAAATTATATAAAGAATGAGCAGAATAACAATGTTTTCAGAAAGGAATGTGTAAATTTTGTAAAAAGAATAACGTAATTTTGTAATTTATTGAAAAGTAATTTTGTAATTTATTGAAAAGTATATTTTGTAATTTATTGAAAAGTAATTTTGTAATTTATTGAAAAGTATATTTTGTAATTTATTGAAAAGTAATTTTGTAATTTATTAAAAAGTAATTTTGTAATTTATTAAAAAGTAATTTTGTAATTAGTGAAATGAGATTTGTTAAAGTATGAGAAAATACTAATAAAGATTTATATTATTACTATTTATTTATTTATTAAGTAATTTTTTTAAGTATCCTTAACAATTTCTTTCACTCTAATATCTTTTCACTTTTTGTGTTGTTAATTTCTTTTGTAATTAAAACACAGTTTTTTTTCATTGTATATATATTTTTTTTTTTTCAAAATGATTATATCAAAAAAAATTTCACTAATGTCTTCGTAGCCTTACTTTCGCTTTTTCAGGCTTTATATGTTTATTATTTTTTTCACATTCGAATTTTTACACGAATCCTTACTTATTGGTTTTCAGGATTTTTCCGTTTCCACACGCGAGTTTTTACACGAATCCTTACTTTTTAATTTTCCGGATTTATTTTTTTCTTACCGCGTAGTCCCTGCTCGGGCGCCAATTAAACAAATTTTATTTATTTTTTGTTTAAAAAAAGTTTTGCAGACGGAAGTCTGAAGTTCTTTCCTTTATTAAGTTTATTTAATTATTGAACTTTAAAATTAAAAAATAATTTTTAAATTGACAATTTTTGAAAAACATATTCCTGGGACCTAATACTGGCAGTCGTGATCGAAATGGCTTTCGAGTTGATAGAAATTTCGAAAGTGAGCTTATTTCTAATTCTATTAGTCGATAGTTAACGAATCGATATTATTTGTGAAATGTTTTCCAACACTGAACACTTTTGTAAACAAAAACATATGTTTGTAAAGTCGTAAGCAATTCAGAGAACTAAAAACTAATTTTTGCTAAGTAAAAAGGTATTGTATTTTCTGCCCTAATTTTAATATTTTTTGTTTTATTAAAAATGTTTTCCCTATGAACTTCTTCATTATAAAATAGTGTATAGGCAGAAATAAACAAATCGTTACAAGATGTATTACTTTGTGATGTAGTTGCAAAATATTATCACTAAATCTTTTGCTTCTGCCCAATCTTCCCCTTTTCTTTATTTGCATAACTGATCCAAAAGTTTTAATGTTCTTCAGACCTTCAATAACAACTTCTATACCAGCAGCATAGTTTGGCATCCTTTATTGGTGGCCTAGAAGCATTAAATTTGGTAGTAAGCAGCTCTGAAAGTTGGTTGCCTTTGCTTGAGTAGTATTCGGACAATATACTTTGTGCCAAATTCGCATATTTAGCCATAAAGTCTCCCATAATCTATTTTTGAGTGCCATTTACTTTTGTTAATTTCAACCTAAAATACTAAAATTTTAACTATTTTCTTTAGTTTTTAAAAAATTCTTACTTACATTCTCTTTTTTTTTCATATTTTGTTAACAAAAAAAGCTTTACTCGATAGGTATTTTGCTTACGATTAAAAACTCGCAAGATTGCATTCAAACAGTTGCACCCTATCGACTGCTGTCATTAGAAATGTCGACACATATTAATCGATATCGACTGACAGAATCCCAAAACTAAAAAAAAAATCGAACATACGAGTAAGTATTCGATCGTATACGATTGCCAGAATTAGCCCCCTGCTTTGTCAGCACACGCGCCGACGTAACAAGAAAATATCAGACAACGCAAAAAAAGAAAACATTTGTTTCACAGCTTAACTATGCTGACATGTCTGCATATTTCCAAACTATTTTTTATGGGAAAACAGTAAGAAGTGATCTTAACTTATACTTAGGTTTTGGACGTGTTAGACAAACTCAAAAAGTGTGAGTTAATTAACTTCAAAGACAGAAAATGAACATTAGATTATAAAATGGTTTTTTGTATTACTTTTAATGGATCGCAAACATTTACATAATAATTTTCTTATGCAATCGACTACTAAACCTTTATTTACAAGATAAAAATGGGCAACGCACCAGAATATTTGACGGATCAATTGAGATACGTCAGCGATTGTCAACCTTAGTCTTAGGAATGGAAATGATTTTAGGACATCTCGAGCAACGAACAATACAATGAAGATGTGTTTATTATATAACGAACTGCAATTATTTAATCTACTACCTAGCAGCGTAAAAAATGAGGGAAATATTAATGTGTTTAAAAGAAATTGTGTTCAGTTTGGTAAAAATTGTACTTATCAGAGCAATTAAAATATTGATAATGTAATATAATTTAGTAAATAAGAAAGTATTATGAATACTACTAAATAAAAAATTAAAATAAATTATCTAAACTATTTCTCACAACTCATATTATTTTGTAACATTCCTTTTAATGAGCAGGTTTTTATATTAATTACGTATTTTTAATGGCAAAAATTTAATTTATGAATATTTAGATAAATGCATATATACATACTGTAATAATTTCTGATCACCTTGTACGTTTCTAGACGATGTCCATTTGAGTGTGTCTACCAGTAAGCCCAAAACAAGTTCTGAATAGGGACGAAGTTGGCCATGTAATCTAAAAATACATAGTTTAAACATGAGGTATATAACCTAAAAACTATAATTATTAAAAAAAAAATACATAGTCATTAAAACTGCCAGCAGGTCTAAGAGATCAACATGCAGTTTCGGCAAAAGTATGCTAAGTGCAATATTATCAACTAGAGGATTCTGCTCTAGCATATTACAATTGATACTCAATCCTCTATTAATAACATTCAAAATTTTCCTCAAAAGTATTGGTTTCTCTACTGGAAAGGGCTCCCTAAAAAAATTATAGTGATAACTTGATAACTAAGTAATTATATATGTATATAATTACCTTAATGCGATTTCCAGATACTTAATCAAATTATGGCACTTTGTATACATCTGGGCATTCTTTTTAACTGGTTCAATATCATACTTAACTGTTCCGGTATCCCACGATAGATTTTCTGTCTCAATTTTATCGTCATATAATTCTACACAATTTTTGAACAATTCATTATATATGCCATGAATTCCTCCTATTAGTTGAACTTGATAATTTTTCCACTGTGTTTTATAGTTGATTCCTAATACTCCACCACCTTTTATTTGCTGGAGAAGGTGTAAGCATTTGCCACAACTGACAACCACATCCTCTTCGTTATTGTCAACAATTTTCCACAGAAATCTCTCTAACATGGGTCTGCATGAACCACTAGATGATGGATACAGACGCAGACATGTTTCGATGCAATTAAGAGCACAGTTAATGTTTGTCGTTTTTTCATTTACAAGATTCTCATAAATTTTGCAAAGGTAAGAGCTCGCAAACGTTTTTGATAAATCTGGAGATTGTTGTGTTTTTTTGACTATTTTATCTAAAAAATAAAGTTTGATAGTAATTTTACAAGTAATTAAAATAATAAAAAAGGAAAATTACCTAAAGTGACATAAACTAAGTTTGATTGAAAATGGAATTCATGATTGCTAAACGATTTTAGAACCAAAGTTGTCCATAAAGTTGCTTTCTTCTCAAATATATCGATTGAAAAACCGTCAATGAAGGAAACGAGCAAACGTAAACCCAAAAACCGTGTATCTGGTTTTGTTAAAAGAGAACTAATATGTTGCACCAATTCACTGGATTCATTAGGCTGTGAAAGCTATTTAATAAAACTATGGTTTTCAATAAATATAATATATTTTTACCTGTAAATAAAATGTTCTATGATACTCCAAACCATCCAAATAAGTTTCTAAAATACTGTCTTTAGCAGACAATATACCTCGTAAAATTGATAAATAGTGATCCATTTTTCAAGCGATATAAACGTTTGTAAAACGCGTGTATAAAGAACCACTCCACTTAAGAAGCATCTGCTTAATTAAAATAAAGTTAGGTAACCCTACTTGGGGCGAATTAGTATACCGGATTTTGTAGCATAAAGTGTTGTCAAACACGTATAAACAAAACATACTGTCCCTCAGTTTAAAAGGCGATTTTACTTATAGCATCTTCTGACCACAGAATACACAAAAACGAAACGAATTTGACAGCAGCATAGGCCAAATCTGCTGCAAATATTACCAAAAATTATTTCTGTCTCTGTCTAATTCTGTGTTTTGTTTATTTATGTTTGTTAATTTCTAGGGTTTTTTCTTCTTTAGAGTTCTATTCTCTATTTTGGTAGAAATTTATGATATTTTTGTAGAATAATAGAATAGTTTTGAAAGGAAATGAACTGTTTTATTGGTGGAAGCGTAATACGGAACTAATGTATTTGGTGACGCCTTTCACCGATTGTCACTAACTTAGTATTTAAACAATTTAGAGGTATATTCACAAGTTCCTGAAAAAAAGGTATAAGTATATATTTTGTTTTATTTTTCTTTTTACTTATCTTTTACACAAGGAACTTGTTTCATCTTAAAGAGAAATTGCTAAGATTAATAATGACAAAATTACCGAATTTTAACTTTTTCATTCAAGAAATTAATAAATACTAGTAATATACACAAAGTTCAGCAAGAAAAAAATTTTATGAGCAATATGTCTTATAGCCCATTTACACTACAGCGAAATATAGTAGATTAGATTTCAAATCTTGCTCAAAATCTAGATCGTTTACACTGGATTTATTTGACAGTAGCAAGATTTCATTTTAATAACAAAAACAGCTGACTGAAATTTAAAAGAAAACAATAATATTTCCAAATTTATTTTAACACAAAAAAAAATTAAAAATATAGGACATAGATTTCAAAAAATATTGCAAATGCATTACTATTAGATGTAAGCATATGCGATATAAGTAATAATAAAAATATTAATCCGCCGGTTCGTCACGATTCATTCTGGGAGGAAGTTGTTCCTTATTTTGTTTATTTTTAACCCTTATCCTGTACTTTAAAAATATAACCCATTTTATTTTTTTACATTCATTACATACAACATTGGTTTGAGAATGCTTTCTGCAAATACATTTTTGACATTCGGTACATTTATTTGCGTATTTGGTGCTTTTAGAACGATTTGGACAAAAGTAACAACTTCAAAAACACATCAACGAATAATATATTTACACTACTTATTCTCTTTTTTGGGTTTATTGCTAGTTATGAATTTGTCAAGACACCCAAAATTGTTACTAAGCTCATAACACATGCGAAAATTGATTATGTTGCATTGAGCAATTTTGACCCAAAAGTACCATTTGCGTAAGTTTTTTTTTACATACGCTTTGTGAAAAGCCCTACAAAGATTATGTTTTAAATTGTAATAGCATTCACTAAAATTATAATTGTACAAAAGTTGAGTATTTAAAGAATAAATGAGGAATAAAAACTGTTCGGGCAATTTTGACCCATTAATACAGGATAAGGGGTAATTTATTTTTATTTTGTTTGTTTTTATTTTGAATTGAAATGTCATTTTTTTTTCCTGCGCAGTGTTATATTTTTAAGTACTATTTGGCAAAACACATAGTTGCATTCCAATTTTTACTAGATTTTGAGTAGATTTTGCCGAAATCTACTAAATAAGTAGATTTTGTTTTGTATGGGAAATCTAGTTAAAATCAACTAGATTTGGCTCGAAATACCATAAGTACTAGATTTCGCTGTAGTGTAAATGGGCTATTATTTGATCTTGATACAATTTCAATTTTATTGAGACTTTTAAGGCAGATTACATGAGGAAAATTAACAGATAACACAAAATGATAAAAACTTAAAACTATAGGGTATTGTTTTAATAAACATTAATAGCCCATTTACACTACAGCGAAATCTAGTACTTTTGAGATTTCGAGCCAAATCTAGTTGATTTTAACTAGATTTCCCATACAAAACAAAATCTACTTATTTAGTAGATTTCGGCAAAATCTACTCAAAATCTAGTAAAAATTGGAATGCAACTATGTGTTTTGCCAAATAGTACTTAAAAATACAACGCTGCGCAGGAAAAAAATGACATTTCAATTCAAAATAAAAACAAACAAAATAAAAACATATTAACCCTTATCCTGTATTAATGGGTCAAAATTGCCCGAACAGTTTTTATTCCTCATTTATTCTTTAAATACTCAACTTTTGTACAATTATAATTTTAGTGAATGCTATTACAATTTAAAACATAATCTTTGTAGGGCTTTTCACAAAGCGTATGTAAAAAAAACTTACGCAAATGGTACTTTTGGATCAAAATTGCTCAATGCAACATAATCAATTTCCGCATGTGTTACGAGCTTAGTAACAATTTTGTGTGTCTTGACAAATTCATAACTAGCAATAAACCCAAAAAAGAGAATAAGTAGTGTAAATATATTATTCGTTGATGTGTTTTTGAAGTTGTTACTTTTGTCCAAATCCTTCTAAAAGCACCAAATATGCAAATAAATGTACCGAATGTCAAAAATGTATTTGCAGAATGCATTCTCAGACCAATGTTGTATGCAATGAATGTAAAAAAATAAAATGTGTTAATTTTTAAAGTACAGGATAAGGGTTAAAAATAAACAAAATAAGGAACATTTTCCTCCCAGAATGATTTGTGACGAACATGCGGATTAATATTTTTATTATTACTTATATTGCATATGCTTACATCTAATAGTAATGCATTTGCAATATTTTTTGAAATCTATGTCCTATATTTTTAATTTTTTTTGTGTTAAAATAAATTTGGAAATATTATTGTTTTCTTTTAAATTTCAGTCAGCTGTTTTTGTTATTAAAATGAAATCTTGCTACTGTCAAATAAATCCAGTGTAAACGATCTAGATTTTGAGCAAGATTTGAAATCTAATCTACTAGATTTCGCTGTAGTGTAAATAGGCTATAACGACATTATAGTTACGAATAACGCCACAAGCTTAGTTAAACATATAAGTACAAGATTTTACATCAAACGATAAACATGCAAATTATATTGCTCAAAATATAATAAAAGTTTACAATGACTGAGGATATGTCAAAAATGAGATCTTAAAATAAAACTTAAAACTAAATAACACTTATATATAAAAACAAGATATAAAAATAAAACAGATATTAGCCTCTATTCGAACCCGGACACGAATGCCTATAAAACTGTGGTAAACGATATTCATTTGATCTTATTAAGGCCTCAATGTCCTCATGTATAATGCCTATCGGCGACAAATAAATGCTGTCCGACCAATTAAATTCGGATTGAACTTGAAGAACATTTGTCATTAACAAGTTATCATGCCACCTAAGGCGATCTATATATTTTCTAAGTAATGATAATGCGTACAAAGAGAAGGGTTTCACTTCGGCCTTTTCATAAATAGTTGAATTAGAGTATCTTTTTACAAAGTTTTCATAGTTTGCATTAACACAGAGTCTCAGACAGCTCCGTTCCAAAATTTCCAGTTCCCTCATTACTGTTGGGGAAACTGAGAACCATATGGGAAATCCATAAAGCATTGTAGAACGGATACACACCTTGTAAATTAAAAGTTTGCACCTTTGACTCAAATTTCGATTTACCAATAACTTTGAAAACATACCCTTAATACGAATACCCTTATCCCTGGCGATTCTGCCATGTTGATTAAATTTAAATAACTTATTCATAGTGTGGCTTCAGAGTTTGATTTAAGTAAAAAAACAACTTTTAAAAGCAACAAATATTAATTGCAATTTATTTCATTTACTTAAAATTTAACAATGTTTAATATTCTTCCGACGTTTTAAAACAATTTGTTTTCACTGTTCCTTTGACAAACTCATAAATGCCACTGGTCATCATATACAATGCTTTTTAAAGAAGTAGATGATCAGTAGATAGAACCGTTATTAAGCAACGGTTCAATAAGAGCAAAAGAATAAGTAAATGCAGAAACATACGTACATATATACTATGTAATAAATACAAGCATATATATGCTTTTACTCTCACTGCAGTAGAAGACAAAATGTGATAACTAATAAAAGAAGTAAATAAATTTTAAATAAAACAGTGGCGGCGGTAACACATAGTTACCCCTAGGTACTTTATGTTATTTTTGAAAGGAATATTTGAACCCCGTAGAGAGAGATTCAATGTTTTACTCTTTCGAACAACATCGTGGGGGCCTTTTCCCGAAGCATTACGAAAGCAAATGACCTCTGATTTTGCCGTGTTTATTTTAATGCCCCACTCACGGTAAAAATCATCAATTAATAAACGGTGATTTTTCACCAATTCCATCGCCTTCTCAGGATCTGAGTCGTGTGCGTACACCAAAGAGTCATCCGCATATAATATACTCTTCGATCCATTAAATAAATGTGGAAAATCATAAACTAGGATACTATACAATAGTGGGGCCAATATTGCACCCTGAGGACACCGCAATAAATATTCCCTGTATCTGATCTTGTGTCATTAATCTCTACAAAAAATTTTCTATTTTCGAAATAGCTTTTAAGCAATTTAACGATAAAAAATTGCAACGTAATTGAATGAGCTTACCGAAGTGGTACGACCGGTCAAAAGCTTTCTCGATATCTAACGTGACTGCTACAGTGCATTGCTTATTCCTCAAATTGACGATAACATCGTTATGTAAGAAAGTCAACGCATCTATCGACGAATGTCCAGGCTTAAAGCCGAATTGGTAAATAGGAATTGTACTCAAATTCAACATGTTGTCCAATTTCAGTCTTATAATCCTTTCAAACAATTTCCCTATGTTGGACAACATTGATATTGGTCGGGCATTATTTATATTAAAGTCATTTGGCTTTTTAAGAAGAGGGTATATTCTCGAAAGTTTCCAGATGTTGGGGAAATACCCATTATTTAAACAATTGTTAAATATAACTACTAAAAATTTTATTGCAGAAGCGGGTAATTTCTTTATTATAAAGTTGGATAAATTGTCCGAACCAATGGATTTTTTAGAGTTAAGTTTTTTTATGCACTCATTAACTTCGAGAACATTTGTAAAATTAATACTATCTGTGTTGTGCAATGCATTGGATGCATCATTAAAATCTCCACGGGTCCGAGGACAACTATTCAGGTAAGTGTAAACGGTAGATGAAACATCTTCAATATTCGGTCTATCGGGAGCAGAAAGTCCATAGACGCTTGAAAAGTGTCCCCTAAATTGTTCAACCTTATCAATGTCTTCATGGTAGATGTTATCATCAACCTGGAGTTTCTCAAAGCCGCCGACAACCTTAAAAACTTAAAAACCTCCTTAAATGCCCTAGGGCCCGGTTTGATATTGGCCACTCTTTTGTTAACTTCAGTTGCTTGGTGTAATTCTACCTGTTCTTTGATTATTGTCTTAAGAAGCTGAATTTGAGAACTTAACAATCTGTATTCATCTGAAGTTCTGTTACCGTTTCGATGAAACAATTTCTTAAGTTCTTTCTGCCAACCGTATTTTATCCTAAATAGTTTCCTAATATTCTCAGGTATAATAAATTTCTTGTTCTTCATTTAAATTTTCCTTGCATTTCTATATATCTCAGAATTAATACCATCATTAAATAGCGAAATATTGGCATCAACCTCATCATTATCCAAATTCCTATTCGCAGGAATGCTAATGCCCAACATGTTAAAATGAACACCTTCCCGGAATTCCTCCCAGTTAGTTTCTTCAAAACATGTAAAAAATTTTGGAGCGGATAAAACTAGATTAAACTCTGGAAATTTAAAATTCAATTTTAATGGAAAGTGATCTGAAAACGATGAAAGTGAGTCTAAATAAAAGTTTGTATGCACCGTATCTATTAAATTTGTTGTTAGTAAAAAGTGGTCCAAGTATGAAGAAGCTCCCGGGAAGGAAGGGGAGATGCCACATAATCTTGTCAAATTAGTTCCACATAAATTCAACCAGTCATAAAAACATTGACCGTTCAAATTTTCAATTGTATCACCCCATGATCTATTTCTCGAATTAAAATCGCCTCCTATAAAAAAAATCTTTCAATATTATCGAGACTTGAATTAAATTCAGTCCGTGGAAAATTAGTGGGTACATAAAGACTGCCCAATAAAAATCGCTTGATTTCACCATTGAACGACAAGTTAATTACTATAAAACAATTTGGAAATTTTACATCTGGTATATAAACAGAAGTAAATTTTATATATTTTTTTATAAGTATTGCGGTACCTTGACTAGAAGTGTCCCTGATAACATTATAGTTTTCGAAAGACTCTTGAATTGACACGTAAATGAGTTTCTTGAACAAAGCAAATATCCACTTTATTTTATTATAATTTAATTTAATTTATTATTATTTAATTTATTATGGAAAAGGCTAGCAAACGATGTTTTTTCATTGACTGTCTGACTATTTAAAATTGCATTATTAACATTGTTTTTAATTTCGTCTTTTCGCGCTTTGGCCTTTGACAATAATTCTTTTTTCCTCTTGATGTATATTTTGTAAGAGGGGCAACCCCTATAACTAGCAACATGCCCAACTTCGTTGCAATTGACACAAACTGGGGATAATTCCCCTTTATTAACGGTGCAGACGCCCGGATCGTGATCCAAATTACATTTCACGCACTTAAATTTTGAATTACAGTTACGGGCTGAGTGTCCCCACGATTGACACCTAAAACATTGAATTTCCCTCTTCTTTGACTTGGGTGTTTCCCAAGTTATTGATTGGTTCAATATATAACGAATTTTATTAACGTCATTTAACTTTTTACCACTCGCTAAGGTAACCACAAATAAGCCAGTATCGTGCTTATTCTTATCCGAATATTGTGTTACTAATTTATTTACTTTTTCGATTGTGTTTGGAATTTCAATATCCAGAGCAGTTTTAATGTCCGACACATCGGTCATATGGTACAAACCTCCAACTATTACCGAAACTCGTCTTAACTCTGGTGGTGTAAATGAGTATAAATGAATATTTTGAGACCGAAGCAATTCCATCATTTCCAAGTGTACTTAAAGGTCATTAAAGTAGAGTTTGCTTTTATTCTTAGAAGAGTTGATAATTTTATAAACCACCTTGGGGGATAACTTATTCAATTGTTCTACAAGTGTTTTTACGTTCACATTATGTAAAATAATTGGAGGACAAAATTTGCTCCTTACCGGTTTACCACAGTTTTTACCAAGATTCTTATCGACATCCGGGGTCCCCGCTCTGCTTGTTGAGGCACTTTCGTTAACTTCAATGTTGATTCGTCCCAATAGCTCAAAACGGTTGTGTGAGATGTTTGTGGAACCAAGATTAATGTATTCCCGGTGGGCAATGAATTATCGTTGTCCCGATCCGCAATTATTCTGGGCCTTTTCGATGTGACCAGTTGGAAAGGTCCTTCTACATTGGATGTAATTTCCATGTTATCTGCAACATTCTGTGCGGAAATTCCATTCTGTGACATTAAATCACCAATTTTGTCACTAGCAAGCAACATGACCCTATCTGGAGGCAACTTCTCAGTATTTGGAATCATGTCACTTGATTCACTCAGTGCAATATCCATTGTTATGGATAAAAACTAATACTCCACAAAGATATTATGTGAGAAATATTATATTTCCCAACATTTTTATTTCAATTTAAAAATATAAAAAATTTTAAGCGCAAAAACCGTGTTCTTGTTAGTCGCTAGAGTTGCCAACCCTCTGAACTTGATACATTTAGCTTCTTACTTACCTTACCAAAAACCATAAAAATTTTGATTAATGGTTAAATATTTACGAATTTTTAAAATTTTCATTGAAGAAATTAAAAAATATTCTAAATTTTCCCTTTTTGAACACAAAATAAATGTTTATTTACATTTAATTTATCCACTTTATCCGCCAGTTTTCAATACGTATATCTGTTGCTTCTAACACACTTGCTTCACAGAAACTTTTAATATTTTTTTCTCCCTCTAGTTTGGCCTATGCATTTATACATGAGCCTTTTTCAAATGTCATTGCAGGTCATTGCAGGTCTGTATATTGTATATAATATGGGTCCCAGTACGCTACCCTGAGGGACTCCAGACTTAATTTGAAGAAAATTTGAAAAGTTGGTATTGTGTTTAACAAAAAAGAATCGGTCTGATAGATAAGACTTCAAGAGCAAATAATGAGGTGTTGGTAGATTTTTCTTTAACTTGTACAATAATCCAGGATGCCACACGCGATCGAAAGCCTGTTGAACATCCAAAAATACTGCACAGCAGTATTTTTTGTTCTCCAGAGCTTCCGTAACATAATGTACAATTCTATGACATTGTTCAGGTGTTCCGTGCTTGTGGCGGAAGCCGAACTGATGATCTGGAATTATATGTACCTTTTCAACAAGAGGCGCCAGTCTACACACAAATATTCGTTCGAATATTTTAGAGAAAGTCGCCAGCAAGCTTATAGGTCGGTAGGATGAAACAAAATTTTCCGGCTTATTTGGCTTGTATATCATAATTACCATTGCACACTTCCATTGTGTTGGAAAGCAACTTAACCTTAATATTGCGTTAAATATGTAAGTTAAAAATAAAACTCCTTTTTTTGGAAGATGTCTTAACATATTACTACTAATTTGGTCATATCCGGGCGACTTTTTTGTGTTAAGGTGGTCAATTTCATTTTGTATTTCCTTTGGAGTAATTGGCTTGATCGGCAAATCCATTTGACATGGAGATTCAATGAACTCTAAAATGTTTTCCTCATCAATAGATCCAGAATTAAAATTAAATGGTGTAAAAACTTTTTCTAAGTAGGTCGAAAATGTTGAAGCTTTGTCTGCATCAGATTTGTGCCATTTATTTTGTTCGTCTTTAATAGGTGGGCCCTTTTTTTGTGGCCTTTTTATACTTTTTGTGATTTTCCATAAATTATGTTCATTATTGTTATTCGGATTTAACTTTTTTAAATAGCTTTCTATGGAGTTATTATTAAATTTTTTTATTGTTTGGGTTAATTGCTTTGTAACAATGTTCAAATTTCTCTTATCAAGTGTATGATGAGTTTCTTGCCATTTCTTACGCAGTTTCCTTTTCTTAGCAATAAGCATTTTTATTTCTGTTGATATAATAAATTTATTAGGATTCCAAGAGTTATTTTTGGGCGTAGAAAGATATGACGCTTCATGCAATAACTGTGTAAAGTATTCAATATTATCGTCTATGTCACAACCATTCTTTAGAGAAACCCTAAGGTTGATGTTGTTTTCTATCCAGTATTTGTAAGACTCAATATCAGTTTTGAACGAGAATGAATTCATATTATCATAACATAGAGTAGTGCTGTAAGTCAGAAGTATAGGTGAGTGGTCGGAGCTTAGATCGTAATTTTCCAGAATGTCTAAATGATGTCTTGGGATGCCATTGTAAACAATAAAATCGAGTAGGTCAGGTGTTTTTTGTATATCAGAAGGCCAGTATGTGGGTTTTCCGGTTGAAATTACAGAGTAGTTACAATTCTGTATACATTTAAAAAGTTCCCTACCTTTGGGATTTATGATCCTTGAACCCCACCAAGGATGTTTTGAGTTGAAATCGCCGCCCACAAGAAACTTTGACCCAAATTTGTTGAAATTCTTGTTGATTAAGATTAAAACGGGGTGGAAATTACACTGCAGCTATAGTTACAGGAGATCCATTAAAAACAACAGAGATTATGGTAGATTGTAATGATTGTTCCTGAATTTCTTCAAGAATGCTAAAAGAAATAACTGATCTTATGAGGATAGCAGTGCCTCCGCGTGCAGAATTGTCAGGGTGATTGGTGTTAATTAATTTGTAACCTTTAATATTAAAATATGATTTGTTAGTAAAATGTGTTTCTGATATAAGCATTATATCGATTTTGTTGACACTGAGAAAGACCTCAACTTCTTGTTTGTGGTTTAACAAACCATTGGCGTTCCATATTGCAAACCTAAGATCTATTTGCATAATTTAGTAACTAAAAGAGTTATCATCTGTATAAGACTATTTGTTTGTTCAATTTGTTTTTGAATTAATGACTCTAGTTTTTCAAATGAACTAGTATTTGTTTTAACAGCATCAGCATAAGAAGTAGCATTTTTGCTAAAGTTATAATTAAATTGGTTTTGACTTAATTGAGGATATTCATTCTACAGAAAAATATTTTGGTTTTTTTTGTGGAAATTATACGGAATATTTGGATTTGTATCTCTTCTGCTTTTTAAAATTCGTTGGTATACTCTACACCCACGATAATTAGCTGGATGGCTTTCATTGCAATTAGTACAAGTTGCAGGATTTTTCCTATTTTTCTGGCATTCAGCAGTGGGGTGATCGTTGCCACATTTTACACACCTGTATGGCTTAGAGCAATAGGCCTTTGTATGTCCGAATTCCTGACATCTATAGCATTGTACCAATTCTTTGACCTTACGTGGTGGTTCAATATGAACTATCGCATTATTTATTGATTTTATATCATATATTTTTTTGTTGTCTTCATTAGGTTCAAGATCGACAAAGAATAGAGGTAAAGGCATTTTTGTAATTCTACTACGGATATTCATAATATTTCTGACTTTACGCCCTTCTGATTCCAGGTGATATTTTATCTGTTCTTCTGGCGTAGAGTGATGCAGATGTTTGATAACTACTCTAAATGCTCTCTCTGTTTTAAGTTGATATGTATGGAATTTAATATCTTTCTTTTTACAATATTCAACTAATTTTTTATAAGCATCTACAGTTTTGGTCATCACTTTAACTTGATTATTATTAAGAGCTTTAAATGAAAAATCTGTTGTTTGGATTACTTTGTAAAAGCTGGTTTCGGCATGGAGGTTGTGTTTGATGATGTTTGATTCATTTCATCTTCATCAATTGAGACATCGCTCAGAACATCAAACCTATTGCTATTACAAGGTTCGTCTTCGTTAGTCGCTCTCTTCTTGTTAGGTTGAGTTGAAGGAGATCGGATAATATTACGTTTGTTATTTTTATATACCTGCCAGTCAGCATCACTCTCATCGGATTCGCTTGAGTTGACCATTCTATTGTTAAGCAGAAGATCACTTAAAGCACAAATTTTCTGTTATTGTTTTTTTTTTTTTCTTTATTATTTGTTTTATTTATCAACTGGTATGCAATTCCAATATTCGCGACAGTTAGTGTAATACAGTGTCTATTAAGGTATACGCGTTGGATTTTCTTCCGCGGGTATTTGTTACAACTTAACTCACTGACAGTTTAATTGAAACTGGAAATAAAAAATAAACAAAATAATGTATATACAAAATTCAGTCCCCAGAGTCAAAAAATCGCCATTTTTTGCTTAAAAACGTGGGAAGTTTCGACAATTATTTTCTTGTTACGTAACCAATTGGGAAATGTTTATAAACCGAATATAGTTTTTAAGTTTTTTTAAGTTTTAAAGAAAATAAATTTCTCTTTATAGTTAATTTTTTGTTCAAAAGTTATTTCGAGGTAATAGTGAAATAGACTGAAAAAAGCAATCAGCTGGACACTACCTATTGAATTTGCCTTGTTCTATAAGATATTGTTCTGTTCAAAGTGATTTTTTGTTTCTTTAAATTAAATTGCAAAACAAAACCTCTAGCTGGAAACATTAGAATCATAATATTATGCATTTTATAATTTTACAGATTTATTTAAAAAGATTTATGTATAAATAGAAAAGTACCAATGTATAAATAGAAAAGTACCAAAAGTACGTTACATTGCAATTACAATCGAAATAATAATAATTAAAGAAAAATCATTTTTATATAAAAATTTTAAAGATTAATATATACGATTAATATATCTGAAAGTACCAGAAAAAAGAATACGTACCACTTGGTTACTCAAATTTGATACATTATAATAATTCTTTTAAAAATGTTTTTTTATTTTATTTCACAATAATTACAATTGCGTGTGTCACGCCTTACGAAAATCTTAATAATAATCTTTTTCAAAAATGGTGGTTCGCAAGAGATGGAGTGAAGTCAGCATCATTACCATTAATATCAACTGTGCTCAGCACTATATTCGGTGCTACCAGACGAGATTATAACAATCTCAGCCGACCTGACATTGCGATCGACCTCGATTGCACTTCCCGTCCCACTCTCACTCATTGTCTTACTTATAATCTAAATTCTCATCCTCTAAATACTCAATCAGTATACTCATTAGTGTTGCCCTCTGAGTTCAATCTGCAATCATTAACGTCCCCAGTAGGTTCCAGCCATTTTCTCAAGCGTGTCGAGTAAACAATACCCCTACAGGGCATCCGAGTTACTTGACAATTTTCCACATCGGTCACTTCATAACGATCGTTGCTAACACATTCCCGAATGACATAAGGTCCCCTATATTTAGGTATAAATTTCCTATTGATCGCTACCGTAGTATCAACATTCCTCATAACAACAAGGTCCCCCACGTTAAATTCCCTAGGAGGCCTGTGACTCCGCCTATAGTAGTCCGATCATACTCCTGAGGCTTCCGTATTGCCCTATCCGCCGCGGACCGTATCCCACCCAAATCAGCCCCCCCCGCTCAGTAATATCCCTTAGATGCTCAGTCAGTTCGTCCAAAATCTCTCCCCTTTACTCCACCCCAAACAGCACCACACTGGGTGTCTGCCTAGTCGTAGTATGTACCGTATTATTGATCGAGAATTCCACCTGATGTCTGCCTAGTCGTAGTATGTACCGTATTATTGATCGAGAATTCCACCTGAGTCAACTTCCTCACCCAATCAGCATGAGCAACTAGCTTCGTAAGCTTAGCCAACATTGCTCTTATATCACGATTCACCCTTTCCACCTGGCCATTAGACTGTGGTGAAGCAACCGACGCTTTCACATGGGTGATATTAAGTTCGAATTCGCCGGAAGTGAAGTACGACCCCCATAAAGTCTAACGAACTTCGTAAATGAATCAACCACCACCAATAATACCCCCTCTTGGAGGCCACAGCAGGCAAAGGCCGAAGTGATCGACATGCAGTGTGTCAAAAGAAACAAGTTTCTTCTCAATGTTATGTGGTCGTCTCTCAGCACTACTATTAGGGGCAGAATAATTAATACACTTCAGGCAGTTCGGAATGAAGCGATTGATCTTCTTCCTCATTCCAGGAAACTAGTACTGCTTAGAGTTGTGTAGTTCACGAACGAACTAGTTCAATTGAACTATTCATACAACTGAACTAAGAGAGCCGGTCATAATAATGAGCTCTTTTAGCTCCGTAGTTCACGACTCTCTTGTATTCGTTCATTTCATTCTTATTAGTGCTTTTATTTTGTTTATCGTTCTCATGTGTAGTTCACGAACGAACTAATTCAAATGAACTATTCAATAGAGTTGTGTAGTTCACGAACGAACTAGAGTTGTGTAGTTTACGAACGAACTAGAGTTGTGTAGTTCACGAACGAACTAGAGTTGTGTAGTTCACAAACGAACTAGTTCAATTGAACTATTCATACAACTGAACTAAGAGAACCAGCTGAAAAATGTGTTTTCTTAGCTCCGTAGTTCATGGCTCTCTTGTTCTCGTTTCTTATTCGTTCATTTCGTTCTTATTCGGTCTTTTTTGTTGTTTATTGTTTTCATGGTATTCCTGCTAAATGGTAGTGCCACAGAGACCTGCGCCGAGCAAATTTGTCGGCGGCGGCGGCTAAAATTGAAAAGTTTCGGCGGCGGCTTTAAGTCGGCTGTCAGCCGAAATGACATAAATAAAATGGCTTTCATATATCCCATAAAACTTGCTTGGTCCACTATGTTAAAGGACCTTAAGGTTCAATTAGTCGTGACTTAACCATAACCATATAAATCAACTGTTTTAACCAACTTTATGAACTTCACTGTTTTCGATTATAGGTGACTTACCATAATGCCATAGTCATAACGATAACCATATGCACCAATTGGATTTTGGTTTTTTGCCATAACCATAAACAGCTGTTTGCTGAATTTACTTACATGTAAACACATTTTTTTTATTTACTTTTGTACTTTTGAAAAATACATATGTGCAACAGCTGTTTATGGCCATGACAGCACTGATTGCTGCTAATAGTAAATTTACGGTTATGGATTATGTTACGACTACAGCGTTATGGTAAAGTCACGACTAATTCAACCTTTAAATCTCTGCAGTACATTTGCACAAGCAGACGTGTGTTAGCAAATTTTATGGATATTGATTTGGCATTCGAATTTAAAAATTTTTTCGATTTTACATTAATACCATGAGCACATAAATGGTTACAGAGGATTGATGTCGATGTAGAAACTTCAAATCTGAAATTATTTCGCATTTTATAACACTTACAAAAAACAACTTTCAGGAATGAATATTCCAAATAAAATTTCCCAAAAAATTTGGCAAAAAGCTAATTTCATTATTGTTTAGGGAAAATCTCAAATCAATGTCGCCATCGGAATCAGATGAATTTAACTCATTTAAATTATTATTTAAATTTTGAAAGAAATTTGTAATTTTTTGGTTCTCCATTTTAATTTTTTATGTCTTTTAAAAAAATTTAACGTTAAGTTAAAAGTGTTACCACATTCACCAAAAAACAAGAAAAGGTGTTCAAAATCAATTTAAGCCGACTTAAGCCGAATAAATTTTCGGCGGCGGCGGCGGCTTTTAAATTTTATCGGCGGCTCGGCTTAGCCGGCTGTTAGCCGATCGGCGCAGGTCTCTGTAGTGCCATCATCGGCGGTGTTGCCACGTACTAATAAAAGAACTTGTGGAAACATTTTCCTTAAAAAAGCGCGAAATTTTCAAAAAAATACAAAAATAAGCAAATAAAAATAATATATTTTTTTCAATTTAATTAAAAGGATGGTTTAGATCCGAAGAAATTCTTATTAAATATTAAAAAAAATTATATGCTTTTATAAATACTCATGTAATTTTTGATGATGTATTAAAATTAATTTTTTTTTGCATTTCTTGAATGTAATTCAAATTTTATGCATTGGAATAGCACCTTATTGCTAAAAAAAAATAATTATAAAATATTTTTTATAATCAAATTTCGATACTAAGTTTGATTCACACAAGATAATCTGGTCTGTTACTCTAATATATAAATAAATTTTAAACTTTTTGAAAGTTTTAGTTCTATGTAATTTGTTGGAGAGTGTGATTTCTGATTTTAACTAAAAGCGAAATAAAAGAACTAATTTCCGTGATGAAGAGAAATTACTAATCGTTTTGGTGAACTTGAACTAAGTCATTTATACGCAGAGAGCACAATATTATATTTCAGATTTAAAAAATTAGGATTTAAAAGTGACAGCTCATACGAAAACGCCGTGAAATTATTGCACAACATTAATAAATACGATTGCAATAGACTGAATTCCTATTAATTTCCATTTTAGCATGATTTTACAGTTGTCAATACCAACACAAAATGTGCATAAACAAAAGAATATCCAATTGCATATGAGTTGCTGACCGTCGCTGCAGCGTATTACGCCACAATAGTAATGCGCACACGCGACGATCATTTGACACCTTGTTGAGTGATCGCCGGCACTATTAATATGCACTATGTGTGTTGTTGTTGTGTTGCATAGCTGGTGATTGTGTGTGGCTCTTTTCACACTTTACCGTGGGAATTATTATGGACAGCAGGCGAGTGTCGTATGACGTCCACTTGTCCCACGATAAACACACAAACCCTTTATTATATAGTTAAGTATAAATTGTACACACAAACATGTGTTCTAGTATTAAGCCAAACAATATTGTATTAGAAGTAAGGGGCTGATTTGGAATTGTCAAATCAGCCAAAATTTTAGTATAAAAGAAGGGACATTTCCCTCAAAGAATTTAATCAATAAAGATCAGTCGAACTGTGCGCTTTAATAGTGCACTCGACTAAATAAAACAAAAAGAAAGGATTTTAATAATTCTACATGGCGATCCTGCCAATCCTGGAGTGCTAACTCAGTAAGCACCCAAAAAAAAAAAAGGCAGGTCAATCCTGCCTGGGTCTTGCTGTGCTAAATTAAAGGCACCCAAGGACCCGAAAAAGGTATAACAACAACTGGTGTGCTCAAAACCAACCAAAATAAATTGCTATCCTAACGGACAGCCGAAAATCCGTTAGTTGCGTGATGGAAGAAACTGTCTGGCCGATAGACAGTGGGTCTAAGGAAGCCTGACCCAGGAGACGTCAGAACCACTATTTTGCTGCAGAAAATTTTGCCGCTGAAGGACGAGTACCCCAAGAATGAAGAAGAGGCTCAAAAATAAAAATCCGTTAAGCTATCACTCAAAATGATAAATCCTCCATGTAAAACGTAAGTTTTAACTTCGCCATACAACCCAAATCCTTCCACAAAACTACTGAAGAAGAAGCTTCCCGGATAGATTTCCTGACCAACCAGGACATCAAAAAAAAAAAAAATCTTTTTATCTGATTAGTTTAGCTTCAAAAGTGGAGCATCTCAGCTGCCCCCATAGGCCAGAAAGCGTTAACCGCTCTTGGCAAACAGTTTAAACAAAAACAAAATGGTAGTAACATAAAACATATATATATATAAAAAGAGAATAAGATCAAAAAACAAGAGAGAAAAACAACATTTTTTATTAATAAATAGTGTTATTTAATAAAAATTGAAAATGTATGAAATAATTTAAAAAAAAATATATATATACATATAATAATGAAATTAATAGGACTAAATTTTGCATAATACATAGGAAAGACAATTATATCGCCGATGCATTATCGCGAATTACTATAGATGATTTTAAAGAAATGAATAGAAAGATATCGTGCGTATTAAGAGTTACGACAAGGTCGGTGACTAAAGGTGGGATCACACGATTGTCATAATGCACCAATTTTATACAATTTTTATTGTGCTGAATAGAGGCTCAATAAAGAAATTGTCCCAATCAAATTCTCTGCAGTCAGATGATTGCCTTATCGTACATAAATTTGATTGTCGTAAATTGACGCAAAACGGCTTAGTGGCAATAATTGCCGCTTTGCAGTCACACGATTGTTCTAGTATATGGCAACTATCAGAAACAGCTGTTGTGCTAGATTGGTTTTGTTTACAAAAATATAGAAAAATTTAATAAATTCGGTTAAAAATGAGTTCATTGAAAAAAAAGAAAATTGCGTCGGCTTTAATTTTTGTGTGTGCACTTGAAGACGAAAAAAATGAAAGAAAGAATAAAAGAAATATTAAAAGAAGTATATGGGTCAGAGAGTGGCTCACAAAAAGAAGTACTGATGGCGCATATCAAAAGACATTGATGGAGTTTCGGGGAATAGAAACCCAAAACTTTTTATTCAACAACTTTTTAAGAATGAGTGACGAAACATTTAAAGAATTATTGGATCGGACACAAATATGCGTAAGGCAATTCCAGCACAAGAACGCTTAGCTGTAACTCTCCGATTTCTGGCTTCTGGAGATAGCTACAAAAGTCTTTCGGTCTTATTCCGTATAGCCCCTAACACCATATCACTCTTTATACCAAGCGTTTGTGATGCAATTTATAAAGCATTGAAAGATTCATACTTAAAGGTATGACATTTCTAAATATGTATTTTTTTATCTGCACCAGTTGTTCTTTTATATGTATGTAGGTACCATCGACACAAGATGAATGGCACAAAGTAGCATTTAAATTTAATGAACTGTGGAATTTTCCGAACTGCATAGGTGCGGTTGACAGCAAACATATTCAAATGGTCGCACCACCGAATTCCGGAAGCACATTTTATAATTATAAACGAACGCATAGTATAGTACTAATGGCTGTTGTTGATGCCGAATATAACTTTTTGTATGTTGATGTTGGCTGCAACGGCCGTGTATCGGACGGCGGAGTATTCGGAAACTGTTCCTTTCAACGTGCCCTAGATAACAATTTGCCACTACCGAAACCATTACCAGGACGTGAAGCAGCCGTACCATTCGTTCTAGTTGCAGATGATGCTTTTCGCATGCAGAAGCATTTGCTGAAACCATACCCCGGTAAAAGTTTATCTGCCGGACAGAGAATATTTAACTACAGGTTATCTAGAGCTCGACGTATCGTAGAAAATGCATTTGGTATTATGGCAAAACGTTTTCAAGTATTTGCATGTCCTTCTAAACTAAATGCGGAAAAAACTACTTCTATAACTTTAGCCTGCTGTGCCCTGCACAATTTTTTGTTAAAAAAAAGGTAAATTACACAACATCGCTGCTTACAGATCGTTATGATGTTAACGGTGCTTTTATTCCGGGGACATGGAGAAATGATTTTCCACTGACAGCAGTAAGTGGAACAGAAAATACTCCAAGCTCTTACATAACTAATGAAGCAAAGGCTATTCGTGAAGAACTAGAACAATATTTTATGTCAGCAACTGGTGAATTGCCCTGGCAATATAAATACATATAATTTTTTTTATTTTAAATATATATATTTATTTCAAAATATTAATATTATTATATTTATTTAAAAAAATGAATATCACACCAATATAATAAAAAAAAAACAAACAATTAAAAAAAATAAAAAACACTTCACTGTTAAAAACTTATAAACTAACGTAAAAAATATTTCAAAAAATCAATATCACATCAATATAATAATAAAAAAACAAACAATTAAAAAAAAAACAAAAAAATAAAAAAACACTTCAGTATTAAAAACTTATAAACTAACGTAAAAAAATTATTGCCTAAACAGTTTTCAAATTTCATCTTCAGCTTCCAAAGCTGCTTCCATTGCGGTTTTAATAAGTTGGAAGTGCAATTTGTTGGCAGCCCTTTTACTTTTCTTGGCAATTTCCCTCATTTGGGATGCCAAATACATACCTATTGCATGCCAATTATCTTCTTCCGCTTCTAAACACTTCACTGCCCGCTGCAATATGTCAGCTTTATTTATATCTGGCGTCTCAGGAAGGGAAACATTTAGCGTCTTACTACAGCCTGGCTGAATTTCTTCTGCATCTAAAGTTGACACTTTTTGATGCGTTGTGTCGGTTATAAAACTGCATTGCAGTCCAATGCGGCCAATGTGGCTGGATATTTTCAGCACCCTGTCCAGACTTTGTCATATTTTTCTTCTTGACATTTTGAAATGCCGTTTTCACATTGGCCCATTTGGCCTTGCAGTCTTCCACCGTATGCCCAGGACAATTGTCTTTAATTTCGCGCCATGCCTGCTCCCGTTTGTTTCGGTCTTTATAGTCTGGGATAGAGTATTCCCAGACACAAGGATGTTCCTCTACAGCTTGAATTAATCCATTAATACTACTGTAGGTCCAAGATGAAGTAACGCTTGGTTTTTTCTTTCTTTTTGGCACAGGGGTTTGTGGTTCCTGAGAGAGGGTGCTGTCATCCAGGCCATCAAATTGTGTGCAGTCATCCAACTCCATAATAAAACTGCAAGTAAATTATAATTGTAATACATATATACAAGAACAAAAACTTATTTTACTTACGAAAATAAATGCTGCTACAAAAAAATATTTGAATAAGAAAAATTATCGGCGCGTATTGTCCTCTTTAATTGCCGCACTAGAACACAATAAATATTGGTGTATTTTTAACGTTTTTATTTGTGCATGGTTGCCGATCTAGCGTTCACATGATTGTCGCACCAGGGTTGCATTTAATTGGGCAAAATAAGAACAATATTGTTGTGATTTGACATATGAGCCAATAAGGTGTGAAATCACACGATTGACGTATAAAATATACCAATAATTGGTATATTGCGTCAATCGTGTGATCCCACCTTAAGAAACAAGAGAGTAGTAGGACAAATAATCAGCATAGATCAAATGAAACAGATGTATTAAATGAGCCCAAAATATATGTACCAATTAAGAATAGTGACGTCAGAAAATATTATAAATTAAAGATTTATCCCAATAAATGCTACATAAAGAAGGGAAAATCAATATTAGCTAGTATAAATATAAACGATATATTTACTAAAGAGAAATTTGACCTAGGACAATTTTTCTCTAGGCTCGAGAAAGCGGCCAGTAAATTGAATATCAATAAACTACAAGTAGAACCTAGTGAGAAGATTTTCGAATTTATCTCAAAGGTTGAATTTAAAAATATGGGCAATAAGGTACTAAATAGAATTAAAATAGCGCTTTTAAATGAAATAAAGATACTTGATCTAAAGAATTCTAAGGAAATTCTAGAAATCATGCTGAAATATCATGATGACCCTATCGAAGGAGGACATTGCGGCATATATAGAACCACAGAAAAAATAAAAAGATACTACTACTGGAAAAATATGACAAAGGACATAGCTAAATATGTAAAAGCATGTCACAAATGCCAAATAGCGAAAACTACCAAACACGTTAAAGGCCCAATGATAATAACAGAAACTCCTAACAAACCGTTCGATACAGGGTATGTAGACACAATCGGACCATTTCCAAGATCAATACATGGAAATGAGTATGCAGTTACATTAATATGTGACTTAACTAAATACTTAGTTACAATACCAATACCAAATAAATCGGCTAAGACGATCGCAAAAGCGATATTTGAAAATTTTATACTTACTTATGGACCAATGAATACGTTCATTACGAACATGGGTACAGAATATAAAAATTCTATATTAAACGAATTGTGCACTCTGTTGAAAGTCGACAAACTAACATCAACAGCACATCATCACCAGACCTTAGGTACAATAGAAAGAAGTCACAGAACTTTTAATGAATATGTACGTTCCTACATATCTGTAGAAAAAGATGACTGGGATGAATGGATTAGGTATTTTACATATTGTTTTAATACGACACCATCGACTGTACATAATTATTGTCCTTTTGAATTGGTTTTTAATAAAGTACCAAACAATTTCAATGATTTCAATGAGGTAGACACAATTACTCCATTATACAATGTGGACGATTATGCCAAAGAGGCAAAATTTAGATTAGAAGTTGCACTTAAGAGAGCAAAACATTTATTAGAAATAAATAAAATCAAGCAAAAGAATAACTATGATAAGGATATATTAGATTACAATTTTAAAATAGGAGATTTAGTTTTACTAAAGAATAATACAGGACATAAATTAGAGGAATCATATAAAGGTCCATACAAAATTAAAAATATAGATTTAAGAAATAATGTAACTATAGTTGATAAGAAAAATAATAAAGAACAAATAGTTCATAAAAATAGACTTAAGCCATATAATAAATAGTATAAACTCAATTGGCCAAAAGAGAAAAATAATAAATTTTAAATAACTAAGTAAACTTATAGCTAAACATTTATTAAAACCAAGATGAATCTTAAAATTAAATAAGAAATAATATTAAAATTGAAGTACGTTAAATTAAGATTATTATTCTTAATCATACTATTTAAGTTTACTAATAAAATATAAATTAAAATATAAGTAAAATCATTGTACTGTTAGTTATATGAACATTCTTGTAAAGGGTGGAGGTGTAGCATGATTTTACAGTTGTCAATACCAACACAACATTTCATGTGCATAAACAAAAGAATATCCAATTGCATATGAGCAGCGACCACTTGACTCAATGTTGCTGACCGTCGCTGCAGCGTATTACGCCACAATAGTAATGCGCACACGCGACGATCATTTGACACCTTGTTGAGTGATCGCCGGCACTATTAATATGCACTATGTGTGTTGTTGTTGTGTTGCATAGCTGGTGATTGTGTGTGGCTCTTTTCACACTTTACCGTGGGAATTATTATGGACAGCAGGCGCGTGTCGTATGACGTCCACTTGTCCCACGATAAACACACAAACCCTTTATTATATAGTTAAGTATAAATTGTACACACAAACATGTGTTCAGTATTAAGCCAAACAATATTGTATTAGAAGTAAGGGGCTGATTTGGAATTGTCAAATCAGCCAAAATTTTAGTATAAAAGAAGGAACATTTCCCTCAAAGAATTTAATTAATAAAGTCCAGTCGAACTGTGCACATAAAAGTGCACTCGACTAGAAACAACAAAACTATTTACAATTTTAATAATTCTACATGTATAATTTATTTTTGTTTTTTGATTATTTGCAAAAGCTGAATTTTTTAATTTTTTCTAATATCCTTGTAAATATGTGTATATAATTAAATATTTATGTTTTGTTAGTATTAGTCAGTTAAGTAATTTTAGTTAAAAAGTGCTTCAGGCACATAATGAATTAATAAAAATGAAAAAATGCTAAATACTACGGTTTATGTAAAATGAAAAAACACTTTATGAATATGTTTTCATTTTACTGATATAAATTTGCATTGTTTACATTAGTTTAAATATAACTGAAATTGATAAAGAACTACTGAACTAAAAGAACAACCTAGTTCACTACAGGGAGCTGAACTAGAAAGAGCGAACACTCAAAAGAGCTAACGAACCCAACTCTAGTACTGCTTCCTGATTTGGTTGACCCCTTCTCACTGCCAACATGCCCATAATTCTCGTAGGCAAGCCTAATTATATAGTCCTCCATCTCCCCGTGCACATACAATTGATCCTGTCCTCGTTCACCACGCCGAAAGACCAATCCGTTCTCCAAGGAAAAATCGTCAACTTTCCCTCTCTCTAATCTATATCCCGAATCGCCAGTATGTCTCTATTTCTACCCTGCACCACCTGTGTATACCTATCAACATCAGCTGAGTCCATAAACACCCCAATTGGAACACGACTTAGTGCATCCACATGGGCCATCCTCCCACCCTTCCTATGTTGTATCTTTTACTCGTAATTATCGAGCTCCAAAGCCTGCCAAAGTGTGAATTACAATCAGTAACTATGGTGAACCTCCAACCTTCCAAAAACATCCTGAACCTTCTCAACGCATAGATAACAGCCAAAGTCTCCAACTCAAAGCTAAGATACTTTTATTTATTTATTTATTTTTATTTTAAATTTAGCACAACAAGGTAGACATCTTATAAATTAAAGTGCTAATGATTGCATACAAAGAAAATAAATTTTAGCATAATGTAATAATTAAATATAAATACAAATTAAATTAAGAAAATAAAATTAAAATGTTAAAAAAAAGATTACTAAATTATTTAATGCATTAATTTGTTTTTACACTGTAATATTTTGAAAGTTCAATTTTAAATCCGTTTGCGTTGCTAATTATTTGAATTCTCTTCGGTAATTGGTTCCAAAGTCGAGTGCAATAAATAAAGAACTAACGTCCAGAAAGGGCAGTTTTATATTTTCGCTGAATCAATACCAGTCCCCTAGCCGATCTGCCGAAATTTATTGTTCCATACAAGTAAGTCGGTTGTGCAGTATAAATTATTTTATGTAAAAATATCAAACTTTTATATTTTAAAAGATTTTCAAAACACATATTGCAAATCTGGTATGAGAACACGGATATGGAATCACGTATTCCTCGGTTGAAGATATATCTTTCAATATTATTATATTCAATTTCCGCAAATCATTTGCATCACAGTTTGCGTAAATTTCGCAGCCATATAAAAGGACTGGTATCAAATAAGTTTTCGCAAGCAGCATTCGTATTTTAAAAGGTGGCGAACATTTTACAGCCCAAAGATTTCTCAACATACCATAAATCTTACCTACTGCAGAAGCAATGTGATTGGACCATGTTAGTTTATTATTAAAAATTACTCCCAAGTTTTTTAAACAGCTTACAAACTCTATTAAATTACTATTTCTTTTAATTTGAATATCGTCGTCAATCTTTCTGTTACTTCTATCTATTAAAATACACTTCGATTTTGTGGGATTGATGCAAAGTCCATTGTTTTTTGCCCAGATATCTATTTTCTGCAAATCAGAGTTTATGTTGTTGACACATGGGTTAATTCCATTTAAAGAACCGCTGTTGTATATTTGGACATCATCCGCATACATATGTATTCTACAATGTTCCAAAGTATCTGATAAATCATTAATATTGTTTAGTGTTTGTTGTTGCACTGATTCGTTTTTCACTGTTAATTTGTTTTATATAAAAAAAGAAATGCTTTTGATTTTGTTAGTTTTGTAATTTTAATTTTGCTTCATTTATTAATGTCAATGTAAAGTTCTATGTATATTTTTTATATTGTTTGTTTTACAAAATTGTTTTATTTTAATTTTGATTATGTTTAATTTCAAATGATATTATCTTCAGTTTATGTTAATGTTTAATTTATTTATAAAAAAGAGTTAAGGTTTTTTGTTTTTGTTTGTATGGTTTAATTTAGAATTCACAATTTATGCTGATGTTGTTTTACTGACTGCTGAACCAAGAGTGTTTTTATGTAAAGCAAAAATTCTTACTGTTAGTAGGTAATGACAAAAAATTTATAATGTAAATGAAAGAGAAAAGAAAGAGCACATAAATACATAAAAGAAACCGCTATCCAATATTTTATAGGGTGTTCTCTTAAATGGTGTTTAATCATTAAACATTCCGGCATCCATGACTTGGTGAAGTTTACCACAGGTTTTAAATGTGTCCTATTTGTAGGTTGAGGGTCGTCAAATTATAATGTCTCATGAATTGGTGTATTGTGAAGTTGTTGACAGATATGGCACCATGATGTACGTAAATGTATACCGCAACAAAATTGCCAATGTTTAAGGCGTTGAGATTGTTGTTGTTGGGATGCCATACCTGTAAGTATAAAATTGGAACAATATTAGTGTATATAAATGATTAAGATTTATACTAGTTTGCAAACAAAACCACAATTTTGTAATTGGCCTGGTGACTATTCCATTTTTGGTTTTGATGTCTACGACTCTACAGTTTTGGTCATGTCCAAGATATGTTTTGATGATTTAACCCACTGCCATTCATTGGGTGGCAAGTTGTTGTTTTTGGTGACTACCAGATCGTTGAATTTAACGTTGTCCCTCTCAATCTTCCATTTGTATCTGCGTTGAAGTTCAACCAAATACTCGGGCTTCCATCTTTGGCAAAATGAGTGGTAGATGACCTTCAGCCGTTTCCAGCGGTTGATGTGAATCAGATTTTCACTGCTTACATCTGGTTCAGCTGGGGTCAATAATGCATTACCAATAAGGAAGTGTCCAGGGGTCAATAGATTAAGATCATTTGGGTCATCGCTAGCAGGACTTAAGGGTCTAGAATTTAGGCACGATTCTATCGAGTAAGAATTGTAGAGAGCTCTTCAAAAGTGAATTTCAAGTTCGGTATCATCTTTTTTAGGTGTGTTTTTAATGATTTTACACCGGCTTCCCAAAGGCCGCCCATGTGTGTGGCTCCTGGGGGAATAAACTTCCAATTAAGATTTTGATGACTAAAATGATGGGTCACTTGATTTCGAAGAGTTTTTATGAATTCTAGACGTTCCTTTCTGAGTAGTTCTGCTGCTCCGACGAAATTTTTCCCATTATGTGAATAAATGGGTGCGGGACATCCACGTCTACCTATGAAGCGGAAAAATGCTGCTAAGAACGATTGGGTCGACAAAACACTAGCTGCTTCAAGATGTACAGCTTTTGTGGCGATGCATACAAATATGCAAATATATCCTTTTGTAATAAGACACGCTCGGCCTGTGAAATTTTTGATGTCAAAAGGTCCTGCGTAGTCTAATCCAGTTGTAGCAAAAGGTCTTGATAATGTTGTACATTGCGGTGGCAATGAAGCCATGATTTGATTTTGCGTCTGTTTTTTGTACAAAACACACGTTTTACAATTGTGAATTACGCTTTTAATCAAGGGTTTTAATCTGAATATCCAATATTCTGTGCGTAGGACTCGAATCATTAGTTGGTTTGCTCCATGAAGGGTAATTTTGTGTGTAAATTCCACTAGGAGTTGTGATTACCTTGAGTTATGAGGTAGTAATATTGGGTAACGCTCATTGTAAGTTAATGCGGGTGATTGAGCGAGTCGTCCATTGGCTCTAATAATGCCGTGGCGATCCATCTGGAAAATGATTTTGTTGAGTCCATATTATGAGTCGATATTTGACGAAATCTATCTCTTCTCGTGTGATTTCTACTGAAGATGCGCGAAGGTGGGATATGTTGCTTCCAGTATTTCTCCATAATCGTATGACATAAGCAAGCACTCGAAAAGTACGTGATAAGTCTGAAAATCGATTTAATGGGTCTTCGCTTGTTATGGTTGTAAATGCTTTTACAGTTTTATCTTCTAAGTTTGTGTCACCTGTTTGTGTAGGTATCGGCCATTGATTTTTAGGTAATTTTAACCACCATAGATTGTGATTTTCCAGTTCTCGTGGAGAACATCCTCGGGTGGCTACATCTGCTGCATTATCCTTTGAATCGATGTGTTGCCAATTTAGATTTCCAACTTTATCTAGGATTTCAGAAACACGATTTCCAACGAAAGTGTTCCATAAGCAAGGGGGTTTCTTTAACCAGGACAGCACGATTGTTGAATCGGTCCAATAATATGTCTTGATATTTTGAATTTGAAGATTTGGTATAATTCCACAAGCGAGATTCGCCAATAATACGGATCCACACAGTTCTAGGCGGGGCAAAGATATTTGCTTAATGGGAGCTACACGGGTCTTTGAAGCCAGAATAAATGTGAATACTGAGTTTCCTGATTGTATTCGAACATAAAGAGCCGCTGAATAGGCTTTTTCTGATGCGTCACCGAAACCATGAATTTCCACATTACAATTCGGGCTAAATTGGATCCAACGGGGAATTTTCAATATATTTATTGCTGGGCAGTTTTTTACGAATTTTTTCCACTATAGACAAGTCAAGGGTTTTAGTATGTCATCCCAGTCGACTTTATCCAACCAAATCTGTTGCATAATAAATTTTGCTTCAACTATTATTGGGGCTATCCATCCACAAGGGTCAAAGAGTTTGACAATTGTAGATAAAACTTCGCTTTTGGTGTACTTTTCTTTTATTTTGACATCTGGTGCTGTGAATGTAAATGAGTCTGACGAAATGTTCCATTTGATTCCAAGAGTTTTAGTGCCAGAGTTTTCTGATAAGTTTAACTAATCGCGAGGCAGTAGAGTCTCATTTGGTACGTCTTGTATGACTCGTGGGTCATTTGATGTCCATTTCATCAGATCAAATCCAGCGGATTTTGAAACTGTTGTAAGTTCATTTCTTGATTTAATGGCGTCGATTAATGTGTGACCACCTGCTAAAACATAATCCACATACATGCGTTGTTGTAGAGTTTTTGATGCGAGAGGGTGAGTTGATTTTAAATCTTCTGCTAGTTGAAGTAGGGTTCTAATGGCCAGAAACGGAGCGCAGTTGACACCAAAAGTTACTGTCAGTAGTTTGTAATCCTCAATAGGATCCTTTTCTGTTTGCCGAAATAATATCCTTTGATATTTGATTTGAGTCGGATCAATGAGTATCTGTCGATACTTTTTTGTGATGTCTGCATTGTACACAAAACGGAAGAATCTCCACTTTAGTATCAGATGTACTAGGTCCTGTTGAAGTATTGGTCCTGGATATAATATGTCATTCAAACTCTTCTTGTTCGAATATGGACTTGAAGCGTTGAAAACTACTCTAAGTTCCGTTGTCAACCGTTCGGATTTTATTACTGCATGATGCGGCAGATTATAACTTGGGTTTGTGTGAATTTCCAGGGGAGAAATTTTCCTCATATGTCCTAATTCGATGTAATCAACAATTACTTGGCCGTATTGCTTTTTGATTTCTGGTTTCTGGCTTAGCATGCGTTCCACTCTTAAGAACTGTGCCATCGCAATGTTCCTTGAAGTTCCTAGTTCTACGCTATTTTTGAAGGGTAGGGTAACCATATACCTTCCTTTGTCGCTTCTTCGTGTTGTCGACATGAAATTGTTTTCACAAAATGTGTCCTCATCTGACCTCAATACCCGTTTAGGGGTCTCCTCCACCTCCCAAAAGCGTGTGAGGATTCGGTCAAGGGACGTAGTGTTGAGTAGTGACACTGATGTACTAGGTTGTGTCGTTGTTGAAATTGGTCGCCCCACAATCCAGCCAAATACTGTCTTTTGTGCCAAAAGGGATCCAATAGACCGCATCGGTGTGTCCATGCAATATATTGAGTGGCCTAAGTCGAGGCCTATAAGCAAGTCGATGGGTTTGCTTTGATTGAATTGAGGATCTGCAAGTTCTAGTTTAGCAGTCTCATTGTTATGTTGCAAATCTAAAGTCTGTGGCGGTAAATTAGATGGAAGCGTCTTCATGGCTGGTTCCCAGATTTCTAATTTAAATTGTGAATCCACCTTGGAGAAAAGATTGAATAAACATGATTTGGTAGTAGTCTCTGAAACTGTTTGACTCAACCCTGTAACATGAACTAAATTTCTCTTGGTGGGTAAATTTAGTCGATTTTTCAACTTTTCTGACATAAAAGTTGATTGTGAGCCAGGGTCGATGTTTGCTCTCGCCTGGTACTTTTCGCCTCTAGTTTCAATCAGTACAAGTGCAGTAAACAACAAGGTCTCTTTCTCATTCGGAGATTGATTGAGATGTTTGCTCTCTTGCAGTGTCAAGGATGTGATATGTGGTATGGAAAGCTTGATGCTGATGTGGACTGTATATTGTTGTTTTGTGCCGCGATGCTCCTGCTATAATGGGTCGCGTCACAATTCTGAGCTAAGTTTTGGGTTTCCGATCCCTTTTGTAACAAAGTGTTGTGTCTTTGTTTACATAATCTACAACTAAATTTACTTTTACAGTCCTTAACACTGTGATCAATAGATAGGCAATTGTAACATGAATTTGTGACCTTTACAATGTGAATTCTGTCGTTGACGTTCTTCTCTAAGAACTTGGGGCAAGACCACAATTGGTGAGACTCCTTACAATACTGGCATTTGTAATTTGAGTCCTTTTTCTGTGCCCTATTTGTTGTCAAATTTCTTATATTTTTCGACCCAGTTTCATTTTGAGTCGTATTTGTGTAAAAAGTGTGAACTCGTTTTGGCCTAGATTTTAAATTATCTCTTCTTGATTGTTCAGTCTTTCTATTTGACTGTGTAATGGCCTCTATGGATTCTAGAGTTTTTGAATTGTGTGTCAAGAAAGTATTGAATTGTTCCCATGTTGGAACTTTTGTAATTTCTTTGAGTGAATTTTCAAATTCCTTTAGTAGAGTCCGAGAGAGTTTTGTAGAGCAAAGGTATACTAGAAATGGGTCCCATGTGGCGGTTTTCACCCCTAATGCATTTAACGCCTGAATACATCCATTGACTGTTCGCTGAAGTTTTTGAATTGATGACCCTGAGTCTTCAGCTACGTTCGGAAGGTCAAATAAAATTTTTAATTGTTCATTTACCTGGATCCGATTATTTTCGTATTGGGCTACAAGATTTTTCCAGGCTATATCGAAACCTTGATTGGTCAATGGGGCATTTGAAACTATTTTCTTAGCATCTCCACCAGTCTTTTGTATTCAATGAAAAAGTTTTTCAATTTTACTAAGTCTAGAATTATTTATATACAATACTGTAAAAAGATCGCGGAAAGTAGGCCATGCCACGAAATCACCGTAAAATGTGTCCGTGTCACAAGGTGGTAACCGCACAAATGAAATGTTCTGATTTTCCTGTGGTTGATTTTCAACAGCAGAAATCCGCTCTTCTTTCCTTGTATTCGATAGGCTTTGAATTTTCGCATTAATTGACCCTAAACACGTTTTGTAGGCAGAAAGAACCTTTTTGTAATGATCGCGAAGCTAATTTCTATCGATGGGCTTTTCCTTAGAATCATCCTTCATGTCCCGACACTCTTCATATGTCCTTTTGACTTGTGACCATTGAGAATCTAGTTCGGCCCGAAGTACCTCTAAAGAGTGAATGTTGTTTTCGGCCGCACTTTGTGTATATTCTACTTCCAAATCCTAAAGGTCATTTGTACAATTCACAAATTTGTCAAGTGCCATTGTTATGGGTTAAATTTTCAATTTGATAAAATTAAGGATTAAATTGAGTCTAAAAAGTCCCTGCTAGCGATTTCACAACAAGAATTGTTAAAAATAATAATAATTTTCAAGAATAATTATTAATTAGGAGTTATTATGTTTCCCCGGAAAATAATAAAAAGAAGCATGGGTGGTAACCCTTTTTGTTCTGTTCTTCTTTGTATTTCTTTTTTAACCACGGCAAAAAAATATTTTTTAAAAAAGAACTACTTCACTTACTTGTTGTTGTTGTGTCTTCACTGGAACCCTTACTTTTTCTTCTGGGTCTTTTTGTCTTTCTTGTGTCTGTTGATGTGTTGTTGGGTCTCTTTTTCTTTTGTTTCTTTCCACACTGCCTGTATATTCTATTTTTTCTCAAAAAGTTTAACTGTACCGCGTTATGCATTTTGTGATTTTAATATTTTTTAAGCAACTTTTTGTTATTGTAACTATATACACTTTATACGGTTCGAAGTGACCAAAAAAATGTTAAATATTTGATGTTGCACTGATTCGTTTCTTTTGTTAATTAATTTGTTTTATATAAAAAAAGGAAATGCTTTTGATTTTGTTAGTTTTGTAACTTTAATTTTGCTTCATTTATTAATGTCAATGTAAAGTTCTATGTATATTTTTTATGTTGTTTGTTTTACAAAATTGTTTTATTTTAATTTTGATTATGTTTAATTTCAAATGATATTATCTTTAGTTTATGTCTGTTCACACTGTTTGTTAATGTTTAATTTATTTATAAAAAAGAGTCAAGGTTTTTTGTTTTTGTTTGTGTGGTTTAATTTAGAATTCACAATTTATGTTGATGTTGTTTTACTGACTGCTGAACCAAGAGTGTTTTTATGTAAAGCAAAAGTTCTTACTGTTAGTAGGTAATGACAAAAAATTTATAATGTAAATGAAAGAGAAAGGAAAGAGCACATAAATACATAAAAGAAACCGCTATCCAATATTTTATAGGGTGTTCCCTTAAACGGTGTTTAATCATTAAACAAATATATAAGCAAAATAATAGGGGCCCAAGCACTGAGCCCCGTGGAACACCTCTATTAACATCAAGGCTTTCAGAATATGTTCCATTATAAGATACCATCTAAGATCGACCTGTCAGATATGACCGTAATAATCTACAAGCTGTTTCTGAGAAGCAGAAAAGTTTTTCCAGTTTTTTTAATAATATTCAACGGTATCGAAAGCTTTACTATGATCAAGTAAAACTAAAATGCAAATCATATTATCATTAAGATCAGCCCTTAGATTCTCCACTACATCTGTTAAGGCTGTCATACAACTTCTGATACCTAGACTCGACCTCCGAAGTAAACTTCGAATAATATGCGGCGGGATGAAATTTCTCATCATCCTGCCTCTGAAGGAGCACCGATCCAAATCCCTTAGAGCTTGCATCAGGGTGCAATTCAGTATCGCGTACTAAAATATTCCTTGCCCCCGAAATACTCAAGACAATCCTCAATAACAGGCAGGGGAAAATTGTCCCTCAAGGTTATCTTATTAAGAACACGGTAATCCACATACATACACAATGATCCATCCGTCTTCCTAACCAAAACCAACGGAGATGCATACGGAGACTAATACCTCGCTGCAGTGAATTATCGAGAGTCCTCCTAACCTTCTCACGTTCCCGATACGACAATTGCCGAGAGGCACTAAACACCGGTTACCGCTAACTAGACGTATCCTCATAGAATAATCCAAGCCTCTCTGCCCACTACTCGTTCCATTAAGGTAACACTTAACTATCGTACCCTCAATGACCTCCGTTTCACACCGTCTCAAACCCGAGTCAATATCGACAATTCTTCCCAATTCACCCCTAACCCCTACCGGAAGACCTAACGCCACTCATCCAAGGTGATGGCACCGACATCATCAACGACCGAATGATCAATATCACCATATTCAAAATCATCCATACCAGAAAAAGATAAATTCAAAATCGGATGCTTATCCTCAATGAGTGGAACTTATCTGACATTCCCCTTTGAACTTTTAAATATACCAAAAGACATAAGTGCACTTGAAACTAATTTATTTATATCATTTCCATTTTCCTTCAATTTCATCAATTCTCCAAGGCGACAAGATGACCATTAAATTTGCCCAATAAATCTCTGTCAATCAATAATGGTACAACCGCTTCCTCATCAGGCAATTCAAAAAGGTCATGTATCAGTCAGGATTATTGACCTAGTTTCTCACACTGCTTATTTTGTGTGTGTTAATTTTATACATAAGTGGCAGGGCCTACAGTTTAAAGTCGAGTCCGAACGACAGATTTTTGAGAAACTTTTCATGGCAATTTTATTTACTCTCAGAGTTTTTGCCAGAAATTTGCTGAGATGAAATCACCGAAAAAATACTTTTATATTTTATTTTGATGTCTGGCCTGGGACTCGAACCCTGGTTTTTCGCCTAATAAGCCAGCACACTACCTACTAGACCACGGCGACCTCATCATGTATCACTTAACAAATCATAAATATTATTTTACATCTCATAGTTCCAAAAATACTTATCCTATTTGGGGCCAACACCACGAAACGGCTCTCCCACTATTGATGGCAATTGGTACCTTCGATTGCTTAATATAGCTAACCGGACTACAAGAATCGAAAATAGAAAAAATAGGCTTCAAATCAGTGCACTTATCTTTTATAAAGGCAACACTTACCGTTTGGAAAGCGTCCACAGGATCAGCATCAACGACACCGTCAGCAATGGTACGTACTCTCCTCGGGCCGACTACTCCGCAATGGAAACATGAATTCTTTGGCCGGAAGGGTTTGGGGCACTTGCTCTGGTGCCCCGACAGTGTTCGGTTGTACAGCAGGGCCTGTCTTATTGTTACCAGTTGTCTTCATTGCCATTCCCATCTTCTTCTGGGCTGTAGCAGTATGTCGGCGTTTTTGGGCGAAACGGTCGAGGCGACGGATTAATTCAACCACGGTATGAGCAATATACGGTCATTGACCTGTCATCAATTTGTTTCCGCCTGATTCAATGGTTCGTATTTCCTTCCGACCACGCAATATTTCGAGGCGCAAATACATAGCCTTTAACTCCGCCTGCAACGATTCAGCAGACTCTGGGACATACTAGCTTTTGACGCTAAGTTTTCTAAATTGACGAAGTGGCGGCATTGACTTCAGTTTCTTGCGACACTGTGGTGGTCTTATTGGTTGCATGGTGCACAGATGTCGTAGCAGCAGACAGCATAATTTCCCCTGGTTCGGCCTCAGAAATATGGCCTAAGACCACGGTATTTCATCAGACTTAATGAGAGCAGGTTCTTCTACAGCAGTTTTCATTACAGCAGGTGGCTCTATGGCCAAGTTTCCAATGCTGGGTAATACTTTTACAGCAGTATTTTATGTTGGTTCATCTTTTGAACCCCGACGCCCTGTAAGCCTCATGCATTTGCCCATACATGGTCCGCAACTGAGCAACTGTAGCTGTCGGTGGAAAATGTATTCCCTCCTTGGTAAGGGCTTCTACAATTTCCTGACGTGTAAGGCGTGTATCCATTTTAAAATGTTTTCGTGTAGTGGGTGTCGTAAATGTACTACACACCTGAATTATAATAATTCTTTTTAAAAATGTTTTTTTTTTATTTTATTTCACAAGAACTACATTGCGTGTATCACGCCTTACAAAAATCTTAATAATAATGTTTTTTCAAAAATGGCGGTTCGCAAGAGATAGAGTGAAGTTAGCGTCATACTATTAATATCAACTGTGTTCAGCACTATATTCGGTGCTACCAGACGAGATAATAGCAACATATTATTTATTAATTTTGTTAAAATTGTTTTATGACCACAATAAGCAATAAGTATTTAATCCTTACAGAATATTTTTTTATTATTATTTTAATCAAAAATTAAAAATTTCATTATATACACGTAACAATTTAAAAGTATTATATAAATAAACATGAATGTACCATTTGTGCCACAATGCAACTCTGCATACATTATCCCCATTACTCATGATCAAATGGCACTTCAAAATATGATAGAATTTTGTTTAATACAGATCGCTCCGTTTTGCTAACGCGAGAACCTTTCGGTAAACATATACATTGCCCTCCATATTTATTTTTCAAGTGTTTCATATTGCTCTTAATAACTTGATAGGAACGAGTTATGTGCAATAAGAGCTCAATAATGGCGTTTATTGCGATTTACGTAATACGCCTGAAAACCGTTGAATAATCGGATGTGTCAGTATTTATATGAAGGTGAAATTTTATTTTCACATTATTGAATTCATAATGTTAGTATTTTGCTCTTCCAGGTTTCGCAAATCAAAAGATATTGTTATTTAATATTCTACATTGCTTTAAGTAAAGTAAATATTTTTGAAGATTTTCTTTTACTTACAACACAATTGCAATACAAATATGCAGAACAACAGATTAGAGCTTTACAGTCTTATGCAAAAAAACTTATTACATGCTCACTAACCGTTGTTAAGCTAAATTCGATAAAAGTATATCCAAAAACGATAATTAGCTTAAAACACCTGTGGTAAACCATTGTTAAATCTATGAAATTTAATTGTTAAATCTATGAAATTTAACAATGGTTCGACCCTGATGACACACACACCAAAATAATAAAAACTGGTAAATTTTTCTCCATATCTTTTTTTTTACTCAAATTTTTCTTTTTCCAAAAATATAAATTTTGTTTACAAAATAGTTAGTGATGTCTAACAGTATTATGCAAAAAAACTTACTACATGCTTACTAACCATTGTTAAGCTAAATTCGATAAAAGTATATCCAAAATCGATAATTAGCTTAAAACACCTGTAGTAAATCATTGTTAAATCTATGAAATTTAACAATGGCTCTACCCTACTTTAAACCTATATTAAATACATATGTCATAATTTTATTACAATTTTTCACATTTTGTGAAAAATATTCTAATTTTTTAAAAATAAATTAAAAAAAATTTAAAAACACAAAAAAAATTCGCAACTTCCCTGGTGTCATTGTGCTATTGAATACACACACATCAAAATAATAAAAACTGGCAGTTTTTTCTCCACATTTTTTTTTCACTCAAATTTTTCTTTTTCCAAATATATAAATTTTGTTTACAAAATAGTGTAGTGATGACTAAATAATCAAAACAAATGGATATTAGTCGAAATACTGTTTTTGCATATACTTTTTTAATAATGGATTATTAAGCTTAAAATCGTTGTTAACTAATGTTCACTTGAAGGTCATAATAAGGGTTTTTTCCATAAGACTGTTAGACTTTAATGTATTGTCCTAATATATGAATGAAGGTTTATGTAGCTTTGATATACTTTTAAAAATCGTATATGTAATATCATACTATTGTAGACTACAAGTTATTGTTGTAAATGGTTGCTGTTACCGCTATTTTTTCTGCTAAATACCTTCATGTTTATTCAAATACAAACAATGAATCATTATTCAAATGTTGTACTGATCAAAGTTGTAATATTTCATAGAAAAAACAAGCTAATTTGGACTAATCGTGCGTAAAATCGGTGAAATTGTTTATGCGCATCCCAAACATATCTTAGCCACATTATGAGCCTGGTACTGATCTTCAACAAAAATCCCGAGGGCCAGGAGAGCCGTCGTTAAAAGGTTCTAAAAACATATCAACTGGATACAAATACTTTGCTGCGCTAGTAAAAATTTTGTTCGTGTGATAATTTTGTGAAAGAAAAAATTATCGATTATGCTTATTTACAAAAAGGGTTTATGGCAGCATCTTCTTAGATGAAGGAGTTAGAAAATTGTTTAATATAACACCTTTACCTATACACTTCCTCAAAGCACCTCTCCAATTCCTTGGCTACTATCGATTATATTGAAAACCGTGTTGGAAAGGCATGCATTAAATAAGATTTGATTTATATATCAATAATTTAATTTCCTGAAGCCATGATCGTTACACTTTACACAGTAAAAAGTTTTTGGGTAATTTTTACACCAGGCTGGCCCAGTGCAGTTAGACCATTTTTGTCTAAAATATTCATATTGATACTAAAGTGGCTGCGACAAAATTTTAGGAGTGTAACTGTTATATATTCCTTAATATATTAATTTGATACTAAAGTGGCTGCGACAAAATTTTAGGAGTGTAACTGTTATATATTTCTTAATAAATTAATTTAATATTTTTTACATGGGAGGTGACACCCCACAATAGCCAATCCACCGATTTTGTTCATATATCTATCAAAGTCGTACATACAAAATTTGAGGACTCTAGCTATTGCAGTTTATGAGATATGCAACATTAAATACTGATGAAAATATGGCAACCACACAACGTGAATGTCTCTATTCCTTTTGTTCCTTTTATTTATGTTTCGTTTTTAAAACTATGTCACTTGACATTTTTGCTTTTGTTATTCATTCCTTTTTAAACCACTGAATTGTGAACATCATTTTTAAGTTGAAATAAAACTATATTTTAAAATAAACACAATAGGTTATGGGCCCAGACGGCGTACCCTTGAATTGATTATATTAGTTTTGTGCTGAAGGACAAGTGCAAAATGAGTAGAAATAGAAAAGTTGGATGACTCCAACTATGAGAGCTGGTCGGTGCAGATGAAAAGTGTTTTAATACATAGTGGCTTTTGGCATATTGTATCCGGCGGGGTTAAAAGGGAATCGTGTGCAACTGACAAGGAGAGAACAAAATGGGACACAGATGACGAAAAGGGCTTGGCGTCAATTATATTAAGTGTGAAACCAACTCAACTTGGTTATATAAGGAACGCCAAGACATCCCATGAAGCATGGTTGACTTTACGGACAACATACAAGCCCAAAGGTCCTATACAGAAAGTATCCCTATATAAGCGTTTGCTAGGTCTTCAAATGAAGGAAGGTACCGACGTGATGCTGCATGTCAGAAAGTTTTCTGAGACAGTGGAAAAATTGGCTGAATCGGACATAGAAATGCAGGAAGAGCTTTTGAGCATTATGTTGTTGTGCAGCCTTCCCAGAGATTTTGAAAATTTCGTGATAGCCATGGAAATGCGTGACAGTCTTCCTAGACTAAATGTCATCAAGCAAAAACTTCTAGAAGAAGCCGAAAGACGAAAGGAAATAGTAGAAGTAGAAGAAGCAACGACAAACAGTCAGCAACAAGTTTTTAACTTTCGTTCTACACAAAAACAGAAAAAACGTTACAACAACAAAAAGACTTTTACTGGAAAATGTTTTATTTGTAATGTAACGGGACATTTTGCCAGCCAATGTGATAAAAAGAAAAAACAGCAAGGGCAACAACAACAGGCTATATGTATGGTGACAAAAACAACATCATTGTGTACAGTAGCAGAGGCAGATCGTAAAATGAAACCAAGTGTTTGGTATGTCGATAGTGGCGCAACAACGCACTTGTGTAACGATAGAAGTATGTTCAGCAAGTTCGAGCGGCACAACGAACAAATTGCATTAGCAGGCAACAAATTTATAACAGCAACAGGAAAAGGTGATGTATATTTAAAAATAAATAATATGAATATTACGTTCGAGGATGTACTGTATGTAGTTGCAGGGTAATTTTATTTCTGTTACTAGAGTTGTCGACAGAGGTCTAACGGTCAAGTTTGATGCAAACACAGCAACGGTCAGACGACAAGATGGTACAATTATATTTCGTGCTATAAGGGAGGACAACCTTTTTGCAGTATATAAGACGACAGAATCGTTGTTTGGTATGACTGATTCAAATGAACTATGGCACAACAGGTTTGGTCATTTAAACTACGCAAGTTTGAATGAATTGAAAAAGGCAGGCATAGTAACAGCGGTGAATGTCAACAACGTCAACAGGTCATGCAGAACATGTATGATGTGCAAAATACATGTTCTACCATTTCCTAATGAGAGCGATCATGTTTCAACAAAACTGTTGCAATTGGTCCATTCAGATGTGTGCGGTCCATTTAGAACACAATCGTTGGGAGACGCTAAATACTTTATTACTTTTATTGACGACAAGTCGAGAAGAATATTCGTTTATTTTATGAAGGCGAAGAGTGAGCCGCTAGAGAAATTTAAACAATTTAAACTACGAGTGAAAAATGAAACAGGCGAAAAGATTGTGATGTTATGTACGGATAACGGCAGGGAGTATGTGAACGGTGAGTTTGAAACATTTCTGCAACAACAAGGTATACAGCGTCAGTTAACAGTGCCGTGTACACCACAACAAAACGGCGTTGCTGAGCGCTGTAACAGAACACTTGTTGAGATGGGTCGTTCTATGATGTTTCATGCTGGCGTGCAGCAAAATTTGTGGGCAGAAGCTGTTATTCCAGCAGCATATATTCGTGACAGATGCCCAACAAAAGCGAATGATTATAAAACACCATATGAAGTATGGTTTGGAAAACAACCTGCTGTTAAACATTTACGTACGTTTGGTTCGTTTGCGGTTGCATTGGACAAAATGAAGAAGTCAAAGTGCGAACCAAAGGGCGAACAATTGATGATGGTCGGCTATTCAATGGTGGCGAAGGCGTACAGACTGTATGACAGCAAAACACATCGTATAATTGAACAAAGAGATGTATTGTTTGATGAGAAAACTTTTAACAACAACAAAACGGGTGACCAACAACAATTCTGCGGGAAAGACGATTACTTAACATTGCATTTGGAAAGAACAGATGACATCGAAAATGTCAAGAATCACAACAGATTGAAAATGTTGCTAGCGGTGAAATTGGTGCAGAAAATGTGAAAAATGATGACGATGAATTTAACACAGCCGATGAGGATAGTCAATCCGAGCTACAGGAAAACGTTAAACAAAAACCAAAAATAATTGGAAGAGGCAGGCCGAAAATTGTCAGGGATGATAAACCCGGCATACCACGCAAAGAGTTTAATGAACTGAATAGCATGGTGGAGATGAAAATTCCACAAACTACAGAAGATGCGATAAGCTGTGACGAAAAAGACTTATGGTTAGCGGCTATGAATGCGGAAATTTCTTCTTTGGAAAGAAATAAAACGTGGACATTGTCAGATTTGCCTGATGGCCACAAGGCCATTTCGTGTAAATGGGTGTATGGTCTGAAAAGAGACGAACAAGGTAATATTGAATGCCATAAAGTACGGAATTAATTATATGGAAACTTTTTCCCCTGTGGCCAGGCACTCCACCGTAAGAATTTTATTTGCGCTGGCTGTTGAAGATAGAATGCACCTACTTCAAATTGATGTAAGTACTGCGTATCTGAATAGTGATTTACATGACGAGATTTATATAAAACAGCCACAGTGCTTTGAGAATGGAAAATACCCTGAAAAAGTTTTACGCCTTAATAAGGCAATATATGGCTTGAAGCAATGAGGTAGGGAGTGGAACTCCAAACTGGATGCAGTATTGAAGAAAATTTGGTTTTCAATCGACTAAGGCTGACCCTTGCCTGTATAAGAATAAAATTAATGATAAATTGGTGTTGATAGTCGTGTGTGTGGACGATATTATTATCGGATGTGCTGATAAGCAAATTGTGTTGGAGGTCAAAATGCAAATATGCAGCAAATTTGATGTGTCGGATAAAGGTCCATTATACCATTTTTTGGGTATTGAAATTGATCGGTGCGGCGAGACTGGTGCAATAAAATTTGGCCAAACAAATTATATTGAGAATTTGTTGAAGAAATATGGCATGAGTGATTGCAAAAGGATTTCAACTCCACTTGAGGCAGGTTATCAACCACAGTGTGCAGAAAATTGCGAGAAGATTGATCAGCAGCAATATCAAGCCATGATTGGCGCTTTGATGTATTTGGCCATCACCACTCGACCAGATATTTTACACTCAATATCAAAACCAGGTCAACGGAATTCTGACCAACTTCGTGAACATTTGCATGCAGTAAAGCACGTATTGAGATACTTGGCAGGTACAGCGGACTATAAATTGAACTTCGCTACTTCAGGAAACTGTTTATTATCTGGCAACGTCGATGCTAATTGGGGTGGTGATATTTCTGATCGAAAGTCATATACTGGTTTTTAATTTTTTGTCGGCAGCTGTTTGGTGTCGTGGGAGTCGAGAAAACAACATTCTGTAGCGTTAAGCAGTACTGAGGCAAAATACATGGCCGCATCTGAAGCAGCGAAAGAGGCAGTTTATCTACGGCGACTTTTAATGGAATTAGATCGTTCCAACGGTGAGCCAGTGACTATTCATATTGATAACCAAGGAGCACAGAAGCTGGCGACTAACCCCGTATACCACAGACGGAGTAAACATGTGGATATAAAATACCATCATATACGAGAGGTTGTTGGAGCAAATGTAATTGTTTCGCAGTACTGTCCGACGGACAACATGGTGGCAGATGTTCTTACTAAGAACTTACTTAGAACTAAACATAATTTTTGTATTGATCGGATGAATTTATGATAAATTAATGTAAGCTAAATGATTTAAGAAAAGATACATTCACGTTGAGGGGGCGTGATGAAAATATGGCAACCACACAATGTGAATGTCTCTATTCCTTTTGTTCCTTTTATTTATGTTTCGTTTTTAAAACTATGTCACTTGACATTTTTGCTTTTGTTATTCATTCCTTTTTAAACCACTGAATTGTGAACATCATTTTTAAAATGAAATAAAACTATATTTTAAAATAAACACAACAAATACTTATTGAGGATATGGGCGTGGCACCTCGCCTACTTCAAATTTTGAAATAAAAAGTACCGTACAGTTCCTTCCCGACATACAGGAAGGTACTGTTAAAAATTAAAAAATTATTTCAAGAAAATCGGCTCAGCCGTCTATAGACTTCAAACAAATAAACATACATTCATTTTTATATATATAGATGTTGATAGGAGTGGCGAACCACACCGGGTTTTAGCTAGGTTTGTATATAAATAAGAACTGTATTCGTACCATCCGCAATGAATAGTATTCTTCAGCGGGTGGAAATTTTAATAACCCACTGAATAAATTGTATGCATGACTGGTGTTGCCTATAACCTAGACAGAATTAATATAATACCATGTTTTGTAAAATTTCACACCTTAAAACAATTTTTATTGCATTTTGTTATATTTTTAATTTAATCTTAAATTAGATAATACAATTCTACTTATTGTTCTAGAACATCGGGTGTCAATAAGTACTCTCTTGAGTTAACCACATAACTTTCATATGGCCTTAAAAATAAAATATTTTTAGAACTAAACATTTATGAAATAGTTTGAGAAATTATTTCGTAAGAATTGCCCTCGCGTTTTGGATAACTGCCACTTCCTTAACGCAAAAAGTTAATCAGGTACCAAACATCGTCGGGAAGAGTCACTTGGGATTTGTTTTAGCTGAATATTCATTTAATATTGTAGAATAATTACTATTTTTAAGATAAGATTCCAATTCCTACAATAAACACGCTATATTAAAATTGAAGTGAATGAACAAAATTTTACTTTACCTTTTTAATGTTTATACTTTTGGTTGTTGTTCTTGCTTAGACTTGCTTGACAAAAAAAAAAAAAAACTGCTACCGCATCTATATTGCGAAATTATTCCTGGGAGCTCTTCAAAATCAATTTCAGCACCGTCGCGATCTTTAAATTGTAGCTCTTTTCCTTCTACTTCTAAATTCAGCTTGTTTATTACTAAAAATATAAAAAAATATCTAAGATTCACATGGACAATTTGGTGCACAGCGTTACCAAAAAAATGTCTCTAATATCTTGGTAGACTCAACATAGATTTTGTTGCTTTTTAAATTAAACTTGTAATCAATACTTACCTGAAATTATTATTCCATTTGGAGTGAACTCCTCACTTTGTGGATCCCAAATTTTTATAAGAAAAAATTTTCTACCACTTTTAATTTTTACATACATACAGAAACGCAAATTGTCTTTAAATGAATTAGCTTTTCCACGTGGTATAAAAAGCATTAATTTAATACCATTAACGGTCCAAATTGTTGAATTAATTGAAACAGAGAGGGTTTTAATTCGTTTTAGGCGTTATTTATAAGCTTAAAAGAGTAATATTATTAAAAGAGAGAATTTTTATTCTTTTTGGCATTATATTAAAACTTAAAGTAATAAAATAAAGGGAAAAATATTTTTAATGTCTGTTTCGGTATTAAATATATTCGACAAGGAATATATTTTTTTTTTCAATTAAAAAACAAAATTCAACTTTTGGAATTATTTTTATTCCAAGTAATTATTAAAAAAGTCGCACAATTCTTTTTAGGCTTCACGTGTAAACTATTTTGGAATTAATTTTGAATTTAATTCGTAACACTACTTCAGATTTAATTATTCAACATGTTGAGTGACACTAGCTAAGGTCAGATCATGCATGATCGGTATAGCCGATATACGATTTACGTTACAAAAGACCCTCAAGATAGATTCTGTGGAGTATCAGCAATATTGATAAAGTCTTGACTAAAACACTACTTAATGAGTGATGCTTATGGGAATTATCTTCAGGGTACAAGCCTTTGTCCTCAAAATTTTCAGTATGACTTTGTAATACCAATATTCGAAAACCAATATTTAGCATTTTTTATTGACATTTCATTGGGCCCTAGATGTGCAGCAGCTGATCATAATAATGAGAAGCACTCTTTCTGGAGTTCCAGACTAATTTCCCCTAAAGAAAGTGTATAATTCTTATGAACGAAACGTCTTCAGAAACTATTGGAATCATATAAAACTATGACGTTAAGGAAATATTTGGAAAATTCAGACACAAGTCCTTAAACTAATTACTCATTACGGCGTGCCACTCGTAGTCTAAAAAGGTCTGTGATGCGTAAGGTCTCCTTACAAGACTAATTGGGAAATTATGCCGAAATTTGTTTAATTTATTTGTTAACCTCTTAAAAAATATCTTTAGTCCCAAAACATCGTCTGAAATAATTGAACTTCCGTCCTTTATTCTTCAAAATTGAGAACGGGGAATTGATCATGATTCTGGAATTGCTTAGCAGAGAAATTTATACGATTTTATTTATATTCAATGATATTACTCGTCTTAACTGCTATCCGCACAATGGAAATTTCAGTTATTACACTGATACCGAAGCTAGGTAAGGGTCATACCCAGATCGACTCATATAAGTTTACTATATAATTTCTCAAAGTTATTCCAGAAAGCATTATTATAGAAACTTACAGCTTTATTAAATGCAAGCAGTTGTATTCCAGACCTTCAATTTGGGTTTCGAAAGGAACACAGCACTATTTAACGAACTCGCAGACTTATATATATACATACATACATAATTGGCCATTACAATCCTTCAGTCAGGATTACGACCTAGCTTCTCACACCACTTATGTTGTGTGCGTTAATTTTATACATGAGTGGCGGGACCTACAGTTTAAAGTCGACTCCGAACGACAGATTTTTGAGAAGCTTTTCATGGTAATTTTTACTCTCAGAGTCTTTGCCGAAAATCTGCTGAGAGGAAGTCGCCGAAGAAATATTTTTCGTTTTGATGTCTGACCTGGGATAAGAACTATACATACTAAAATATTTATATGTGACGGTAAATCCTTTACTGATTACAGGAATATTACAGGGCTAACAGAGAAGGGTCTGACCTGGGATTCGAACCCCGGCCTTTTGTCTAATAAGCCAACACACTACCTACTAGACCACGGCGACTTCTATATATACTTGTACATATAATTAAAAAAAAAGAAATATTGTTCTGCATTCTTAGAGGATATTTCAAAACCCTTCGATAAGGACTAATACACAAATTAAAACCAATTTTTCCAGTGAAGGTACGTAAGATAGATCGCAAAAGAAAATTCTATAAATTCTACCCCATGGTATATCAAGAATTCAAATTTACACAAGGTCCTTAGCGTACCGTTAGTTAAAATGGACATTAAAAGAAATGGAGAAAAATATTTAAAAATACTCAATTCCCATTCAAACTCGTGTCAAGTTAGGGTAACTCTGATACATCTCTAGTAATAAGGCAACTCTAATACAACTTTGTTGTGCTTGACGTAAGGATCAACGGGATCTTTTTTTTTTTGAAATTCATTCGATAACGATCAAGCGACGTGACCGCTCCCTTTTTCTAATTAAAACAACGAATTCTACTTTCTTTTAGGGAAATAAAATAATCTGTATTTTGTGTAATTTTTTGAGATAATAAAAAAGGACTAACTTAATTAAATTTCGGCTATCCCTTGTAACATCTCAGAAGTGGGATAAAGAATTCGTCCGCCGATTTTTTATGTAATTTTGATTACAATGGAAAACTTATGCTCATCCACGGTGAAAAGGCTTCAAGTTAAATGTAAAGAAATGAGGATATCGAGCTCTGGCAATAAGATGGAAATGGAATGCAACAAAATGGAATCTCGAAAATCATCGGAATTGTCTTGTCAGGATATGCAACAACGTATACTGGCTTGGAAAGTCAAATAGCTATCACGCAGTCGTTGGTGCAGAAATATGGATCATACGAATTTAACCCACATTGCAAACGATCATGCCGCCAGAAGTCTCACCCGAATGTTTACATTTACATGAAAATGCAGCGATCTCCAATATTACAACTACGGAACCACCCACCAGAAACAACAAATATAACAACGTACCACAAACATCATCAACCACAACTCATGTCGGAAGTTATCCACGAACAACGTCTATTTTGACTCCACACTACGTAGCCAACGAACCACTAACGTCAAACTACGCCTATAATACTACATCAGCGGGAAACCCGAAAGCACCCTGCGTACTTACGAATATTCAGTCGTTAATGAAACAGCATCGTCAATTTACAATACATCATATCCACCACAATTGAATTGTAATGCCCACAACATAGCATCGACTAATATATTTTCGAAACTAATCACCCCAACATACGTTCAGGCTGCCCTAGCAACCGGAAATTATATTCATCAAATAGAGCAACCATCAATTTATACACGCCGCGAACCAATGTGCACCCAATATCAGTTACCTACCCCGAGTAATAACCTGATTTTCAACAAAATATTCAAATGATAAACCCATATGGGCAAGTAAGAGAGATTGTCTCGCTATTACCAGATTTTGATCCTTCCGTAGATGAGCCCCTTAACTCGATGCAGTTCGTTAAGAGATTAGAGCTTCTTAAATCGGCCTATGGAAGAGACGATAGTTCTGTTATATTTGGTGTACAGCAGAAAATGAAGACCCTGCTAAATATTGGCTCGATTCATTAGGGAAAGTATTTATGAATTGGTCACAATTTACTTGCAAATTTCTTTTAGATTTGCCATTAGAAGATAATGCTGCCGATGTTCACATAAAGATGACAGCAATGATTCGACATAAACACGAGACTCCCTAGGAGTATTACTACAAGATGTACACTATTGGTAAAAAAAGGAAATCTAAGCAATGCAGCTATAGCGAAACATCGTCAATGAATCGTCCAACGAATACGTATTCTGCAACCAGCTCTTCAACGATATTATCTGTTATTGCAATTATAATGAAATTAAAACACCCTCAACCAATAACAGCAAGGTAAAAAACAACAACGAAGTCACACTCAACGTCGCACAAGCAAAGAAGTGCTATAATTGTTCTAATTACGGTTATTACTCGATCAAGTATCCGGAACCTCAGAAAAAATTCGCTGTGAAATTTGTCATCGAACTTCTCATAAAACAACAGTGTCGAATGATACAAGATAGGACCGTAAACGTAAACAAGGTCACATACGAAACACCAGAATCGATGGAGACCCTTTCTAAGGTCGTTAAAATAAATAATGTCACCACCGAAGCTTTTATAGATCCTGGTAGTGATCGTTGTTTAATGAAAATAACTTTTTCTACCCAATTTGGTCCGGCCGTAGAATTAAAGTCATTTTAAAGGGTTTTGCAGGAGGTACATAAACCTTTATATCTAAGGTCATTGAAAGCGTTCTAATAGATGACACTACGAGTAATATGCAGTTTTTTATTGTTGAAGATGAGATGATACCGGGAAATGTATTAATCGGTCGCGAGCTGCTGCGCCGCAAGGAAAGAAGACGACCAATGCTGGGTACAGAACATTAATTCAATTGAATCGCAGGGTATCTCGACACGTGTCGAAACCGAACAGTTGAAAATGGTACTAGATGGGCATAAGAAAAGTTTTGCTAAAGATATAAAGGAATTGTGTAAATGTAATTTAGTGCAGATAAAATTGGCCACCACAGTACCGGTATGCACGAAACCGTGCAGGATACCATTTGCGAAACGACCTATAGTGGCAAATATAATAAAGGAACTCCTTGAGAATCGTATCATCCGCAAATCTGACTCACCTTATGCCTCCGGTGTCACCTGGTATTTTAGCAGATATGGCTCAGACACTGAGGCACGGTATCATAGCTACGAACTGGAAGTATTGGCCGTTGTGGAAACTTTGGAACGTTTTCGTATATATTGGGGAAACATTTGCAAGTGGTTACAGGTTGTGCAGCAATAACGAGAACTAAGGCAAAGAAAGAGCTTCAACCCAAAATTTTCACGATGGTTTCTGAAGTTGTTGGAATTTGATTGTAAGTTCGTGCATCGCGAGGGTTCTCTAATGACTCACGTTGACGCTTTAAGCAGAGCACTTGATTTGTCAGCAGCTGCAATCGAACCCAAACCCGCTGGTTTTGTCATGAATGTAAAGGTGGGTAGTGACGACTAGGTATTGATAATGCAGCTTAAGAACGAAAAACTTATGAACATCATCAGAATACAGCGTGAAGAAAGTGGATCCAATCCCCCGATTGAAAAGGAGTACGTATTGAAGAACAACCGCCTATACCGCAGAACACAACAAGGAGCGAAACTCGTTATCCCCAAAGCAGTAAGGTGGCGAATTGCAAATACTGCCACAATGATGTCGGTTACTACGGATTGGAGAAAAGTTTGGAACGTGTGCAGAAGAATTTTTGGTTTTTTCGTATGCGGGAATATATAGCTGCCTGCGTCGAATGCTCTCACAATAAAGTGAAAGGTGGTAAGCCAGAGGGTAACTTGCATTATGGTGATCTGAAGCCATTGCCTTTTCGTCAAATTGACCTAAATCATTTGGGGCCATTTGTCAAGAGTAAGAGAGGTAATACGCACATCTTGGCTATCTCTGATGCTTTCTCGAAATATGCAGTTATCAAAGCAGTCCGAAATACAAAATCTGTTGCTGTTATAAATTGTTTAAATGAGTTAGCCAGCTATTTTTTTAACTAAGCAACCTTAGACCGTGGCACAGCTTTTACCTCTAAGATTTTCGAACAATATTGTGAAGACACTGTATGCAACATTTCAAAAAAGCTTTACACACGCCTAAAGCCAAAGGGCAAGTTGAACGAGTCAACCAAACCATTGTGTCATATCTACGTACCAACACAGAAGATCTGAGAGACTGATTGACTACAGTGGTCTATCAATTCCCAAAGAAATGAGACTTCAGATTTCTGCCCTAATGACCTGATATTCGATTATAAGCCAATATATGTAGCACAGAATCGCCTAGTAGCAGCTATACAGGATGATGAATGTTCTTCAACAGTTATACCATTACATGAAAAGAGGCAATTGGCTATCGACAACATTGAACGAGAAAGGCAACGATGGAAGAAAAGATTTGACGAGAAACATAGCCGGCCTAGTACGTAAGATGGAGGTGATTTAATGTTGTGAAACGTGTATTGGAAAGGGCCGATACCTAATTGAGGTGTTCAGATTACACCCCGTAAGTTCTGAACAGAATGGAAAGATGGTGCGCCGGTGCGCCTTAACTTGATGACTACAATGCTGAAGTCGAGGACAACTCCAATTCAGGAGTGGCCGAACTGTCAAGGCAATCGTAATACAATCCTATTATACGGTAACTTTGTGGTTTAAAGATCGACGTTTGATCGGCTTGCTTACTATATGATTTATTTTTTATTGGGGCCACGCTTTCTGCAAAAATAAACTGACAAAAGAAATTTCCTGAAAGCATAACATTTTCTTTTTATAACTGTAGTAAGTTAGTTTTCCTTATCACTTTATTCTTTTGATTTTGTCACGTTAGCGTATCTATATGAAAACTTTGATATTCAAAATCTTTTGATTGTTTATTAAATTAAAGTGTTATTTCTGTTTTGTGTTGAAAAAGTCTTAATTACATACTAATAAAAGAGAATAATTATTTATGTAAAAACGTGCTTCAGGTTGAACATGTTACGTCTTATACTGTTAAGTTAGTTAATTTTATTCGATTAAGGTGTTTGAATAATAGATAATTTACCAGCTTTCTCCAGGATCTCGATTCCCAGTATACAGATGTCCTTTATCACAACCACATTCAATGGCTAAGTTTGGGAAAAGTTCTTATTCGGATATGGGAACTGAAAAATGAAATAAATCTATTTTTAGAGATGAAAAACATATCCGATTTTCCAGAACTTAAAGACCATAGCTGACTTTGTGACTTTGTTTTTGCTCTCGATATAATTACACAGTTAAATGTCCTCAACGAAGCGTTGCAGGGAAATAGTAAATATGCATACAACTTATTCACGAATGTGAAAGCATTTCAGTTAAAACTTAATTTATTCAAGAAACAACTATCACAAGAATGATTAGATAATTTTCCAACAGTAAAAACATTGAATATTTCCACGAATAAATTAACTAAATATTTGGATATCATTACTAAATTAAGCGAAGAGTATTTAAGAGATTTGCGGATTTCGGTGAAATAGAAAATCTGTTGTCGATTGTGCATGAACCATTTTCTGTAGACATTGAAAAAATACCAAGTGAATTTCAACTGGAAATCATAGACTTACAGTGCAATAATAATTTAAAAGACTTATAAAGAAGTGAAAAATATCCTCTTTATCTTATGTCTTTGGACTCTGATAAATTTTCTAATTTAAAGATTTTAGCCAAACAAATATTCGTTATTATTGAATCAACGTACATTTGTGAGCAAACATTTTAATTAAAGAATTTTAACAAAAATCCGTTCAAATCCTCTATTAGTGAACCCTAAAGCAGTATTCAGAATTATAACCACAAAATTTTCACCAGACTTTCAAAAAGATATTGATAATGCTAAAAAAGTCATTAAAATTCATGTTATTAAAATTATTTATTATTTAATTTTCATTCATGTTATTGTTTTATGTCTTTTTTTTTCAAAAATTTTTGAACGTTGGCTAGGAACATTATAATATGTCAAAGCGCAAATACCATTAGAACAGTTTTTGTAATCTGTGCAATTTAATATTGATATTAATGTTTAAAAATTATCTTTTCAATTTTTTTTATTCAAATGACTTGATAAATAAATATTTTGATTCAAAAATCTTGGTTTTAATATTCATTAATTGACATCCTTAGCAAAAACTATAATTAAAATTAGTAAAACAACTGTTTGGCCCGGGGAACTGGAATACGGCCCGTATTTGCCCACCCCTGGTCTAGGGGAACATAAAATTATTTTGTATTAAATTAATTTATCTGTTACTGGTTTGATTTATTTAATTGTATGTTAGTTTTAAGAGTTTAGTACTTATTGTCAGTTCGTAAGCCGATGAAGATTCAATAAATAAAGGTTGAATAAGCAAAAAATACGCCTGGAATTAAATGCATGAAAACTATAACTATCTGATCAAAAATTTCCTTCCGAGTCCATTATTATAACATTCAATTTCAATAAAGAAACTATCACACCATTGTAGCTGCTCCAATTCACATTTGTCACTTTTACACTTAGAGGTGTTGTACCGTGTAATGCGACCTCAATGTTTGCACTGGAATACATTTTTAAAAAACTATATTTAAACATATTGTTACATTTTTACCTTTTAAAAACGTTAAAAATATGAGTTCGTAGATTGCATTTTTGTTGTTTCTTGTTTACATTCGAGCAGGTAGATTAGTTGTTGTTGGTTTATTTGTCTCTCCGCTATTTTATACTGCACATTGTCGTTCCTTGTTTACTTCTTTGTTCCCTTCATTTTGTTGTTGGTTATTTACGTATTTTATCCCTTATCCTTGTTTATTCATCGATCTTGTAAACAATCGCTTTATTTTTGTTGGTATATGTTTTTACTCATTCATTGATCACGTGAACAGTGCGCTGTTTTGTTTTTTTGGAGCTTTTGTTTATCATTTTATACATGATCAAGTATATTGTGTTGTTTTTGGAGCTTTTGTTTATTATTTTAACAACACCATTTCCACTTTCGTAACACTGCCGCCCACTTAAGCCTGTTCGTCCCGAATAGACTCATTATCTCTGATCCCTTAAATAACCTTGGCGGATGATCCAGCTGTGGGATCATGCATCGCAGAGGGATACTCAGGTAGAAACCTCGGAAGGCGTTCACCCCAATACTTTTGTTTCTCGCCCACAATTTTTCGCGAGGACGCCTCCAGGACTTGATCAAACTGCTCTACCCTTCTATGTAACTCTCACATTCCCCTGAATATGGCTGGCTCAAAGCTTCTGCCTCGGAATGTAGCTCTATTGGCACCTCGTAACAGTATACCCAGTGGTTTGCAAAAGCCCTTTTTCACTGTGTACCTCTTGATTGGGTATGGCACGACGAGAACATAGCGGTTTCCGGCATTACTGATGGGAAACGGGCCTGCTGCGTCCATCGCTATTCGCTCGAAAGGGGCGCCCGAGTTATACTGTTGCAGGTCTCCTTACGGGACCTTTAGCTCCCATACACCATTTCCATGTTTCGTACCTCTTCGATGTTCAATGCTGAAGTCATAAGTCTGAAGGCGCTCAATCCAACGTGCTAACTGTCCCTCAGGGTTCTTGAATTGTAGTAGCCATCGCAGTACGGAATGATCGGTCCTTAGTAGAAAATGTTGGCCATACAAATACTTATGGTAGTGTTTTATGCATTCCAGCACTGCAAGTAGCTCACGTCGAGTCACACAGTAGTTCCGTTCAGGCTTTGATAGTGTGCGACTATAATACCCCACGACTTTCTCAGTCCCATTGACCACTTGGGACAGTACACCACCAATACCGTATCCACCAGCATCACTGTCTAAAATGAATTTTTCTCCTGGGACTGGATACGCCAAAACTGGTGCAGCACATAATAAGACCTTTAATGTCTGAAATGCCTTTTCCTGCGCCTCACCCCATTGATACACCTTGGACTTCTTGGTGAGCTCATGCAAGCTTGCCGCCACACTGGCAAAATTCGACACAAAGCGTCTATAATACGGGCATAGTACCAAGAAACTGCGTAATTCATGAAGATTCTGGGTACGAGGCCAGTCCTTTACTGCTCGTACTTTATCTTCATCCGTAGATATGCCATCTGCTGTAACGTAAATACTTCACTTGTCTCTGGAAGAATGCACATTTCTTAACGCTCAACTTTAGGCCAGCCATTGATATTCGCCGTAGGACTTCTGTCAGGTTCTCAAGGTGTGCGTTGAAAGTTCTGCCCATCACTATTATGTCATCGAGATACACCAGACAAGTCTTCCAATGCGGTCCCTTTAGTACACGTTCCATAAGCCGCTCGAACGTGGCCGGAGCATTACAGAGCCGAAATGGCATGACTTTAAACTGCCATAAGCCGCCATTCGCACTAAATGCAGTTTTTTCCTTGTCCTTGTCTGCAATCTCCACCTGCCAATATCCGCTTTGTAAGTCCAATGTAGAGAACCACTTTGTTCCGGCTAGCGTGTCAAGCGTGTCGTCTATTCTCGGTAGCGGGTAACTGTCCTTTTTAGTAACATTATTGAGCCTCCTGTAGTCTACGCAAAATCTTGTACTGCCATCTTTCTTCTTAACTAAGACTACAGGTGAGCTCCATGGACCAGAGCAGCTTTTTGGCTTTATTTCTTTCTGAAGCTGCTAGACCTGTCACCCATTTCTCCACAATTTTACCAAATTCCTGTCGGTCATTGGCTGTCATTTCGGCAGGCTTTGGCGATTGTTCATTGTTTATTACCGCCTCTACTGGAGCACATTGACCCACCTCTGAGTTTTTAGAGATGACTTTTTCTTGGCAGACAGATTTAGTACTCTCACCGGGACTATTTTTTGTTCGGTAGATTTGACGAGGGCCTTTTCTGGTCCTTCCGAATTTCCTCTGGTTCCACAACACACAAGCGGTATTCCTCACAATCGCCCTCCACGCGTGCCCATATCAGCGTTTCGCTCTGTGGTGGTAATTTTTGTTGTTTGATAGCAACTAACCTTCTGGCGTGCACTTGGTGCTTGTACCCCACGTCAATAGGTATCTCTACATTCCGCCAACTCATTACCTGTTGCGCCATATTCAAATTTATGCCAAGGGCTATCATGAAATCGGCACCAATGATAACCTCGTAAACAATATCGGCTACAATAAAGACGTGGCTTACGCTGATGTTGGCTATCGACACCTTCGCCTCTACTTTTCCGTGGACGGTAGTAGACTCTCCAGTAGCTGTCCGTAGCCTTACATTATTAAGTGTCTCACACTTTCCCTTCACTACATCTGGTCTGATGATAGACTGCGTCGCTCCGGTGTCTATAGTGAAGGTGTGTTTTTTGCCGTTTATGTATCCGCACGCCGTAAGGTTATTGCTGTTTTGCTGCATCACTGATATGGAAATTGTAAGGAGCCAGCACTTGCCACTCAGTGCTAGCTCGTTTTAGTTTAACGGGGACTCTTGTGTATGTTGTTGGTGGTTCGCTCGTTTATCATTCCCTGCTGGCGAGACGGATCTTGACCTTTTTCGTCGCTCTTTGCAGTTCCGATGGAAATGGTCACCCCTTCTGCAGTTGTAACATTTAATTTTAGCCTTTCGTCTAGTTTCTGCCAAAACTTGTTTTATCATTTCTTTAAATTTATTTAAAAGGTTTTCCTCTTCATCCACGACTTCCATCCTTCGATCTTTGCTTACTGATGGTCTAGAAATCGTTCGAGCTGGCTAGTGCAAAGACCACGGTCTCAGCAAAAATTGCTTTTTGTGCAGGACATACCGCCAATTTGATGTCTGAGTCGCGTATTCAGTTAACAAATGCCTCAGTCTTGAAATTGTCAATCAACGGGTGGTTTCCACCGGGGTATGCTAGCTGCACCAATCTCTCAACCTCCGTTGCAAAGGCTTGAAGTGACTCGTTAGCCTTTTGCGCTCGGCACCTTAACTCCATGCGGTACAATTCTCGTTTATGCTCGTCACCGAATTTGCGCTGCAACGCCGCCATTAAATCGATGTAGTTGTTTCTACGGCTGGCTGGCATGACCTCTAGAACCTCGGCTGCGGCACCTTTTAACGCCAGGATTAGTTCCAAGGCCTTCTCCTCATCATCCCATCCGTTTCTGGTGGCTACAGTCTCGAATTAGAATTTGAATACGGACAAGAGTGAGCTACCATCAAAGCAGGGAGTTTTAATCTTGCTGTTTCCTTCCGATGCAATTCGTACTGGTTCCGGTCGCTGACTCTCGAGGTTGTTGATCTTTTCCTCCATCCTAAGGACAATATACAATGGGTCAATTTCGACCTCCGGGTACTGTGCTTGTCTTGACCGACAGGTGCGCGTCCTCTAACCTAACCTTTCCTCGATTATAACTAGTTTTCCCTCGACGGACTTTTCCAAATTAATTACTTTCATGTCAACGTTCTTCTCCAAGCTTGATACCTTTTCCTCGACATTAGTAATTCTTTTGCTGACCATCCTATGCATTTCTTGCATCTCCTTCGTGACCGCTTCTATCCTCTTTTCAATTTTCGAGAAAAGTTTTTGATGGATTTGCTCAATTTCGGCTCTAGAAGTTTCTCGAAAATCAGCCAATTTTGTTCTGTTCCCGCATTACTTGTATTTGTTCCATTAGTGTGGCAAGCACCGAACTTATGTCGAGACCGCTGGTGGTTGCAGGAGCCTGTAACTCACGTTCCTCTTCGTCTTCGAAGTCGTAAGTATCGATATCAATGCCGCGATTCCGAAGTTCTTCCCTTAACCGCCTTTGGAGCCCAGTCTTAGTTCCGAGAGTTTCATTTTGATTTTTTTTTTATTTAATCTACTTTTAAATTTTGCAATCCCACTTCTGACACCAATTGTTACGTTTTTACCTTTTAAAAACGTGAAAAATATGAGTTCGTAGATTGCAAATAAAGTAAAAATAAATATGTGTTTAGTTTTAATAAATTCTTTATCATCTGCACAACTTTTGTGCCACTGTTCCAGTTTATTCCACGTATACAATGGTACTTCACAATATGTGTTTGTTCGTTATACTACTCTGCTTACAACCCTTTTGTAAGCAACAACACTTGTTAGTTATTCTTCGCTCACAACCTTTTTGTAAGAATAACACTAACAACTGCTTCCTTCAGACGCAACTTGTCTGCACAAAACCGATTGATTTATTACTTCAACCAACGTAACGTCGTTATACACGACAAGCTTAATTTAAACTCCAAATACAAAGTGCCGTCTGCACACACGACTGATTCAACTCAAACTCTGAATCATCCTTGCTCGCTTTGGCTTGCCTTTTATATCACTGGATCATTAGTGTGATGAATGCCCTCGAAAGATGATGACGGCCTTCGGGAACATTCTAAAAATGTAAACAACTTATTTTCATTTTTGTTGTTTCTTGTTTACATTCGAGCAGGTAGATTAGTTGTTATTGGTTTATTTATCTCTCCGCTATTTTATACTGCACATTGTTGTTGCCTGTTTACTTCTTTGTTTCCTTCATTTTGTTGTTGGTTATTTATATATTTTATCCCTTATCCTTGTTTATTCATCGATCTTGTAAACAAGCGCTTTATTTTTGTTGGTATATTTTTTTACTCATTCATTGATCACGTGAACAGTGCGCTGTTTTGTTTTTTTTGGAGCTTTTGTTTATCATTTTATTCATGATCAAGTATATTGTGTTGTTTTTGGAGTTTTTGTTTATTATTTTAACATTTCTCTATTGCTTACGTATACAGAAAATAACCATCGAAACTATGAAATTCAACATTTTAAAGCACAAAGGGTTGTGATTCTTTGACTACGGCGACCGGATTCTCTAGAAAGTCATCTTGGACAAAATCCTGTGGAATAATTTATTTGTTAGTTTTTTACAATAAGTGTACACATTTTCTTGCTCACTGTATATACATTCTTTTGTTTACTACACAATTTACAATTAATTCAAATATTCTTAATGTTCTGGCACAACTTTTATCGTATAGCCTGCGCTTATGCTTCCCGGTATCCCTCTGAAGCATAACGATCTTAGTGGTAGCTCAAATCAGCCCGTATTTAAAAAAATTTGTTTTTCTACAATTTGTTTTTAATTTTTTTTTTTTATAAACAAAAAGAAACAAAAGGGAAATAATGACATAAAATAACTACTTTATGTCATTAGATGTATTCGCCTTTGTCATTTCTGGCTTACGGCAAATTTCAATACATGTTGTTTTTTTAAAAAACACTGCGAATTGAGTTCCCAACCAGAACATAACTAGTCAAATAACTAGTTATTTGACCGTCAAGTATAACTTATAAACTAGTCACAACTTCCCATCAAGTTATAAAGGGCAATGTGAAAAACTTGACGTAAACATTCGTGTACATGTGATTTTGCATCTCTTTCTAACATATGAATTCTTTCGACTGTAAAACATATATCTAACCTGCTCGCTCTTTCGCTGTTTTTAAGTAACAAATTGACATTTGACTAGTCAAATAACTAGTCATTTTACTAGTTACAACTAGTCATTTTACTAGGCAAACAACTAGTCATTTTACTAGTCAATCAACTAGTCATTTTACTAGTCAAATAATGAGTAAATTGCGAAAGGAAAATGCTTTTTTGAAATATTTATTTTTTGAAATATTTTTTATTAAAAAAAATATAATTTATTTTATAAAGAATTATATTAAATCTAAATTAATTAACTTCTTGGCAGCTGGTTTCTTGGCTGAAGCGGCTTATTTGGGCATTGCAGCGGCTGCACTCTTGGCCTTAGGAGCTTTAGGTTTAGTTGCTGGGGCCTTTTTGGCTGGTTTAGTTTTAACAGTACCAGCCTTCTTTACGGTTTTTACCTTAGCCTCTTCCGTTTTCTTCTTCTTAGCAGTCTTTTTGGCGGTAGATGGATTTTGACGAGGAGCTTTCTTTTACCGGCACTAGCAACCTTCTTCTTTTTGTCAGGAGCAGCCTTTTTCTTTTCAGCAGTGCGTTTCTTTGCTTTGGATTGCTGACAATTGAATGAACCAGAAGCACCCTTTCCTTTAGTTTGGATTAATTTTCCACTGAAAACAGCACTCTTCAAATATTTCTTAATGAATGGAGCCAATTTTTGGGCATCTACCTTTCATGTGCTGGTGAGGTATTTCTTGATAGCTGGCAAAGATGAGTGGATGCTAATAAAAAAAAAAAATAATAATTTTAGGCATATTAAAGTTTATGCAGTAAAATAATAAGAATACTTAACTTTTTGGGTTCACGTCTTATTTTTTTCACAGTATAATATATATTTTTAACATAAAGAACACAATTAAAATTTTCGTCATAAGACGCTATAAATTTTAGTTTTCAAAGCCTACTACGACTGAAATTTTAAAATTCATAAAATTACACGGCATTTGACAGTCAATATTGATGTGCTTTTGATGTATTAAGAAATACAACTCTAAAATATAAAAAGTCAAATAAAAATTACATGTGTAGTAGTAAGTAAGCCTTGTATGTATTAGTTTCGGTTATTTATTTCTTGTAGGGTTGTTGTACAAATGCTTTTACCTAGTTGAATATACCTTGGCTTTATACATAGCAAAAACGATCAACTGTTTCATACATTCCGTTACGGTTGCATAACTGAGCTTTTACTGTTGAGAATAGTAAATTAACTATACAAATAAAATGTTTGCTAAATATCCCTCTGTGGCAAATGTTAATATGGCAACATTTAGCTAGAAGAATCCGTTATATCTTTTATATATTTTGCGGATTGGGTGGAGAAGAAAAAGTTTTCGAAATGAGTTCTGATGAATTAATGAATTGCCATATGGAGTAAGTTTTAATTATACTAATTGAAAACTTTTATTAATTGTAATTTCTAATTTAAGACCGTGTGAACTAAATGTTATAGATTTTGATTGTGTAAGTAATAATAATGGTGAACATGGCATAAGTAGTTCACAAAACTATAGCACGTCTATCAATGCGGCTGAATCGATCAGTTCTTATGAAAGATCATCTATTTTTTTCAACCATATGAATGAAATTTTGGTTGGTATTACACATAACGAAAGTGAGGTTCGTCACAGTGAACCATCGAACTGCAACGTTAAAAAATTCGACAGTGATAGCATAGAAAATGTAGCTTTTAGTTACAAAAATACCGCCGAAAATGAAAGTTGGAGCACTAATTTATACCAACAGGAAGGAACGAATGTTATTTTTGAAACTGAAAAAAACTTAAAAGAAATGACATCCATCTGTGTTGAAGGCATAAACAAACAAAATTCATTTTTAGAAAATTGTGACCAAGTGAGAGTTACCAATTTTCAAGATATTACATCGAATTTGGATTCTATATATACAAATAATAATTTTAATTTTTCTGAGAAGTTCAACTTTGTAGAATGTTCATTAGATCCCGCGTATAATATGGGGGCAAATAATTGGTCTAGTACATCGTTGGACAATTCATTTAATCAAGTAATTAATTTTGATACCAAGTTAAGTTACGCTGATGAAACGGCAGTTTGCGAACCTGAGATTCGGCTTAAATTCTGCAGTAATGAGAATGAAAAAATTTATGGAATGGACAAAAAAGTAGTTCAACATAAATCACACTGGGTTCCTGTTTTTCCACGAAAAAAGTTTAATCAAGTTGCAGACATTATTGTGAAGCATCCTTTACGCACGCGAAAAATGCTTTCTACTTCTCGACAATTTTCGTCTGGCACAGATGATACATTAAAATTATCTGAAGATAATTATTTAAATAAAAATAATTGCATTAATATAATATACAAATTAAATTTAAGAAATGAAAAGCACCGAATGCCAGATTTTAGTAAGACGGCTATTGTACCAACAATCAATAGCGACAGACGTTCTAAGGTTCATAATGAAAACCGGCGCAAACAAAAGCTAAGCGTAATGCCAGGTAACTAACCCTATATTTTCCTATTTTTCTTTTTATTTAATTATAACGCTATGGTATTTGTTATCTACTATAATTGTTATAATTGACGAGAAAACCCCAGTAGTAAAAAATGAAAGACAATTGGCTAAGGCACAAAAAAAGTTCCTTTTTCAATTTATTTTCACCTTATCAAGTTTTAAAAAGTAAATATAGATTAGAAATGGAATAACTTTATTTTTTTCGAAACTAAAAATCCCCAGCACCCAAGAATGGGCGAATTCAGCTTAAGGGCCATTTTTTGAGATCAAGGTTCAACTCAAGTTTAAGATAATCTGTAGTTAAATTTAATATTACGTTGAGTTTGCATTTTTTGAGTGGGAGTTTTAAACTTGTAAAGTTGTCATACATATCTTTAAGCAAAAACGCTTTTCACAACCATTTGTTTTTGTATAGAACAAAATCATCTAAATACGATTGATCTTTAAGTAGAAAATAATTTTTGAAGAATAATAAATAAATTACGAATGTCTATTGTGAATTTGTGTTTTATTTAATTCATAATCACTTAAACTTGTCTTATTCGGTTTTCTCTTAGTAAGGGCCAGTTTTTGAATGCAAGTTTAAACTCGAGATTAAGTTAATCTACTCTTAACTTTCGTTTTCAGTTTTTGAATTTACGTAATCTTAAGTTTCATCTTACGTTTAATCAGTTAATCTTAAGTTTAAACCAGCAACGTTGGTGGCTTACCTATCAAAAGTAGTTGACAAATTTTATTTAAAAAAATCTTTAAGTGAGAGAAAGCAGAATAAGACACATTTTTAAGTGATTATGGATTATATAAAACACAAATTGACAATAGACAGTCTTAAGACATGCACTTATTTTGAGAAAATCGCAATAAATGGCATTATTGATCTAAATATTTCATATAAAACTTCAATTAATTATTGGTCAATAAATTCATAAATTGTTATAATATTGATTAAAACTTCAAATATAACACTGTCATAAGTACGATCAGTGAGCATATTACATTTTTCCGAACACTATTGATATCTGACAACTCAAATGTAAACAACGACCAACAAAAAATCGAAGGTCAGCAGAAAGGTGTGTATTTCATTTATTTTTTTAATATTTCTAACCGCAACAGCTCGGCGTTTCGTTTAATCATTAGCAATAATTTTTCCAATGTTAAATTGTTTTCCATTTTTTATGTAATTTTTTTGGCACTAATTTTCACGATTCAATTAAAAGCAATGTTGTTGAAGCAATCAGCTGTTTTGTTTACCGGCTGTCAAATAAATTTTCATATATTATATGTCTGAACGCTAAAAATATTGTTTTCAATACAACGAATATTCACTTAATAAAAGTGCATATCTGAATGTAGTATTTACTTATTTATTTATTTGTGTTTTTTTATTTTTTTTTTTTACTTCAAGATCAATAGTATTCAGCTTTTGTTTTTGTTTGTTGTGAAACACTGCAATTTTTGCATATAATTGTGGCAGCCCTACAAAGATTAAACTATCATTCAAAAACTGAAAATTAAGTTAACGAAAGATTAACTTAATCACGAGTTTAAACTTACATTCAAGAACTGGCCCTTAATTTTTTTTGTGTTTATTTAAACAAATTTAATATGTATGTTTAAACTAAAAATAAACAAATTTTAAATTTAATTATTTATTCTGCTATACACTCCCTCAAAAACGGGATCTCAAGTATATGTAATAACAATATGTTAAATAATTTTAATAATACATATTAGCTTTAATCATACAATTAAATTTATAAAAACTTATATTTAATAATGTCAGTAAAAACTTAAAAAAAACTTACATTGAGAATGAAAAGGGTGAAGAGATAAAAAAAAATTCTAATATAACTATTTCATAAGCCACTAAAATTTTTTTAACGTTAGAGGTTAGATTTATGTTTTTATCTCTAGAGAGTAAATACAACTTCAAAATCTATTGTTGTCTGTTGTGAGTTAGTTACAACTTATAGCTTTATTAGTCGCCTTTCTATATATGTTGTTACATTTTTACCTTTTAAAAACGCTAAAAAATATGAGTTCGTAGATTGCAATTCTTTATTATCTGCTTTTGTGCCACTGTTCCAGCTTATTCCACGTATACAACGATAACTTTCACAGTATGTGTTTGTTCGTGATATTTCTCTGCTTAACACCTTTTTGTAAGCAACAACACTTGTCAGTTATTCTTCTTTGCTCACAACCTTTTTGTAAGCTCAACACTAACTGTTTCCTTCAGACGCAACCTGCTTCCACACAAGTCTGACCGAATTATAGTTCGATCTCGAGTCTTCACACAACCGATTGAATTATCACTACAACCAACGTAACGTCGTTATACACGACTAGCTTAATTCAAACTCCGAATACAACGTGCCGTCTGCACACACGACTGATTTAACTTGCTTGATTACTTCTTTGTTCGCTTCATTTTGTTGTTGGTTATTTACATCTTTTATCCCTTATTCTTGTATATTCATCGATCTTGTAAACAAGCGCTTTGTTTTTATTGCTATATTTTTTACTTATTCATTGATCACGTGAACAATGCGCTGTTTTGTTTTTGGAGCTTTTGTTTATAATTTTATGCATGATCAAGTATATTGTGTTGTTTTTGGAGTTTATTATCGAGGTAGAAAAATGCCTTAGGGTGGTACATGTCCAGAATGTATACATTTTTTTATAAAGTGCCAGAATCATGTGTTGTCATAACATTCAAAACATTTGGTGATGTGATTTTTTATTAAAAGGATTGCAAAATTATCAATTCGGCTAACTTTAGCATTATGGTAAAGTTTTTTGTTTGAGTAGAATTTAATACAGTTACTGTTAAGCGTTCGAAAGTGGTATGTACAACCCCTCAGGCATTTCCTCTCAAAGACTCTTAATTTTTCCATATATGAAGGCATAATATATAACCATACTTAGCAACCGTGAGAATTGGACGTATTAGGGTTTAATACATGAAAGTTTTTACTTTAGGTTTTATCTATTTAGAGAAAAAAAGCTTTTTGTACCCAAATAAAGCATTCCTAGCTTTTTTAAACTGGATGTTAATGTGTGAATTAAAATATAAAAACTTATCTAAATTAATACCTAAATATCTTTGTTTGGGATACATATATTGTGACTTGCTTTAATACCAAACGATTTCCAATCCTTTCTAATATTGCTATTGCATTTTCCTACAGGAGGGCGAAAAAGTATTGTTTCACATTTGTCAATATTTATTTTCATTCGCCAGTCATCTGCGTACTTTTCAATAATTTAAACATATTTTGAAGATTCTCATTAATTTTTTCGATAGTATTATCAGGATGGTATATTATTACCTCATCCGCAAACGCAATTATGTTATTTTGTATAATAAATCATTTATAAATATATTAAACAGAATTGGGGAATTTACAGTGCCATGTTGTAATCCATTAAGGGCAATTAAGGGTTGTAATCCATGATATGAATCCAAGTTTAAACTCGAGATTAAGTTAATCTCCAGTTAAAGTTAATCTTTAGTTAACTTCATTTTCAGTTTTTGAATGATAGTTTAAACTTTGTAGGGCTGCCACAATTATATGCAAAAAATGCATAGTGTTTCATAACAATTTGCTTTTGTATAGAAGAAAAAAAAAACAAACAAAAGCTGAATACTATTGATCTTGAAGAAAAATATAATTTTTGGAAAATAATAAATAAATTAAGACTGTCTATTGCCAATTTGTGTTATATATAATTCATAACCACTTAAAAATGTGTCTTATTCGGCTTTCTCTCACTTAAAAACTATTTTTTTAAATAAAATTTGTCAACTACTTCTCATAGTTAATCTTAAGTTTAAACCAGCAACGTTGGTGGTTTAAACTTAAGATTAACTGATTAACCGTAAGTTTAAACTTAAGATTAAGTAAATTCAAAAACTGAAAATGAAGGTTAACTGGAGATTAACTTAATCTCGAGTTTAAATTTGTATTCAAAAACTCGCCCTAATAATATTAAATTTTTTTGAACTTGTTTTGTCTTTATCACAGACATAGAAAATTTTGTTTTGTATCATTTATACACTATAATTACAAGATATTTTGAACATTTGTAGCTTATTAAGTTGTAGATTTTTCAAATACTTTTGTGGTAGATAATCTTAAGTTTAAACCACCATCGTAAGATTAAGTGCACTCAAAAACTCAATACGAAGCTTAAAGTTAACTTAATCGTTAATCTCACGTTCAAAAAATGGCTCTAAAACTGTCCAAGAATCAAAATGTGTTTGGAAGCGAACAACAAACGCTGTGTGAGGATAATATAGTACACCAAATTAGTAGTTAATTGCATTCACTTATGTATAATTTCTAAAAGACAAAATAGTGTGAACATAAAACATTCAGAACTTAATATTACATACTTGCAATCATACAAATGTTTTTGTTATACTTGGAATTATCAACTGCTAGCAAAGTTGTATTGTGTTTTTTATTTAATTTGATGCTTCTCCCATAACACAACGAAAGTTTCTAAAGTGTGTCAAATACTTTCACAGCTATAAGAAGAAGAGACCACAGAACATGATCTGTATTATTTTCTTGAATTTGAGAACCTGAGAGAACCTTGTAATTTATCGATTAAAAGCGTTTATGGTGATTGTTGAGGATCCCCGGGACGTGTAGCAGAATGACGGTACCACCAATAGGTGCCATCGATATTCGATAAGGTCTTAGAGGAGTCAAGTAAGTTATGTTTCCAGGCGACTGCCAATTTAACATAACATTCGTCAATAATATAAATACATTTCGAGCGAGTTGACTTCATTTGTTCTACCTCATTTTTTAATTATAATTCACACACGATAACAATTATATTTTTTGAACCAGATTTATTTATTTGTTTAGGAGTATTCATAATACTTTAATACTTAACTTTACATAATTAGCTATTATAACCCTTCAGTCAGGATAACGGCCTAGTTTCTCAACACCACTCATGTTGTGTGTGTTAATTTTATACATGAGTGGCGGAACCTACAGTTTAAAGTCGACTACGAACGACAGATTTTTGAGAAACTTTTCACGGCAATTTCATTTATACCCCATTTACACTACAGCGAAATCTAGTACTTATGAGATTTCGAGCCAAATCTATTTGATTTTAACTAGATTTCCCATACAAAAAAGTAGATTTCGGCAAAATCTACTCAAAATCTAGTAAAAATAGAAATACAACGCTACGCAGAAAAAAATGGCATTTCAATTTAAAAACAAATTAAAAATAAACAAAATAAGGAACATCTTCCTCCCAAAATGAAAATATAAATATTATTTTCTTTTAAATTTCAGTCAGCTGTTTTTGTTATTTAAATGAAACCTTTGTACTGTCAAACAAATCCAGTGTAAACGATCTATATTTTGAACAAGATTTGAAATCTAATCTACTAGATTTCACTGTAGTGTAAATGGGCTATTGCTCACAGAGTTTTTGCCAGAAATCTACTGAGAGGAAATCGCCGAAGAAATATCTTTTAGATTTCGTTTTTGATGTCTGATTATAAATCTTTAAAAATAAAATTATTTTACTAAATATTATTCATCTCATTATTTCTTACAAATTGAACAATATTTCTTTTGTATAAATTAAAATTTGCTTCTGCCTTTATGAATTCTGTCCTTGTCGCCATTGGTAGATGAAAATCTTCAGTATTTCGCAGGAGATACGGTTGAACATCTCTTACATATCCAAGGTGTTCGGTCAGATAAGTAGGTGCTTTTCCGATTTTAATTTTTTGAATAAATTGTAAGGCGTTAAGGACCAGCCTCTGTTAGATATTTAACCATTTTAGTGTGTCCAACATAAGTTGAATTGGAGTGTATCTATTGTATTTATCTCATGGCCTTATTTTGCAATTTTTGCAGTCGTTCTATTTGTGTTGTTGAGCAGCAGGTATATAAAATTGTAGATCCGAATTCAAAATGCGTATTTATAAATCAATTTGATTTTTATTTATTTTTATTAAATTTGAATTATTTATTTTAGCAGACATTTTTTAGAAATGAGAAAATCTACTGCGTTATTGTTTTTATATTTACTTTATTTAAATTCACATGTCTGTTCAGAAAAATAATAAAAAAATATAAAATGTGTTTTTCTATTAATATGCGTATTTCTTGGGCGTTTCCTCTTGTTTTCTGCTGCGTTTCTTTTCTCTTTATATATGCGCGGCTTTTCTCGTTGGCTGTTGCTGTAGAACTCTCTCGATCGTACGGCATGAGCAACAGTGTTTTTAAGGTATGACTATTTCAGTGTTGACAATTGTTTGTGAGCTACCTTAATGCTCATTGAAATTGTCTAATTTACCAATTGTATGATCATTATTGTCGTTTGGTTTATTTGTCCTTTAGGATTTTTACATTGTTTTGCATTCCTTTGTCTCCTTATTTGTTTACGAACTAAACGCATCCTTTGTCCCTATAATCACAGTTTATTTAGTTGGAAAGAAATTGTAGGCTCAGTAACACTTGGCTCCAATTATAAAATTTAGTTTGTTGGGGACAAAGACTGCGGTAAGTCGCTTAATTATTTTGTTGCTCAAATAAATGTGTTATAATTTAAACAATTTGGAGTTAATTTATTTGGGACTTAAATTCGCTGTCCCCAACATATAGGCACAGGTTGCAGTCAGCGACATTACTGAATCATCATTCATGTTAATTTGAAGTAACTAAGTAACTTTAGTTTATTCATCTTTAGCCAATAATTTATGTTATTTATGCCGTGTAGTAGATATTGTTTACATTGTTTATCCATTTCTCCTTCAGTATATATTAGGGTGTCGTCTGCATATAATATATTTTAAATTTTTTGAGTATTCTTGGCATATCATTTATTTAGATTATAAATAGCAATGCTCCCAATATAGAACCCTGAGGTACTCCAAATTAATTATTATTCAATTCACCAGATTTTGTAACATTTACCTTTATCACTTGATTCCTATATGTAAGGTATGGTCTAAACCACTTAAGTTCATTTTCCTTAATGCCATACATATTTAATTTCTGAATAAGTATTTCTCCGTCAATCGTTTCAAATGCTTTTTTGAAATCTAAAAATATTGCTATTTTTTTTTTTTCTATAGATTTCCACCTGTTCATCAAATTATTTACCGTTGTTTCGCATGAGAATTTTCTTCTAAACCCTGACTGATATTTTGTGAATAAATTATGTTGCTCCATATATTATTTTTCACTGGTTGTCAGTGTAATTATCAGAGAACAGTTTGATTGGTTAATTTTGAATACAATCACAAAAAACGAATCTCATGTTGACAGTACAAATCAATTCCATTCATGACTCACAAAGCGGAGTATAACGAAAAATGGTGCTTGCATTGCATGCCTTCTACAAATGTAAACGAATGCTCCCAAAAGCAACGAATACTTAACGAGTGGTACGAATGGTAAACGATTGATATGAAAGGTTTCAATGCTGATCGCATATACATACATGTGTGTTAACATACATTGCCAAAAAAAAAATAATAAACAAACTGAAAGACGGTTTGTTTTCACAAAATAGCCTGTGGAAAAAAATATTACCGTTTGTTTTATTGAAGGGTAAGAACATGTGTTTTATTGTTGTAGAAATTAAATTATGTACATCGATTCATTCACTCAAAGCAACGAATACTGGATGAATGGTGCGAATGTTTTTAGTTATTTCATGTGGCATTGAATTATTTCGTTGCTTGATAAATAACGTCATAACAAAAAGGGAATGTAAAATAGCAAACAGTAATAAGGATTGATTAAACAAACGACAATGCACATTTTTATTATTGTCGGGTAAAAGCAATGAATTTGCGAATGGTCAGCAAATGTGAATGGTTTCTGTCTGTTCTCTGGTACTTATTGGGCGGAATTCATCACAATTGTTGGTTTTCAAAATTTTTTGAAATGGGGATATCATAGAGATTTTCCAGTTATTTGGGATATTCCTGTCCTCATTGAAATATTTATAATATTACGTATTTTTGTCCCCAATATATTCCAGTTATCCATAATAATTTTAATTGTAACATTGTTATAGTCTGGCTTATTTTTATACTCTTGCAGATATTTTTAATTTCTTAAGTTGCTATTGCACGGAATTTAAATCTATTTGTTATCACAGGTAAATTGTTTACGTATTGCACATCTTCTATTTTATTATTAATTGACTTAATACTATCTACAAAGTAATTATTAAATTGATTTGCTATTTGGTAGTCGTCATTCTTATATTCTCTCTCATAAAATATCACATTTTTTATCACCGTTATATTTTTCTTAAGGACTAGGTATTTTATCTCCTTCCACATTTGTTTCTAGGCTTTGACATTACTTATTTTCTTATTTACAAAATTGTTCTTTTCGAACTCAATTTTAGTTTGATATTTAATTACCTTTTCCGTTTGTAATCGTCTTAGGTCTCCATTAAAACATTTGTGCACATTACTTTTTCATTTATTGTTCTCATAATCATAAATTTTCTTATAGTGTCTTCGATGGCTGCGTCAAAATGAGCAACTTTATTACATAAATCAGGGATTATTATTTCATAGCACAATTGTGCAGAGTGATTTCATAATATCGCTTATGCTCTTTTATTTAGTTGTCGATCAGGCTGCAACAAGCACACATGTCAGCGGATACTAGAATATTTTTTTTCAGGTTTGCACTCAAAAAATTTTTTATATTAAAAAATGCTTGTATTAAAATTCAATGTCTTATATGTTCGTAAGTGACATTCTGATTGTTTTAATATTCAAATAAATACTTCAAATGATAGGGAAAGAGTATAATTTTTTTATGAACATAAAGCTATAATTTGGAAAAATTAAAAGGTTGGTTATTAATAGGAGAGGAAATTTATGAACCAAAATTAATATCCAGCAAATATTTAAAAAACATTACCTAATTATTAAATCAAAGATGTGTCAACAAGACATTTTTAAAAAAAAGAAAACGAACTACAAATGAGAAAACTGTTATTAATTTTATAATTATTTTATTTAATTCACTTTTCTTTCAGTAATTTATTTCAAAAAAAATATTAATTGTAGTCTTTTTTTAAATTGTGTTTTCTTGGGCGTTTCATTTCTTTTATTCTTGCGTTTTCTTCTCTTTAAATATGTGCGTCTTTTCTCGCTGGCTGTTATGTTCGAATAATATTCTCTTGATCGTACAGCATGGGCAACTATGTTTTATTTCAGGGTTGTGTTTTTAAGGTATGACTATTTCAGTGCTGACAGCTCGGCCAGACCTGACTGGAAGTCGTCCCCGGCTTCTTCCTTGTCCTGAAAACATAATTCCGGCGACCCGTTACACCAACGTTTCATCTTGACAGCGCTGTACACGGAACAGAACCCTCGGGAATTCACCTGCATTCCAGGTTTATCCTCCACGAAATAACGATCGTTGCCAAGGACACGAGTAATCAAGTATGGACCGCGGTATCGTGGCTCCAACTTTGGGGACTCTCCTGTAGCTTGTGGCTCATTCTCCAAGACTACTAGTTCCTTCTCGTGATACTCAGTCAGTTTCAGGTGCTTACTGTCAAACCTTTTCCTCCATTTCTCACGCTCTTGTATAATTTTGACGACCACAAGCTTTCGTTTCTCTTTAATCGGTATGTTCGGGTAGTTTTCGGAGTCATCTTGAATAGCAGCGAGGATTCGGTTTTGAATTATATCAATCGGCTGGTAATCGAAAATTAGTTCATTCGTGCTATACCCTGAAGTCGAATTCCTTTGGGAGTTCACTGACCATTGCATTTTGTAGAGGATGGGATCCCAGTCTTTCGTGTCCTTTGTGGTTGTACGCAATGAATTATTTGGTTCGCCCTTTCCACTTGGCTATTTACCCTTGGAGTTCTCACGACTGTTTTAATGTGCTGTATATTATTTCTGCCACAATATTCATCGAACAGTTTTGCCATGAACGCAGTTCCACGGTCAGTTATAATCTGTTTCGGCAGTCCAAAGTAACTGGTCAGCTCATTCAAAATACTAAGTACAGGATTTGTCTTGGTACTTTTCACTGCCTTAAAGCGTGAAAACTTCGTGAAAGCGTCCGATATGACCAGTATATGGGTGTTTCCCCTTCTGCTCCGTATAAACGGTCCTAGATGATCGATGTGAATCTGTCGAAAAGAGAGGGGTTCTAGATCACCATAATGAAGCGTGTCTTCGGTTTTACTACCTTTTGCCTTATTGTAGCAACACTCTGTGCAAGCAGCAATATATTCCCTTACGTATTTTCGCATTCAGCTAAACCAGAAAGTTCTTCTAATTCTTTCTAGTGTTTTCTCGGATCCATAATGCCCGACATCATCGTGGCAAAGTTTTGCGATTCTCCGCCGAATTGTATTAGGGACCGCAAACCTTTAGCCATCTTCTGTTTTCCTGTAGAGTCTATGGTTTTGTAAAACGAAATCATTTTTCATCTGCTTTACCTGGTCGTCCTTAATGGCACCTTTTAGAACCCCTATAATGGTACGTAATTTTTCGTCCTGTAGCTGCATAGTTAAAAGCCAATCTTCACTGGGGTTTCAATTTTCAAGATAAACCCCGCAGGTTCTATCTCTCGTGGTGGTTGATCGGAGGACCGGCTAAGGGCATCCACATGAGCCATGCGTGATCCCTCCCGGTGTATAAATTCACAGTCGAACTCTAAAATCTTCATGAACCAACGGGCGATTCTTGGTACGAGCTCCTTACTGGTCTTCGCCTTGGTTATAGCGGCACAATCTGTAAAAACACGAAATGCCTTACCTAGCAGATAAATTCTAAATCGCTCCAATGTTTCTACCACTGCCAACACTTCCAACTCATAGCTGTGGTACTTGCTTTCAGCCTCAGTACAATGACGACTGAAATAAAATACAGGATGCAATTTCCCATCAGCGTCTGCTTGTAATAGAACTCCTGCCAAACCCACACTACTCGCATCGGTGTGTACCTCATGTCTTGCGTTGAAGTCGTAAATCGCCAAAGCTGGTTTACTACATAAGATATTTATAAGTTCCTCGAATGCGTTATGTTATGGTTTACCCCAATTAAAATTCTTCTCCTCGGTCTTGCGCAACAGAGTAGTTAAAGGTTTTGAAATGATTGAATAATTCACGACAAATTTTCAGAAGAAACCTGTGAGCCCCAAGAATCGGCGAACCTCAGTGACGTTGGTCGGGGTTTTAAAATTCCTTATAGCACTCACCTTGCTATCACCAGGAGTGATGACGTTTCTACTCACCCTGTGACCTAGGTATAAAATCTCCGTGGCCAGAAAGTTACACTTATCTCTTCGTAACGTTAAACCACTTTGCCGCAACAAGTTCAAGAATCGGTTCAATTGATCGAGACCTTCTTTCATCGTTTTACTGGGAATGATTACATCGTCGAGGTAAACTAGTACCTCGCCTGGGCCCATACGTCTCGCGATCCGGTTCATGACTGCCTGAAATACAGCTGGGGTATTAACAAGGCCAAAAGGCATCCGGTTAAATTATCCAATAAATAAATAAATAGTGGCCCTCGTTGGTTATAAAGGCGGTGTACTGTTTCGAATTTTCGTCAATCTCTATTTGATGGTAGCCCATACGTAAGTCCAGAGTGGTGAAGTAATTATTCCCCGCAAGCTGGGCAAAGTGTTCCTCCAATATGGGCATCGGGTATGGTGTCTTCTTCGTAATGCAATTTAGTTGACGGTAGTCTACGATATGCACGATACCGGAGGCATATGGAGAAGTCGAGTGTCGAATTATGTTATTTTCAAGCAGATCGTTAACTATATTGGCAACAATATTACGTTTGAAAAAGGCGAGGCGATACGGTCGGGTGTAGACGGGTTTGTCAGTCGTTAACTGAATTTCCATTTTAGCCAAATTACATTTACCCAGCTCTGAGGTACTTTCGGCGAAGCTGTCTGAATGGTTCCGAAGTATTATTTGTAGTTTATTTTCCTCAGTTTTGGAGACGTCTTCGCCGGCTCGCGCCGTATTCACATTCTGCACCCAGCAGTCGTTACCTTCAATTACTGTGCGGCTACCCTTTCGACATATTACGTCACGACCGAGCAGTAGGTTCTCGGAAAGTAGGTCATCTTCAACCAAAAACATTTCCGTTTCAAACATATTACCATCAACTTCCAATGATATTTTAATTTTCTTCGTACTACTGTATTCTCCACCAGCAAAACCCTTTAAAATGAATTTACATTCCGAGCACTCGCCAATACTTTCAGCAAACGATTTTCTGATCAAACTATAGTTGCCACCTGAATCGATGTAAGCCGAGGTTTCGACGCTGTTCACTTTCACGTTCTTAACGAGATCAACCGTCGGCTCCGGAGTTCTGTTGTTTATTTTGTTTACGTTGGGTTTTTGTTTCTCACTGCAATTAGCTGTTCGCTGCGTAGTACGGTGACATTTTAAACAACGTTCCTTTCTTTGTGGTTGGGGGCATTTGATGGAATAATGGCCGTAGGCAAAACAATTGTAGCACTTTACCTTACTTAGTGTAGTATTGGGGTGGTTTTCTTTTACTGCGGTGCTGTTCAAAATAGGTTTTCCACTCGATGGAATCGGTCTCGTCTTATTTTGCACATTCACACCTGGGGTGATGACGTAATTATATCTATAATAGCTATCAATGTCACTAAACAATTGGTTATAGGTTGCATATTCGTTAGATATTTTGCGTTTCAAATTTGACTCATTAATACCGTTTACTATGTGCCTAGCTATTGCGGATTCAGGCAGGTTACCCCTAGCGCCCAAAGCGTACATCCTGAAGTAGAATTCCTGCGGAGTCTCGTTTCAACGGCGTCTCATTTGTGACATCCTTATATGAATGTCTGCAGTATTGTCCTCGTGCGGAAAATCATACAAAAACTTCTGAACAAATTGCTTCCATGAAGAGAAAACAAGTTACAATGAATCCACCCAGTATTTCGCGGGACCTTTCATCTTCTGTTGGATAGCGAATATTAAAGACTGATCGTCTCAGCCGTAAGCTGTTTTAAGTGTCTCCACGCGTCTGACAAATTGGGCCGAATTAACTGACTCATTCAGTGTTTAGTCGAAATCTGGTAGAATGGCGATAATTTCCCTTATGTTATTATACGGGTTCGATGAATATAGATTCTGGTTAAGCGATGGTAACGGAAACGGTGGTTGCACATAAACATTTGGTGACGATGAGAGCGGAGGTAAACCAGTCGGTTGCGTTGTAGGGCAGTTGGAAGATATTACTCGTGGATGATTTTGTGTGACACAGCAGAAGGCTGTCGTAGCATTATTTTGATTACCCCAGACGGGAAAAAAGGTTGACTATAACTATGATGATATTGACGAACGTGGTCATTTATCGGGATATTTTATGTAGTTGGTTGTACGGTCGTGACGGGTGTAAAAAATTCAGGACGTGATACTGCTGGTAAACATTACGCTATCTACGGCTGCGAACATGTAGGTTGAAGCTGCTGGACGTTGTTGTTTACTGCTACGCTGGTATTCTCGGGGGTTGCAATCTGTGCCAATTTTTTCCCGTTCTCCGTACCGGAGAGTTTTCGTGTGAAACAGTTGAAGAATAATGAGAAGGCTGGAAACGAGCAGACATCGCGCACAAATCTGCGATAGCCGTCTCTAACTGGACAATACGTTCCCTCATGCCAGGATTATTAAAATTTTTAGCTTTTTCCATCAGACGTTCAACCAAAATCGCTTTGTTACCAGTAGAGGGTAATCCAGTTTCTCGGCATTTCGATTGTAACTGTTTCACTGTCAACTTCTAAAATTTTCCATGGCGTCTCTCGTTTTCTGCGAATTCAAATCCCACTTCTGAGAAAATGTCAACAAGACATTTAAAAAAAAAAACGAAAACGAACTACAAATGAGAAAACTGTTATTAATTTTATAATTATTTTATTTAATTCACTTTTCTTTCAGTAATTTATTTTAAAAAAATATTAATTGTGGTCTTCTGATAAATTGTGTTTTCATGGACGTTTCCTTTCTTTTATTCTTGCGTTTTCTTCTCTCTAAATATGTGCGTCTTTTCTCGCTGGCTGGGCATGGGCAACTATGTTTTATTTCAGGGTTGTATTTTTTAGGTATGACTATTTCAGTGCTGACAGATGTATAAGTTTATGTATGTTGATGAAATGAAAATCAAAATAGGATATATTACTAACATTTTTCTATGACTGTAGGCTCTCTACTTATTTTCTCTCTCTTACTCTCTAATACACAACCAAAAAATTTTTGGTAACCCCTGATTTAAATCATTGTTATTATTTGTGTATTTAAGATATGTAACCAAAATCAGAAAATCTAGACATAAAAAACATAAGCAAAAACGGTGACTTTGATGTGAATCCTCTCGGCATTTTTGTGTTATGCCGTGGGCATCGCTAGCATAAATTATATTAAACAAGTTAAGCCTCAGTTATGCTACCGTAAAATTGTAAGTGCAATTATAGAACGTAAAAACGTGTCATATGTTTTCATGTAAATAAAAGAAAAAAGAAATAAACAAAAATAAATAAAGAAATAAAACTTGCAAAAACTAAATGACTAAAATTCAGATATATGTAGATATTGAAGACATATTTTTTTAGTTTGAGCTTTTTAAAAATGTTTTGTTTTTTAAACGAATTTAATATTAAATCCGTATTTCGTTTTCTCTCCTTTTATCACGTTTAAAATGCGTCCTTTGTTTTTTTTAATTCAGCTGTTAACCAGCGCTCTCACTACAATGGTTTTAGATCCATTTCAAGTACTTATTAAAAACTTTATATACTGCTTCTGTAAGCCAAGCTATTTCACTTTCACACAAACAAACACACTCAATTTAGTTTGTGTGTGTTTGTTGAGGAAAACACAAAATTTAGTGATTTTGTTTCTATTTTGCATATAAATAGACAAGCAAGTGAAATCGTTTATCCTGCATAAACAGGTCAGGTATTTCGGAAACCAAATTAGTACGAATGTTAAAACATTTTTATCTTCTCTAGTAAAAGTAAAATGCAAACTAAATAATTAGTTTAAAATGGATAACTATATTTTTCTAATGTAAAATAAAAATAAACACTATTTTACTATTACATTATGTAGATAGTGTTTATTTTTATTTTAAATTATAAAACTTAATAATGAAGTGAATTATAATTTAAGTTTTTAAAATATGTGAAGTTTTATTTAAAGAGAATTCCACATACAGACAAAAATAACAAACATACAATATTTAAATTGTGTTCAATATTTAAATTTTCAGTTTTAACGATTTTTTAATATTGACATGTTAATACTGCTAAACAGATTCTATTTTTTACAGATTCTTACGTTCCGTTCCGGTTACGTTACATTTCTATAACCATTTGTATTGCAATGTACATAACAAAAACGATCAGCTGTTTCTTACTGTTGCGGTTACTTTCCGTTACGGTAGCAAAAGCGAGGCTTTACTTTTTAACTCTCACCGCGTGTATAATGCTTTTATAGTAACATTCTGTAAAAAAAAAAGAAACAAAAAATTAAAAATTATAACCGTTTCTTAATTTACAATAACTTACAAGTTCTGCAACAATAGAAAAGAAAAAAAAATTGAGTAAAGGAAAGAGTCACAAAAATTCCAAGTATTCGCGGCCACCATTGCGACCAACATCTACTTAGAATTTGTCAACCAATTGCATCTACAAAATAAGCAACGGCAACCATCGCTGCCACGAAGCTTATAATGCAGTTGCAATTGGTTGTGCAACCACTCTCACCAACCTGCAACAATAGAAAAGACTGATTCCGCTGAGTGCGCTGCTTTTATACCCTTTTCAGTATGGGCTTTTCTTCATATCAATCACAGCAAGCGCTGGTATTCAAATTCAGTTTCTAACTCAACGAAATAGTGCTTTTCCATTACAGTGTTGTATTTACCTAATGACGGTGTTGTATCCTAAGAAAGTCACACATTCTAGTGACGTACAATTCAATGGTAATCGGTATAAAATAAAATAACATAATGTTTCTATTACATATACTACGCTACAAAAGGAGAAAAAAAACTTTTTTTGATCAATGAAGTATAATTCTTTAACCCTTTAGGCCGCATTTACTTTTAACTGTTACTACCAGGAGAATCACTTATTTTTTTTTCATAGAAACATGAAGAGGGGGTATTTCCGTCTTTTAATCGTTAAATCATGGTTTTAAGCTCTGGGTCAAACGATGAGAATACCCGCGATGATGGAAGTACATATTTTACCAAAATAGCAACTCTTACTTTGTACAAAGAATAACACAAATCAGCTCTTACAGTTAAAATTAGCAGGAATTACCGTCATTAGTTTAATTAGAGAATAGTGAATAAAGGGAATTCCCGTATAACTGCCGAATGGGTTAATAAATAGACGTATATACTAAAGGTGTGCACAAGACATTCTACTAGCTTACCCTCCACCGAATGCAATACTGTAGTGTACTCTTTTCTGTTGATCTTGATTTTACGAGTGCACTGAAATGTGTATTTCTCATTTATTCAATGTATACAACAGCACTCGTTTGCCTGTGAAATAACGGAACTATGCTTTGTGTCGTAAGAGCATATTTTACTACTGAATCTACATTTTCAGTATTGCCATACGAATATTAGTAGTTTAAAAAAATGTTTTTCCCAAGTTTAAATGGCAATGCTGGCGAGTAAACAAAGAACAAAAATTCGGACCTTTCTTATTCATTGTTGTGAGTAGGTTATGATTTTACGTGCGCGGGTGATTTATAAAAAAAGATTAATAATTACAAAAATAGTCTTTTATAACTACACTACTATATTTTTGAAAAATGAAAATAAAATTGCGTTAAAAAACAAAAACATTATAGTATACATCCTTTGCTTTCGCCATAAACTCAAAAAAAATTTCCCCAGTTATTATAATAAGTTTAAAAAGTTACTAGCAATTCTGGCGTCGACGAAGATGTTCGGTTGCCAAGAGCAAAAAAAGAAATGCACGTTGTGACTCTATGGTTGTGCTCTTCCCACAACTCTCTTTTATACTGTTGTACAATGGTTTACGAGTGCAGTTGTTTTTTTGCTTCACACTTATTTATATTTGCAGCTACAATCAGTATTCGGTCTTGAGAAAAATGCAATAGTGTGCAATTTTATATGTCTTGTGCACACCTCTAGTATATATATATCGTGTTCGAAAATCCAAAATTACGTTTTATGAAAAAAATCAAAATCCAGTTTTTGATTGATTACGAATCGTGAGGTTGTCTAACATGCCTCTACCAATTTTTAGATTTTTGCGACCAAATATAACGTTTTTATATCAATATTCAAAACGTTTCCACATATGAAGTACTTGTTATTTTATAACTTTGTTTGCTTCTCATATAAAATTAGAAAAATGTTTGTTATGGACTTTTGAACTTTCGACGACGATATATAATCATCCTCGACGAGTAAAATTAATATACTATAGCCCCATCATGGGAGGTATTTTCTTTGGCAGAGATAAAACGGTTTCTAATCCTAATTCTATTCACCCCTTACTTATAATAATGAGCAGGTGTTCACGCAAAAAGCGGTGTTACTAATGTTTCTCTTTTCCTTATACAAAAAATTGAGGTCCGGATAAATTCTGATTTATGCTTTAATGGAAAGTAAGCTAACAAAGTAGTACAAATGTTGTGTTTGTCTGTTAAAATATTTGTGGAAGTTGAAGAAGAATTGAATCCAATGAACTCCGGTGTTTATCTGATGAAACATTTATAAGTGAAATACGTTTACAAACCCCAACGTGGTAGAATTTAAAAGGCCGAAAAGAAGAGAACAGAACACTGACATCTACTGATATTGGATTATACATATATCACAACATTTAACGTTAGCGAATTGCCAGGAAAGATTTTATTACGCTACGCGTACACTACGGTAAAATCATATATTCCGAACCCACTTCGATGCAATAAATGTTTCCAGTTTGGCCATAAATTAAATGACTGTCTCCCAAAAAAAAATTTTTCCACATTGCAGCAACACAGAGCATATACCAGCTGACGGAACAGGCAAACGTGAAATATGCAATAAAGAAGCAAAATGAGTTAATTGCCAACAACCACACAACAGCTTCTCGAACCAGTGTGCTATTTACAAAAGAGAATATAATGTATAAAAAATTAAAGTAACGCAGAAAATAACATTAAATCAAGCGCGAAAAGAATATAAGAAACTAAATCAACTACCAACAACATTGCTTACGCAGTCAAATCATGCAATTGTGTATGTAAATGCAAAGAAGAAATAAATAATATTAATACAAATAGGAAAAAAAATACAACATACAGCTGATACCACCATTAAAAGTACACCAACTTCCCCAGTACGACAAATTGCTAAACTTGATGGATCAAAAATCGATTTGCTACCAAAAAACATATGCAACCTAAAACTAAATAACGAAGACAATAAAGATGATTTTAGCGACTCTACCTTAAATGAAACTTATATTAGCTAATTTTAATTGTTTGACCTTATGTTTCTATAAGAACTCGATTTCATCCACATCTGCCTGTAGTATGTTTGATGAAGAAGAATTGACAATTTTATCACAGTACCAAGTTGTCGCAATTAAAGTTAAGTATCCAATAAAATATTTAATTTGTTCAATATATCTTCCAACCTCGGAAAATATTTCCGAAAATTATCTAAATAATATAACTTCATAATTTGAAGAGAAGTCAGGGTTCAAATCCCCGGTCAGACATAAAAAACGAAATATGAAAGAATTTTTCTTCGACGACTTCCTCTCAGCAGATTTCTGGCAAAAACTCTGAGAGTAAATAGAATTGCGTGTGAAGCTTCTCAAAAATCTGTCTTTCGGAGTCGACTGTAAACTGTAGGTCCCTCCACTCATATATTATATTAACACACACAACATGAGTGGTGTTGAGAAGCTAGGCCATAATCCTGACTGAAGGGTTGTAATGACCAATTTTATATGCATGAATGTGGGTATCTCTTATAGGAAGACTTTAATTCTCGTAATTCCCTCTGGGGTTCTCCTAGAACAGACTCAAGAGGAAGGATAGTTAAACATTTTATAAATAGTAACAACCTTAATATATTAAATAGACCTGAATATGCTACATGCTTATAAATCTTTTAGTAATATCGATTTAAGCTTAGTAGGTCCAGACATTTACTACCTTTTCGAATGGAATGCTTGTGATGATTTGCATAATAGCGATCATTACCCTATTATTGTTGGCTTGAATAGTTTTTCACCAAATTTCGAGCGTAGCCCAATTTGGAATATGAAAAGAGCGAATTAGGATGAATTTAAGTGTAAATTTACAGAAGAACTGTACAGAACTGGTACAATATTAAATTCTACTGGAATAGCATTCGTCGTAATAATATGATTTGGCTAAGTACTTTATTAAGTAGAAATGGTGGTGTTGCTCATTTATTGGCTCAAAACATTACAATGCAACTCATCATCATTAAATTTTTCGAGCAGATTTTATACCTATTCAAGAAACACTAGTTTTTCTCTCAATCTGTCTAATAATGATGAAGTTTATAATAAACCCTTTACTTTACTGAACTGAGACCAGCTCTTGCCTCACATATGGGCTCCTTCCCTTGCCCTAATAACATAAGGTACGAAATGTTGAAGGAACTCGATAAAGATGGCATTAGATACCTTCTTGACTTTTACATTTTTATTTGGACAAATCAAGTTTTTCCTAGAAACTGTAGGAATGCTGTAGTTTAGTTTAATTTATTTATTTATAGTAATTTCAATACAACAAGAACAATTCTTACTTTTAAAGTATTGGTTAGGTTTTTTAAAATATTATAAAAGTTGAAATTTGATGGTAAATAAAGTTAATTTCAGAAACGTAATAAATTTAAGAAATGCAAAAGTTAAACTATATTACACAGGTAAAATTTTAGACAAATATAACATAACAGAACAAAAAAAAAGAAAAACATAGCTATTCAAATAGCTGTAAATATGGCAGTTTTAAAACGGCTTGCATTGGATATTAATTGTAATTGTGAAGGTAGTTGGCTCCAAAGGCGGTGATGGAAAAGTGTTGTTCAGAGGCAGCTTTGGAATATTTTATACAATTTATCTTCTTTCCTCTATTAGACCTTGAAAATTCTATTCTCTGAAATAAATAGGGTGGTTGCTGATTATATATAATTCGATGCAAAAGTAGTAGTACTCGGCACTTCAGTAAATTATCAAACGTGATACATAATATAAATTTGTTTGGCATAATGTGATATGCCTTTTAATACCATATACATATCGTGCAATATTGTTAAATGTCACATTAAGCCTGCGCCTACTAACCGCATCGCAGCTAGCAAACAAGTCACAACCAAAAATTATAGTTAACAACAAGTAGGTCTTGGGTAAAAGCATTCGGATGTGGATTGGTGTGAAGTATTGCGTCATCCAAAGATTGCGAAGCATAGCAAACATTTTTAATGCGATCCGATCAATTGAGTTGTTTGTTAAGAATTACTCCTAGATTTTTAACAGATTCAATAATGTTTATATTTAAAAATTTTTTGAAGGAAATTAATTTATACAATTCGATTTAAATCTAAGTATAACATCTCATGTTGTACTACATATCACCATATCATAAAAATTAGTAAGAAGAAAATATTGTATATCATCTAAAATATAATGACCTATATAACCTTATATGTAAGGTTAGGTTAGGTTAGAGAACGTGCACCTGCGGTCAAGACAAGCACAGTACCCGGAGGTCGAAATTGACTCATTGTACTTTGTCCTTAGGGGAGGAAGGAAATAGATGATATAGGAATGTAGGTAAGGGGAGGGAAAATGGGAAACGGAGGAATTACGCAGAAAGAAACAGACACAAAATAAAAGAGGGTGAGAGAGCGACTACACTTATGAAGCCCTAGAATCTGTGGAGAGCCTTGATGTCGGCTCTCGACACAGAACTCAAGCTCGTCCAAGAAGGCCTTGCCAAGGGTCCTCAACCTACCAAGATGGCTGGGCAGTTGCGCAGAGGAGAGGTTCGATAGTCGCTAACTCCTCCTCATCGCAACATACCCAGCAATAGTCCGGCTGGGATCTGTTCCAAATCCCAGTCAGCGACCTAATCTCGCAGTGCCCGTGATAAAACCGACAACCAATCTTAAGCTGGCCTTAACCAAGTCCAGCAGCCAATCTGTTCTCTTACTGTCCACGGCAGGCCATAGACGTCTAGAAACAGAACAACCCGATCCGTTCCCCGAACGCCTCTGTTCCTTCCTCCTGAGCCATCCATCGATGAGGTCATAGAGGTGGCAGACTGGGGGTCAGGACCACATCAAATCGCCCACCTGAAAGCGAACCTAAACTAGCGAGGGCAATGCCGTCCGGCTCATTGGCGCAGTATTCCGCTGTGACCCGGAACCCAGCATAGACGATACGGTCTGGTCCAAAACTCCTCAACGACTCTTTGCACTCGCGAACGAGCCGTGATTTGCACCAGACCGACGCAATGGCCCTAAGGGCAGCCTGACTGTCAAAGAAGATCATGTAAGATTCCGAATTCGAAGATGGGCCACCAGATATGGCCTCAATAGCCTTCGGTATTGCCAAAATCTCCGCCTGAAAAACGCTGCAGTCATTATTCAAGTTCAAGACCGAGTTCCCTACAGAAAACCCCAGCACCTGTAAATCCACCTAACTTAGACCCATCTGTGAAGATGGAGTACCCCACCATTCCATTGTGCCCTATCCGGTATGAGTATTCTCAAACCAGGTAGGAACATAGCCTCAGGCCCAATACAATCAGTGGCTTTTTCCGAAAGTCCGTACCTTCCGTCAGGAAAGACGGTATTCAGAACTCTGGAGTGACCTATCGAGCGCTGTTTCCAACAACCCGATGCCCTTATATGAAACCTCGGAAAGATTAAAAATCCAATGTTATTTTATCAAAATAAAATGTGCTATAGCAAACATCCAAATGAGAAAATTTGGAATTAAAATATCTCGAAGTGAGTAATGAATAAAATGAGATTTTTTTACATTAGTTAAATTTGATTGTTTCAATATGCAAATGCGATAAAACAAAGTATTTTGGAATCATTCGATATTTTGTTTTCAGTTGATTTCTTGATGGATATAATATAATAACTCTGTGAAGTAAAAGAAGTGTTGGTAAAAAGCTGTTGATAATTTAAAAAAATAAAACAATAAGTGGTTATAAAAAAAGAAAAGACTATTTAAAAACTAAAAAAATAAAAAGGAATTCGCCGAAATTGAATTTTATTAAAAATAACAATTTTAAGTTTAAAATAAAATAATAGGAGTCTTGTTTATCAACTTGTTGAATTGAGTTGCGATTACCGGACAAAACAAAATTTTAAAAACTTATACGTTGGTTACGACAATAAAATATTCATAACAAATATTCAATGATAAAACAAAGCAAAAGCGTTAATTTTATACATGAGTGGCGAAACCTACAGTTTAAAGTAAATTCGAACGACAGATTTTTTGAGAAGTTTTTCATTCATAATTTTATTAGACCAATTTTTATAATTAAGCAGAAAAAGATACTAAACTTGAATTCTTTGTTATTTATTATAAAATGAAGTTAAATGTAAAATATTTTATAACTGAATAAAATAAAATAATTTTATTAAAAATTAAAAACATTGAATAAAAAAGAAAAGACTGTAGTAAATGCAAAATAGCAATTAGAGGAGAAAGAAGAGTGTGTGGGAATGAGAAACTAATATTCTGCTAAAATAATCGATGAGAATAATTTGATTAGTTTCAGGTGCGACGAATGCTTGATACATATAGAAAACATTGATTTGGTGTTGAAGGAGTTCAAGAGGAGGTGCACAAAAATAAACAAAACTTAGTAGAATATAAACACGCATTTAAGGAAAACGAAACTGAAATTAAACATTTGCTAGAGGCAATTGAAAAAGAATATGTGTCAAGAATACATAAAATGATTAAAATTCAGAAGTTAGAAAAATGTTGAGGAAATTAAAAAATTTTTTGGTATTAATTGGTCAGGCATCAAAACGAAATATGAAAAAATAATATTTTTTCGGCGATTTCCTCTCAGCAGATTTCTGGCAAAAATTTTGAGAGTAAATGAACCTGCCATGAAAAGTTTCTCAAAAATCTGTCATTCTAAGTCGACGTTAAACTGTACATTCCCGTCAGTCACGTATAAAATTAACGAACTCAACATGAGTGGCGTAAATAGCTAGACCGTAATCCTGACTGAAGAGTTATAATGGCGAATTATGTAGGTATGTATTGAAGAAATCTGTGAGAACAACTGAGATATTTTAATTGCTAGAGATTTTAATATTAACTGGAAAAAACTCCTTATTTAGAATTATAAGTATAAAAAAATCAAATTCAAAAATATAATATAATTTGATAATAGATTACGTGATAACTAATACTTAACATAGATATTAATTAGAACACAGACATATTTAAATAATAAACTTAAGAAATGGTATAACTCAGAATTGCGGCAATGAAAAGAGAAAAAAATAATAAAATATTTCAAAGGTAAAATTGAGAATTTTTGTCAGGCTTGGTCTGAATACAAAAATAATTAGAAACCGCTACAAAGTGCAGATTGAAAATAAAAAAACAATTACATATATACAAAAATTGACAATGCATGTATTCAGAGATAAATATGGAAACATATTGAAACCCTGGTACTTAATAAGAAAGAAAATTTAACTAAGTATGTGATACTTGACCAGGTAAAATATAGTGATATCTGTGATATAGTAAATAAGTTTAATACATTTTTTATTTATAGTATAAGTAGAATAAGATAGGCAATCATTAAAATAATATCTCAAACGAGTACTTTATTCAAACTCCATAAAATAAACATTATGGAACTTCAGAACATTATGAAACAGACAAAGAATAATTCTGACCATGAATGTGTCTCTAATAAATTGATAATTGGAATGTATTAGGAAATGTTGTACTTAGAATAATTAATACATAATTGGAGGCTAGTATATTGCCGGAAAATTGGAAAAGATCAATGATAACACCGATCGAAAAAGTGGCTAAGACAAGAAAATGTGAGGAAATTGGATCTATAAATAAACTTAAGGTATGTAAAAAAATAATACAGAAAGCAGTCAAGATACAACTTGAACAGTTTATTAAATATCACGGTATATTGGACCCTATTATTAGATGTATTCGGCATTCGATCTTCGCTGATCGAGTATCGAATACCAAATTCTTATCATGATCTGGTAACTTTATCGAAAATGTCGTTATGTATCTACTTTTTTACCGAAGACAAAAAAAGCAATTTCACTGCCGAATTGAATTGAGAAAAAACATTTTTAAAATGTAAGTTTTTACATTTTTTTTTTTTTCTTTTTTACAAAATATGAGGTATGAACATTATTTTTGATAATTTTATTAATGAGTTAGGTTGTGAGTACGAAACAGTAATTGGAAAAACTTGTGTCACAAATGGAGGAGAATCCTCAATTGGCCAAAGGTATTTGTTCAAAAATTCAAGCGCCAAAAAACTTCCGATATTACTACAAATACCGTTGGCTGTGCAAGGCCAAGCATGTTTTCATTACCAATATTCAGTTGAAGAAACCCTGAGCACAAAACCGTAAGAATGTTGCCAATTTTAAAATGTTTTGAATGGATTTCGCACGCGTATATTGATGCAGCAATTCATCTGTAGTGGATAGCAAATCATTAAAAGTGTCTTTGCACAGTCTAAAGTTTTTAATAAATCTGCGAATAAAATTTCTACATGTTACACATCGACATCCTAATATATTATACACTTAGGTAATTGAATCCATTTCCAAGGGATTGGAAGTATCTCTCATTTTTTTCTATTTCTGGCTAGTTCCAATAAGTTTTCATCCTCATCTGAAGAATCGTCAAACATTCCAAAAAAAAAAAATTAAATAATATTTCAATTTTGTTTATTTAAGTTGTAACCTGCACAATATGTACCAGCTGATATTATTGTGAATAACTCAAATAAACGGAATTCACAATAATACTATTCTCCGCGAATGAAAGAATAAAACTTATAATAGGACACATTGTCTGGCCAACAATCGGGTTTCCGAAAGAAGCATTCAAGTGAAACTACTGCGAATTATGTTATAAGCGAATGGAAGGCCGTAGAAAAACAAAATAGAACATGGCAATATTTCTTGAGTTCAAAATAGCGTACGAGGCTATTGACAGAGATATCGTGCTAAAGAAACTTCATATATACGGGTTAAGACAAATGGAATTGGAATGGTTCAAGTCATAGCTGGAGAACCGAAACATACCATCAAAATTAAATAATTCTGTGTCTGAGGAAGCGGTTAATAATTTCGGAGTACTAAAAGATTAAATTTTAGATGTTTTATTGTTTATATTATGTGTATATAAATAACATGAAAGATGTAAAGTTGTATTGTACGTTGATTACAAAAACTGATAGAGAATGCCAGGATAACATGAAATACGATGTTCGGAAAATAAATGAATTATATTAAGCCAGCCATAATAAAATAAAATTAAATGAGATCAAAATAAAAATAATGGGAAAAACATGAATTCTGACAAAGTGTTTAAAGTAAATAATTCTGTAATAGTAAAGGTTGAGCATATAAAAGACGTAGTTTTTTGTAATTGACTAAGCTTAAATAAACACATCGATTATGCATGTAAGAAAATTGGTTTCTTGATGAGAATTAGGAAAGGAATTTCAAAATCTACAGCAGTAACTATGCAGATACGTTCCAATAAGTTTCAGCGCTAAACGAAACAGCGTTAATCGAGGCAACTTAACATGTACATATAAAATACAGTTGGAAACTTAATTTTGGACAGACTAACAAAAGATCGTTAGAAAAGATACATAGTATACCACCGTCGCTTTTGGTTGGTGCATGACCGTTTCATTTGAACACATACAATAAGTATCAGTACAGTGAGAGATTTAGGGGAATCCCAATAATACCGCGTAATACTGAAACAGCGTTAAGCGGGGTCTTACTGTATATAAAATCATAATCAAGCCGCACTTCGAATATTGTATCATGCAGTACCGCGATTGTCAAAAATGCAGATACTTCAAAATAAAGCTATGAGAGTAATATTTATTTTTTTATTTTATTTATTTACACGCATGTAAATGCAGTGCTCTACGATTTGAAATGGATGAATATAAAACCAAAATTATAAGTTCAACACCTTAATGTTTTTTAGAAAAATTAAGAAAGGTGACGCGGCTAAATACCGATGTGATGTGGTTAAATATGTGGGTGAAGCCCAACCATATATGCTGAGGAATGCAGACGACTTTCGAAGTCTAAGAGCAAAGTCAACCCAAATGCGGAAAACGTTATTTTATAGGGCTATCGAAAGCAGCCTTATTGTCGACAATAATATGGTGTGTGTCGACTTGTTTTTCGTGGACTTTTTCCAGGATTTGGCGCAGTGTAAAGATCTGGTCGATGGTGAATTTGCCAGGCCTGAAGCCACACTGATAAGGTCCAATGCATGTGTTGCAATGGCGAGTGGCTTCAGTCGTTCACACAAAACGTCTGAAAGAACCTTATATGTGATATGGAGAAGGATTATACTCCTGTAGTTGGCGCTTATTGTAGGGTCTCCGTTTTTCAGAATAGGACAGAGGACACTGAGGTTCCAGTCGTTGGGCATGCTTTTCTCTAGCTATATTTTGTAAATAAGCTGGTGCATGCTCCCTACCAACACATTGCATCCATCTTAAATAATTCAGGCGGGGAGGCATTAAGGCGCATAATCGCGACTTTGACGCCTTCATGGCTAGGCTCTGGAATCTCCACCTAATCAGGTTTCCATTCACACCCTTGCAGGAAGACGCTCCGGGTTTATACCCCTCGGTTAGACGCTTAACCTTTTGATAGAATTTTCGAGCGTCATTCCTACATCTATACATCTCCGCATCCTCACGCTCACGCCTTTTCTGTTCCCTCTTCTTGCGTCTGAAAAGGAGTCTCATCCCTTCTCCTCTCTCTGTAATTTTTGGCAATGGCTCGCATAGCGGCGTTTTCGGTGCAGCTGCCTCGCGACACTCATCGTACCATTGATTTCATTGGGGTGGGCGCTCGAAACCAAGGACTGTTTCCGCAATATTGCGCAAGGAGTGGGAGATGTTGGCCCACAATCCACCAATGTCGCTGAGATTAGATGAGGAACGACGGAGCTTATCCGAGAGTTGAGCCTCAACCTTTGTGATCGCTGCTTCTTAACATCCAGCTTTAGCAATGCACTAGAGCACGCAGTTCTCGAGGCGCTAATGCGCAATCGGAACTTGACTGCGACAAGGTAGTGGTCCGATCGATCGATCAGGCACCCAAATATTTATACGTATATAATGAATACATCTACAATGAATAAAAAGGTTTCCATAAAATAAATTATTTGTTTTTTTCAAATTTGATTTCATACATAAATTTTTTCGCGATTTTGGTGATATTTTAGTTTTGCTAGTAGGCAACACAGCCTTAAACAGCTGTTATTTGCCACTGTTTGACTTTACGAAAAATATGTAAGTAAGTAAGACGCCTTTTGCACGTTGAAATTAGTTTCGAAACAAATGTGAGAAAAAAAGACTTTAAACTGTAGGTCCTGCCACTTATGTATAAAATTAACACACACAACATAAGTGGTGTGAGAATGTAGGTCAACAATCCAGGGCCCAAATCGCGGCACACGTGATCGAATGAGCATTCGTATCGAGTAAACTTTCGTTTCGTATCGAATAACCAAATTACGGCAGTCGAAATAATGTAAAGCATTTTTTGTTTAGTAATAGAACAAAAACGTATGAGTGGTATATTTGTAAACAAAAATAATAATTTTGAAATAAAACACAAATAATTAAATTTAGAGGAATATTTATTAATTACAATATTATTATTACAATAGTATAGAAAAGAGGTACATCTAATTTGTTTTCAACCTTTGAAATGGTCCTTTGTTTTTTAGGATTAGGAGTTTTTTTCACCTAAACTTTTTTCCACTTCAGAAGAAAAAGGTTCGTTTGTATCTTTTCTTTTTTCAAAAGTTGTTGCTGTTCGCATACCTTCAAAGCTGGTTTCGATACCGGCTGTTTCAAAGTCGCTCCTAGATATAACTTTTTAATTATTTTTCTACAACAGTGGAGTTGAAAAGGGAATCTAAAAAATATAATATTGCCGTGGACCGTATTGCATTTTCTGTTTTTATCTGTCTTTTGGTCCTACGACATCAACCAAAAAGTTTGAATATATTTTTTCATTCGCACATTTGCGGCGCTTTTTCCACAGCAGCATAAAAAGGAAGGTTCTCCTATTTGTCTTACAGGCTTCTAGCAAAATTTCTTTTTCGATGTACGAGTATATACTTTACCTTCCATTGGATTTCTTTTGTTGATATTTTGCTGCCACTCAGATTTATTTCTTTTATTCTTCTTTCAAAGTACAATCAGAATATATTACGGCCATGTTGACAATATTAATTAAAATTTTTTAAGTCGCGGTATTCAGTTAAAAATTGTATTTTTTTTTTTTTTTTTCACAAAAAACTAGCACAAAATGAGCTGTGCAATGTAATAATAATGAGTGAGTAGGGGTTTTTTTTTTTAAATTACTAAAAAAAAGAAATTTTCAACTGCTAATATTTTTGTTATTTTTAGTCGGGCCGCACAAAAATATGAGTTCGGGCCTTTCTATGTTAAGGTAACGAAATACATCTCCATATCAAAATTTAAGTGCTTTTTTCCTCATTGCCATATTAGAGAAAATGTTTTAAGGGTTTTTATTTTTTAGTTGTAGTTGAAATTTTCAAGGATATGCCAATATATTTTCTGTTGAAAGTAAAGTGCCCTGGCCACGATCAAACAGATTGGATCAGATTTTGCATATGCGTTGGTAATTTTTGTTTGGCTTAGCACAGCAACGCATCAAATTTAAACCTTCAAATTTTATTTCAAAAATGTCGTGAAGAAGAAAACATCGTATGGTTTTCATGGGAAAATATTCTTAGTTTGGTTTTTTTTTTGTAAATATTTTTTCTGAAAGAGCATACGGTTTTTTATTAGCAGATAGCTTTGTTTTTGTTTTTTATTGCTAAAGAGTGTCTTAATCCTAATATATATTATAAATCTCTCTGTAAGTCTGTTTTTTTGTTTGTTTGTTTGTTAGCCAATCACGCCTGAACGCTTGCACCGATTTTTTTGAAATTTGGGATATAGATCGGGCTTTTGTCCGTGGAGGTTATAGGCTATAAATCTTTTTAAAAATTTGACCAAAAGGGGGAAAAATGGGACAAATGGGTGAAAAAATGGTAATAGGTAATTTTTTACGACTTAGCTTGGTTAAGTTCCCCGAATGTTTGTTTATTTGTTCGTTAGCCAATCACGTCTGGACCGATTTTCTTGAAATTTAGGATATAGATCGGACTTTTGTCGGTGCACGTAATAGGCTATAAATATTTTTAAAATTTTGACCAAAAGGGGAGAAAAAATAGGACAAAAGGGGAAAAAATGGTAATAGGTAATTTTTTACGATTAGCTACGTTATGTTTCCCAAATAGCTTTTGGAGGTATTCGTTTCTAAAGTAGAACCAAAAGGGGTCCAAAAAGGGGGAAAGGGGCTGAAAACGGGCAAATTGAGTGCAGGTTATCCTAATCCTAATATATATTATAAATCTTTCTGTAAGTCTGTTGTTTGTTTGTTAGCCAATCACGCCTGAACGCCTGGGCCGATTTTCTTGAAATTTGGGATATAGTTCGAGCTTTTTTGGGCGAAAATTAGTATTTTTATGCATAAATGTTGTATTTTATGTGTTTTAAAGGTATTTTTTACGATTTAGCTTGGTTAGGTTTTCCAAATAGCTATTGGAGGTATTCCGTTTTTAAAGTTGAACTAAAAGGGGTCCAAAAAGGGGGAAAGTTGCGAAAAAAGGGCAAATTGCATGCATTTATATTTAAGACTTAGAGTATTCAAAAAACTGAGTTGTCTGATAAACTGGTTTCCGAATAGTTTGAAAATTTTTTAAGAAGCCGGTTTCGAAACCGGATTTATTATTATTTTTATAATCCTCGCAACGCCGGGTACAATCTGCTAGTATATATTATAAATCTTTCTGTAAGTCTGTTTTTTTGTTTGTTTGTTTAGCCAATCACACCTGAACGCCTGGACCGATTTTATTGAAATTTGGGATATAGATCAGGCTTTTGTCCGTGGAGGTTATAGGCTATAAATCTTTTCAAAATTTTGACCAAAAGGGGAGAAAAAATGGTAATAGGTAATTTTTTACGATTTAGCTAGGTTAAGTTCCCCAAATGTTTGTTGGTTTGTTCGTTGGCCAATCACGCCTGGACTGATTTTCTTTAAATTTGGGATATAGATCAAGCTTTTGTCGGTGCAGGTTATAGGCTATAAATCTTTTTAAAATTGTGACCAAAAGGGGAGAAAAAAATCGGACAAATAGGGAAAAAAGGTAATAGGTGCTTTTTTACGATTTAGCTTGGTTAAGTTTCTCAGATAGTTTTTAGAGGTATTCCGTTTCTAAAGTGGAACCAAAAGGGATCCAAAAAGGGGCTGAAAACGGGTAAATTGAGTTCAGGTTATCCTAATCCTAATATCCTTATCCTAATATATATTATAAATCTTTCTGTAAGTCTGTTTTTTTTTTGTTTGTTTGTTTGTTAGCCAATCACGCCTGAACGCTTGGACCGATTTTCTTGAAATTTGGGATTTGGGTCTTTTGTCCGTAGAGGTTATAGGCTAAAAATCTTTTCAAAAATTTGACCAAAAAGGGAGAAAAAATGAGAAAAATGGGGAAAAAATGTTAATAGGTAATTTTTTACGATTTAGCTTAGTTAAGTTTTCCAAATGTTTGTTGTTTTGTTCGTTACCCAATCACGCCTGGACCGATTTGCTTGAAATTTGGGATATAGATCGAACTTTTGTCGGTGCAGGTTATAGGCTACAAATCTTTTCAAGACTTTGATCAAAAGGGGAAAAATGGTAATAGGTAATTTTTTACGATTTAGCTTGGTAAGCTTCCCAAATAGCTATTTTAGGTATTCCGTTTCTAAAGTTGGACCAAAAAGGATCCAAAAAGGGGGAAAGGGGCATAAAACGGGAAAATTGAGTGCATATCATATAAATCAAGCTTTTGTCGGAGCAGATTATAAGCTATAAATCTTTTCAAAATTTTGACCAAAAGGGGAGAAGAAATGGGACAAAGGGAGAAAAAATGGTAATAGGTATTTTTTACGCTTTAGCTTGGTTAAGTTTCCCAAATAGCTATTAGAGGTGTTCCGTATCTAAAGTTGAAAAAGGGGTCCAAAAAGGGGAAAGGGGCCAAAAACGGGAAAATTAAAAGCATAACCAATCACTCCTGAACGCTTGAAATTTGGGATATTGATCGAGCTTTTGTCGGTACAGGCTATGGGCTATAAATCTTTTAAAAATTTTGAACCAAACGGAAAAAAATGGGACATAGGGAGAAAAAAAAGGGCAAAAATTAGTACTTTATGCATAAATGATGTATTTTATTTGTTCAAAAGGTATTTTTTTACGATTTAACTTGGCCAAATAGCTATTGGAAGTGTTCCGTTTATAAAGTTTGACCAAAAGGGGTCCAAAAAGGGGATAAGGGTGAAAAACGGGCAAATTACATCCATTTATATTTAGGACTTGGAGTATTCAAAAAACTGGGTTGTTTGATAAACCGGTTTCCTAATAATTTGAAAAATTGCATTTTTTAAGAAGTCGGTTTCGAAACCGAATTTTTATAATATAATATATGGTTGTCATCGGAAAATATTCTAGTTTTTTTTTTTTCGATAATATTTATTTTAATTTTTCTGAAAGAACATACGGTTTTTTTAGCGGCAGATAGCTTTGTTTTTTATACCCAAAGAGTATCGAAAAGAAGAAAACTATATGTGGTTGTCATCGGAAAATATTCTTGTTTTGGTTTTTAGTATCGAGTTTTGCTTTTAAATATGACAGATGATTATTTCATAGTCATTGCCCTGGCGGAGGCAATTAAAAAAAAAAAAAAACGAAACTGCGAAACGTCTTTGGATGAAAGAATGGCTGAAGAAAAGGGATGAATTTACACATGAAAATCTTCTCAATGAACTCAAATTGAGTTCTCCAAATGATTTTCGTAACTTTCTACGAATGGATAAAGACACATATGAGGAACTTTTAAATTTGGTTGGCCTAAAAATTGAAAAACAAAATACAATGCGTGACGCCATCTCTTCGAATTAACGGCAATCTATAACATAGCGTTTTCTTGCTACAGGCAATTCCTTTTCTAATTTAAAATTTGCTAGCGCTATTTCGGAACGGGAAATTGGTCGCATTGTGATGGAAACGTGTGAAGAAGTAAACAAGATATTAAAATATAATATAAAGGTAACAAAAACAAACAAAGCCGCCGTAGTCTAATAGGTAGTATGTTAGCTTTTTAGACTCAAAGCCAGAGTTCGAGCCCCAGGTCAGACATCAAATCAAAATACAAAAAGTATTTCTTCGGCGATTTCCTCTCAGCAGATTTCTGACAAAAACTCTGAGTAAATAAAATTGCCATGAAAAGTTTCTCAAAAATATGTCGTTCGGAGTCAACTTTAAACTGGAGGTCCCGCTACTCATGTATAAAAATTAACACACATAATATAAGTGGTGTGAGAAACTAGGTCAATAATCCTGACTGAAGGGTTCAACCAATTATGTATGCATGTAATTAAAACAAATTATTTATGGACTTAATTTTTTCAGCTTATAATTAAAATCGTTAATCGTTTTGTTAAACAAAACAAAGTTCATAAAACTAAAATATGTGAACAATATCACTAAATTCTTAAATAAAAACAAAACTAAATATAAAATATCTCCTTTTTTAAAATTTTTTTGCTACACACTTTCAAAAACCCGTGAAACATAGTGTGATGTTACTCTTATGAAATGTAGAGAAAAATGAAATTTGAAGTAATTGCCCGCACACACATCTAATTCGCTTCGATTTTTTGCGGAACGGGTAGCGAAAATCAAAATATTTTCATATATTATCTACTAGATAACATGTGTCCAATTAAGCGTATTTTGTTATTTGTTACCAAAGCCCCCAGGAGAAGATCATCTTCGGCTTTTTACCCACATAGGACACTCACATCAACACTGTTCGCTAAAAAGAGCGTAAAGTTGAAAGTCCGTATCATCTGTTTCATGCTATTCTTGCTTTCTATTTTTATTGCAAGATACACAAAATGTGTTTTATGCTACTGGTTTTTTGTTTTGATCAGCTGTTGTGGTACACAAACAAACAAACAAGAGTAGTTTTGGGAAAAATATAAAATCAAATTGTAATTTTAAAAGAATTTATGGGTTTATGAGTTTACTTATGTCATATTTTGTGCTGTTAAGGCCTATGAAAATCCTCAAGAGAATACAAGACGAGTGTTTTCAATTAATTTCTCTCCCATTGCTCTTGTTTACATATTAATAAATTCAAAAGAGATGACACTCAATACATCAAAACAATCGATAATTAGTATACAAATTTTGTTTATGAAATAAATGTGTTATAATTTTAAAATATTTCCGTCTCAAATTAGTGATAAACTTTATATATTTTTATTAATATGTTTAGTAATGTATTATTCGAACATATTTATTTGTAAATTAATTGAGAACGCTCGACTTGTATTCTTTTGAGGATCTTCGTAGGCATCAACAGCATAAAATATCAGACATATATAAATTTGTAATTAATGCCATAAATTCTTTTAAAATTACAATTTGATTTTCTATTCTTCCCAAAAGTGTTCTTATTTTTTACCACAACAGCATTGTCTGTAATTTGCAATAAAAACAGCATAGAATGCAAGAATCTCATGTATCGCAAGGTCGCATGAAACGGATGTTATGTTACTTTCAGCTTAAAAATACATTTAGTTGCCTGTCAGCTTCCAGTGAAGCAAGTTCTGGTCGCTTGTTTTTGAAATTTTTTTGTAACCAATTATTCACCCTAAGAAAAATTTAATTAAAATGTGGAAGAAAAACTGGGAAACACAAAACACTCACATTTTTATCATGTTCTCTTTCTGCCGACGTTTGGTTTAAACCTTTATTATGTAAATTTCACAATTTGTTTCAAATATAACAATAAATATTTTATATTGTTGTCCCCGATGTAATTCAACAGATTCTGTTAGTATTTACTTGTCGAATTTGCTTATTATTGTGAAATAGATTAGAAATAAAAATTATAATAAAAAAATTTTGTTTTGTATTTTTTAAATTTATTAATTTCTGTTATTATTAACTTATTAAATGTATTATTAACATTTATTTCAAATTTAGGAGCGGAACACCTCGAGTTTGAAGTGCAAAAGAATTGTATACAAGATCAAAGTAAAACTAAAAGTAAAATGGATTCTCTTTCTCCTATTCAACATAAGACAATGGATAATAAGAATGATCCTTATCCAGAAATTGAGTTACCGGAACTTAACAATATCTTTCGACGGAAGAAAAAAGTTTGTCCCATGCCAACAACTGCCACCAAGAAGAAAAATCATATATATCAATTCCCATCGAATCAAACATCAAATATTCCAGATGAATTTAATAATTCTAGAAATCGTATTTCATATATTAATTTGATCAATTCAGAGGAAAATATAAGTAATGTAATTCTAGAAAACAATGTCATTAAGAATTCGGAATCAGATTCTGGAGATAGTATTGATAATATTGAAAATCGTACACAAATTGGAGAAAAATTGAAATGTTTAAAATGTGAGAAGTTTTTTAAATCCAACCGTTTCTTGGCACTGCATTTGAAACGATGTGATAAAAATTATAACAATAATTCCATAAGTATTGAAGGCAACAATAACGATGACATTAAAAAAAACGAACGTACTCATGAAAAATTTATTTCTAAGGTAACAGAGAATGAAAGCATGTATCACTTTATGCGTAATAAAATTTATTCCTCGTTTACGTACAATAAAGCTCTACTAGACTCCGTACGTTTACACAACACAGAAAAAAATCACAACCCATCAAGGGTAAATAATGACGAAAACATTCGACGTTTAACCCGTTCCCAAGCTCGTAGATCAACAAAAAAATGAAATTGTAATAACTATGAAATTAATATTCTATTATTTTTATCAGAATATTTTATATATAATAAATAAATAAAAACAAATAATTTATATGTATTGTATTATATGTATTATATTATTATACGGTGGTAACTTTACATCTTTAAAATTTTGTTATAGCGATTTGCTTATTTATTGTTATTTAAATAAGAAATTACATGATACAGCAATTTCTGGTTATTTATTCTTAGTTTTTTCTTTTGGAGAATAGTAAATCTCTCATATTGCTAATCAGCTGTTTAAATTTATAAATTTAATTTAACAAAGTAAAAAAAAAACTATAGTCATTTTGTAACAACGAATAACAATTGCGAAGAATAGCAACGTCTGAAAGTATGAAAATTTCGATTCTAGCATAAAGATAGAAGTCTACTTTTTATTTCAAGCATATAGATTTCCGATGATTATTTAGCAAGTTTAAATTTGATTTATTGTGTCCCAATAATATTTGGTAAATTTTTTTATTTTGTGACAGAATAGGTGCTATTCTTAACTACGTGGTTATAATCAGGGCTGTCATAGAAACCATGTCAGTTTTCGTGATTGTCGTTTTTGAAAACCAATGTTGGTTTCATTTGGTGTCATGAAACCAAGTCGGTTTTATTTTCGAATTGAAATAAAACCGATGTTCGAAACAGCTGTTGTTCACATTTGTGCATTTATTTACAATTTTTATTATTATTTTTTTTTTTTTTTTACCAAAAAGAAAGGGTTTTTATAAGTTTACATCATTGTTGTTTTTACTAAAATAATAAACAAAGAAATATTTTTAAATAAGTAAGTAAATGAGCACTACTGTTATCGCATTTTTGTTGTTAGAAAAAGAGCATTCGGAAAAGGTGCAAAGACGAATATAGCGAAATTGCAGCAACCCACTTAACTTGCCGGAGGCTGCGTATGTGTATTTGTCATATTGTGCATTCATATCTAAAACTGCTTCGCAGATTTATAGCATATTACAGGTTGAAAAAAGACGCTTTTTGTATGGTGCTAGACATAGTAAAAGAGCACCTTTCCCGCCATTGCTACAACTTCCAGCTGCGTTGCGATTTTTAGCTGAAGGGTCATACAAAAGATCTGTTGGAAGTGACTCCAGCATGTCTCTGTTTAGAAGCAGCTTCTAAGTTTCTACAATTTTAGACGATGTGCTCAAACTTATGGAGCGGTTCATTTGCCCTAAATGGGTGCAACTAGAAGTGAACTCCAACGATAAGCAAGGATCAAGGTACTTTTTTTAATAAATTTAAAATCCCTTCCATAATTGTTTGCTTAGACGGGACTCATATAAAGAGAATAAAGCCCAGCTTTAACGAGGATTTATACTTTAATCGAACAGGGTATTTCAGTATGAATGCCATGATTGTAAGTATACATAGTATATATAATTCAATTTTTTGTATTCATGTACTTCTATCTTCATTTAGATCTGTGACCATGATATGAAAATTCAAGCGGTTGATGCACGGTATTCCGGCTGTAGTCATTACCCATTTCTTTGCAACATTAGTAGCGCCAGCGCCAATTTTTTGTATTCATGTACTTCTATCTTCATTTAGATTTGTGACCATGATATGAAAATTCAAGCGGTTGATGCACGGTATCCCGGCTCTAGCCATTACCCATTTCTTTGCAACATTAGTAGCACCAGACGACATTTCCTTAGAATGTAAGAGTCAGGAGAACGAACCTCAAAATTATTGTGAGCATTGAGCCCTTTTTGTTAACGCCATACAGAGCTCCAAGCCACAACTCGAAGGAATACAAACTCAATATGGCTCATGCATTGGCACGTAATCTATATATTTTAGAGGGTGTGTACTTGTCAACTGTGACAAGTACAGTGCCCGGAGTTCGAATTGACCTATTGTACAAAAATATCTATATATATATATAAATGAATTTGTGTTTATTTGTTTGTTGGTTTATTTGAAGCCTATAGGCGGCTAAACGGCTGGACCAACAAGTATTTAATGTCACATATCTCATAAACTGTAACAGCTAGAGTCCTCAAATTGTGTATGGACAACTTTGACATCTATATGAACAAAATGGGCAGACTTGCTGTAATGGGAGTGTCATCTCCTATAAAAATATTAAATTAATATATCTAAGAAAATATAACAGATTCCCAAAATTTTGTCGAATCCACTTTAGTATCAATATGAATATATAAGTGGGCTTGGTACTTCCCAAATGACTTAAATTTAAAACTTCTTATATCTGGGAAATCATTATAGATAAAATCATCAAATTGTACACGGGCAACACTGAAATCCATATGAATAATTTCTGAAAAAATTCGCGGACTGCCAATAAGAGCGAGACCGTCCCATATAAATATGATACAAAAGTTCATGTACATGGGAAACAATTAGAGCTAGAATCTTTGCCACACGCATGAACATTTCGGGTTAGGGAAATAAATGGACTCTATTTTTATATAAATTCTTATACAGAAAGTAAATACTAAACATCATATATCTGATAAACTATAGCAGCTAAGGTCATGTGTATTGCCTGTTCGTTCCAATACGTGTTTTACTATATGTTTGTAAAAATACGCAGAAAGGGACATATGTAACTTAGGTACCATTAACAGTAGACACAGATCATTGACAACACTATACTGCCTTAATTTATTAACTACCTGCAACATACATAATTTTTTAAAGAACTAATTGTTACCTGTGGTTATATAATACAGACCAAACCTTTATGGTCAGCCTAATAAAAATATTAAATATTTTCTATTCCCTAAAATTTTTTATCTTGAAAATAAAAACATTTGACCTGTTGTGGTATATTTGCCTATTATTAATTGAAAGGAAGTACTTAAATAGTACTTACAATCTTTTTTGCAAATCATTTGAATCCCAGATTCTAAATGAGTTAAACATTTATTTTGTGAGTGATCACATCGTGATAAATTAAGAAAAAAAAATGCCACCTAAAAAATTTTCGCTTTCTAAATGCACCAAAAATGCAATTAATTTACAATCACAAAGGGCTGATGAAACTCCCGAAGATCGTGATGTTCGTCTGAGTGTTAAAAGGTTAAAAGCCTCCACATATAGAGCTGCTGAGGTTCCAGTTCAGCGTGATGAACGTTTAGAAAACATTCAAACGTGCAAAGAATAGTAGCTGCAGAAACACAAGATGTACGTGTAGACTACAACATCTAGTGCTGCTGCGACACCTGATAAACGTGATGCACGTCTTAGAAGAAAACGATCCCAATCATCAAGATCAAGAACTGATGAGACACCGCATCAACGCGATGTACGCCTAGAAGGAGAGAGACTACGTGCATCAACATCTAAAGATGACATAAGTACTAATACGCTTTAAATTTCTGAGAAAATTATTATTGAGTCCTACGTAAAATAGTTATAAGTTCACATCATAGTACTTTTAGATCAATCGCATGCTTAGCTGGAAAAATATACATAACGTCGTCGAAACTCCAAAAGTACGTATCATCAAAAAAAAAAAAAATCAAAACCGTAATATTGATTGATTATGATTCGTAAGGTTATCTAACATAACATAACATAACATTTCTGAAAATTTTTAGATTTTTGCGACCAAAAATAAGGATTTTATATCAATAATTCAAAATAACGTACCATATGAAGTACATTTTATTTTATAAAGTTTTTTGCTTTTTCTGTAAAATTAGTAAAAGTTATGTTTTCTACTTTTGGATTTTCGACGACGATATACTGATAGATGTGTATACGAGGTGTGATCAAAACATAACCGTTATTTTGAAATTGCATGAGTTACGTATGTTCGATTTTCGCTTTTATGTTATGTGTCTGTCACATGTCTGTTATGTTTGCTGACAATATCAGCCATTTTGGATTGTCAGTTTGTTTTTGACAGATAAAAATGTTAGTCGTGTTTTGGTGTGCCCTTTGATATTTTACTATTTGAAAAATGGATCAAAGAAACTGTATTAGTTTAGTGTAAAAAATGAAATTGAATGTGCAAGAAAGTTTGAAACGTTGACTGTGACGTTTGGCGAGTCTACTATATCAGAACACAAGTTCAATTGTGCTATAACTGGTTTGAGCAAGGCTGAGAATATTTCCTGGTCACCCGAGCGGCAGCGGAGATTGTTAAAAAATTGCTAAATTTTGAGCAAAAACAACGTCGCATGGACATCGCTCAGGAGATGTTGTCGACGTTCAACGACGATACAGATTTGCTCAAAAAGGTCATAACTGGTGGCTAATCATGGATGTATGGTTATGACATTGAAAGTCTAATCATCCTAATGGAAGAGCCAAGACCAAAAAAGCACGTTAAGTTCAGTCAAATGTGAAGGTATTGCTCACTGTTATCTTCGATTGCAATGGCGTGGTGAATCATGAATTTTACCCACACTGTCAATAAGGAATACTACCTTGAATTTAAGTGCCGATTGCGCGGAGCAATTCGTCAGAAGCGCACAGAATTGTTTAAAAACCAGTCATGGATTTTGCGTGAGTTTTTGGACAAAAACAAAACCGTAATCATTCCTCAATCACCGTACATACAGGACTTGGCCCCCCGTTGACTTTTTCTCCGTCCAAAACTGAAGACACCGATGAAAGGAAAGCGTATTGCTACGATTGTGGAGATAAAAGAGAAATCGAAACAGAAGGATTGGCATAAGTGTATTATATCTTTTGAAAAAGTTCTAAATAACGGTTATTTTTTGATTACGTTTGGCATATTTCTATTATGTATTCTTTGTATCTTTCTTATACCGCACTGTTAACATAAAAGTATGTTTCACAATATTTTTAAAATATTAAAATAACAACTCAATGTGTTTCCTATACGTTGCTTTCAGGTTGATTAAAAATTCTCGAAATGATTCTCACTGCAAAGAAAAAAGAAGAGGACGACGACTCCGCGGAGACATTTAGTTGCTAGCGACAGTCGGTTGGAGAAGTTCTACCTGCAAAATCAATAACTTAATACTGATCATACATATTTTGTTATGTTGGCTTAAGGTGAAAGATATACGAAGACTAAATAAGTATTCAAGTAGTTTGTTATACCACACTGTAATCATTATATAATTTAACTGTGGTTGATTTGTCAAAACTTTTAGTACAATAATAATCACATCTGTTGCTGAAGGATATTGGCTCATAATCTACGCCTCCCAAGTGTCTTTGGCGCTCGAAAATTTTAAGGGGAAGCTTCAAAATTAAACCTTCGCCAAGCATTATTGCTACATCTTCGTCGTCAAGAACATACACACATAATTGGTCATTACAACCCCTCAGTCAGGATTATTGACCTAGTTTCTCATACCGCTTACGTTGTATGTGTTAATTTTATACATGGTGGCAACTCCGAACGACAGATTTTTGAGAAACCTTTAATGTAAGTTCATTTACTCTTAGAGTTTTTGCCAGAAATCTGCTGTGAGGAAATCGCTGAAGAAATACTTTTTGTATTTTGTTTTGATGTCTCCTGGGACTCGAACACTGGCTTTACGTCTAATAAGCCAACGCAGTACGTACTAAACCACGGCGACTCCACGTCGTCAAAAACACCCCTGTTATAAAGCTCTAATTTTCGCATATTTATAATAAATTTTAAATAAATTCATTATTCTATTTATATTATTTCTAATTCTATTACAACTATTTCTAAACTTCAAACAAATTGTTAAGCGGGCAAAAACAAACTCAACAAAAATAAGCAAATAAATGATTACAGCCATATATACCCCTTTTTTATTTATTAACTTCGCGGTCTTTATTTATTGTTGTTGTTGTCTTTTTGCTTATTGTTTTTTCCCTTCTATTTCTGTAATTTTCATTTACAGTATTGCCTCTAATTTTTATTGTTGTCTGTTCATCTTGTTTGGTTTGTTGTTCAGTATTTTTTTTGTCAGTAATTTACTACAGGCAGATACCGGCTCAAAGAGAAACTGATTAAAAGTGACAGGCATGCTTCAAGCAGTATTTGAACACAACCAAATGATAAATCCGTGCACTGAATATGGGGGAAGGGGACACCCAAAAAAGGCTGTTGCTCAGAACACTACAAAAAGGGTACCAAATTAGAAAATTTCCAACAGAAACACAAAAAAAACATTCCATTTTTTTTCAACCAAAGACCAAAAAAATACGAACTGCTAATGTAAATTTTTTAACGCTAAACAATATGCATACAAATTAAAATCGTTCCAACACTATAATTTACACAAACAACACTCCCCTTTTTCTTTTTGGTTGTCTGTTAAACTTTGCACACTTCTTTTGACCTGTAATTGTTGGACTTAGTTTCTGGGAAAACTTTTCTAATAAAATAAAATTCACACCAGTCACTCGAATTTCTATGTACATTTATTGTTACAAAATTATTATATTCTTTACCGTCTTTTCTAATCACAACTTCACACAAAATTCAATTCACTTTTTTCTTTTAAATTTTTGCTTTCTTTTCACAAATTTTTCAATATACATCAACTATCACCATTAAATTTATTGCACAAATCTTAAAATTTTACACGAAAAAAGTTGTTTCCTGAGAAGAAACAATGATAAAGTATTAAACAAAAAAAATTTATGTCAAAAAAACGACAATAATATTAAATATTGAAAAGCCTAATTATATACTGCAGCGCCCTCTGATTCCAATTTGCCATCGTTTAAACAATCCTTCTTATGTCGCCAAGGATGGGAAGTTTGGACTATCGGACAAAAACATGCCGGCGCCATTGCAGTAATGCAATCAAAAAAATTTTCTCCATCTAGTCAATAGATAGAATAGAAAAAAAAAGAAATCAAAAGAAAAAAACTTTCATATTGGCTTCATATTTCAAAAGTAGGAAAATAAAAATTTGACATCTTGCAGCAGTTCCAACTTTGATCCGTCAGAAAGATGGAATAAGATTTATTCAGGAGTATGTGTCATGGTCTAAGATTGGGTATCGAATCTAGAGTTTTATTGTACCTCCATTAAATAGGAACTAGTGCTTCCGACGAAGTAGGTCTTCAGCTCTCACGCCCATGGGACGAACTACGTCCGCTGGTGGATTATTAGAACGAACGAGGTCAGTTATTTTTCTGGGCTAGTGGACGGTTGTCCTCTTCGATGCGTCAGTTATCCAATTTAATCTTCCTTGGAACAGACGGACTATGTCAATTGCCCGGAAATGGAAGATTTAACGTTAGCGGCCCTTGTTCTCACACGTCCAACAGGTATGGTCGTGGCTCAATCAACCCTTTATCGTCCTCGACACCTTCACCTCTCTAGGATTTCCTCGGGGTACCATGACACTATAAACTAAAGACATTTATCCAAACATTTAGTTCGTTGGAAGAATTACATGCTTTCCAACCGACCTTGTAATTGTTGCACATTCAGTTATCAAATCTACAGTAATTACGTAACCATAAGTATTTAAACATAAATTACGAATGCGACCTAAGCGCCATTCAGTAGTAGGCCATATACCTTCTCTTATTGCTACTGTTGGCAATCATAATTTTATCTGCAACTTTTCGAAATAAAAGTTGCTTGCGAACCGGAATCTATCAGAGCCCTAGTTCTAAATATTTACCCTCGATGACAAATACCAACTATGGCTGTTCCTAAAAGAATCTGCCCATATGTGGCAGCAAAACAGTTTTGCACATCATTACCAAGCTTTGCAACATGACTAGAACTTGTATCGAAAACTCCAAGTTCCCGAAAGGATCCAAACACCTCCCGGTGCAGCAAAGTATGATTTCGCAAATCACAGATCGAACACTCCAAACTCTGCCTGCATTCATTCAACCTAGGACCAACATCGAAACAGTCAATACACAGGTTATTCTGTTTTACTACCAAAAATCTTCGCCCAAGGATGATAAGATTCTGCGACAGATTCAAACGAAAGCTCAAATTTGAAGCTCCAAATCAGCTGTAAATAATTACCCAAACTGTAATATAGTTCCAATGTTCGCAAATATTGTCAAAAACAGTTCTACTAATCAACCTGAATGAAGTCGCCGTGGTCTAGTAGATAAAAACTGGTCTGGCAAAAACTCTGAGAGTAAATAAAATAAATCTGTTGTTCGGAGTTGACTTTTAACTGCAGGTCCCGCCACTTATGTATAAAATTAACACACACAACATAAGTAGTGTGAGGAACTAGGTCAATAATCCTGACTGAAGGGTTGTAATGACCAATTATGTATGTATGTAATCAACCTGAATAATAAGCCGACCTGGTGTATACGAAAATTATACCTACGCACCGAAGAATTAATATAGGACGATTTTCTGCTAACTGACAGTAACAGAAGTTGAAACCTAAAAAATCAACAGAATGGTTGAGATTCTGTTCCTCACTAATTCTCTCAATGAAATTGAAATCAAATAAAAATAGCCAAAAAATTAAATAAATAATGAACTTAACCAGAGTACAACTCGAAAACGTCCATGTCCTGATCTCTAGTAATAACGCGATACGCAACTATAACCGACAGTATTCAAAATTTAAACATAAGGTAACCTTGACCACCCTGCTATGCAACTACCGCGACGAACTTAGCGCCTTACCGCAAACTTAACAAAAAGTAATATGTTCAGCCATGTCACAGAACACAATTCCGATCGAAAGTGGTTTCAATTACGAAAGTAGAGTCTTTAGAAAACGAAAAATTACTTCGAAATGAAAACACTTCTAATTTTCAAAGTGGTTTTGATATTTCTGATGATTTATTAAAGAAAAATATTAATAAAACTTTGTTAAACTGAAAGAAAAAATGGTGTATTTTATCATTACATTGGTTTTCTCTGTATTTACTTAATATTTATGCTTAAGAAATTAAATTTTGTAAACTTGCTGAGAAAAACAAAACAAAGTTATATATTTTTTCATCGAAGTATTGCCACGTAATTTTTTTGAGCAAACCACTTATTTTTGAGAACAAAAATTTAGTAAGTAAAATAAATTTAAGCGGTGGCAACACAAACGATGGACAAAAGAAAATATATAAAATTTTTATACGTTGCGTTTAATTCAGTTTTACGAAAAGGTATTTAAGCGTATCTTTTCAATAACGATTTGTTGTCTCCTAGCTTTAACAACAGCAATAATTGAAATTCCCAGCATTTTTCAGACACAATTTTATATTTTTTTGGATTTCAATTGAAATTTTGCTTTGCTTTTTTATGCTTTTTATTCACCATTTATGTTTTTTTCTCTTTTGTCATGCTCGACGTTGCCATACTTTATTTGAAACGCAGCAAATTCATAATTTTTAGAAATGAACAAAATCGTTCGGAATTTGAAGAACCGAAAGCAAAATCGATCGGAATTGCAAATACGGAATCAAAACCATTCCGATCGGATTTTGTGACATGCCTGATTATTTCGCAAAAGCAATCGAAACGACCTAATATCGTTTGGCAATAAAAACGATAAACAAAAGATATCACCTACAAATACAAAGACAATGTGGCAATGCGTACATAATACACACTAACACATACATCGAACTTATTATAAGTAAACCAGCTACAACAAGTATGAGAGAAAAAGGGACAGACAAGTAAGCAGACGGAACAACAAACAATGTAATCGCAATAGAATTCTCGAGAATGCGAAACCGCGAACATTCCACTTCGAGAAGCACCATCACAACCAGTCAGTGTGAATTCAGTCAGCCATGCATGCAGTTGCGTATGAGGTAAAAGTCTTGGTTCGAAGATATCCTTTGTGAGCAGTATACCGAGTAGTGTGTGAATAATATCGAACAAGCAATAAATTATTGTAGTTACTGTTGTGTACGTTGTATCGGTTAAGATTGAACAGTGACATAAAAGTAGTATGAACAATAAAGAGTTTCATTAAAATAAACACATATTTGTTTTTACTTGGTTTGCAATTAACGAACTCATAATTAAAGGTTTTTAAGAAGGCAAATACGTAACAATATGTCAAATAAAACGATCATATATTTTAAAGATATTACGCATTTCGCGAAATTCAGCAACAGGACGAACTCCCAATGGCCAATAACCCGATACTTATTATCGTTTCGTTCAAAATCAAAAAGAAATAATAAAATACAAATACGAAAAAGCAGTTCGGAACAACTACATCACTTTGTATTCCTAATATATATGTAGTATGCAAAAATTGCTAAATCATATATATTATTTTTAAAGCACTTTTTTGTCGGCAAATATCTCCCATACCACCACATCAAATTTAATGAATGATATCTCATTTTAAAGCTTTTTTTAACACTAATGGCGAAAAATAATTAGAAATTGAAAAATTAATATTTTCATTGATAAAATTTATATTTTATATAGAACTGCATGATAATACTATTGTCATTATGATTATCTGCTTTTGTTCAAGTGTGGTAATACAGGGTCGCTAAATAGTAATGCAGTTCTACATAATATAGTATGTATTAAAATCCATTCTGGCAATCCCGCTATTTACTATAATGCCGTTTATTACTAAGTCAGTTATATATAATATGCATATTAAATTATAAAAAGCTGTTTTGGCAATACTTTGCAGCAGTTGTTAGATCAAGTGCAATCGCTTAATTGTAATGATATTCCACATAATAATATATAAAGTTGTAAAATCCATTTTGGTAATGTCGTTATTGTCATGGCATTGTTTGTTTTATGAAGTGTAGCAATACGGGTTAATAAATGGTACCAGGCTAATCGTAACAAACTTGGGAGAGCACATCATATCAGCAAAAACTATTCATACCGTACTGTACTCTGTACTCATACCCCGAATCAAACTTACACCTTCTGATCCAACTGTGCCTTTTCGAATGACACGAAAACAATTCCCTGTGAAACAATTCTATTACGATAAACAAAGCACAAGGTCAAACCCTTCAAAAGGTAGAATTGTATTTACCAGAACCTACTTTTTCACATGGGCAGTTATACGTAGTTTTTTCTCGAGTGCGTACGTTGAAAGATATTTTTGTTTGTATTAAGGATTCGTACAGGCAAAAAGTAAAAGATGATCATGTCATTACCTCTAACATTGTATTCAAAGAAGTATTATAACAGCATTTAAACATATGTATTTATGTAAATTTGTATGATATGTTATGATTTCTAATATTTTTATACTTTTTATAAAATTTCTAATAATTATTTTCATTTTATGTTACAAAAATGACAACTAACGGTGCGAAATATTCGCACTGGTCATCTAGTTATAGTAAATCTCAAAATATATTAAATTTAAAATTATATAAAAACATATGTATATTTTCAACAATTTTTACCAACAAATAAAAATTATTCCAAAAATAAAGAATAAAAAATTGTATGGAAACCAATTTTTTAATTTTATTGTGTTATCCCACTTTATTTTATTACAAATTAAGCACGTCATTCTGTTTAAAATCTGTTAAAAATTCCAGGTTTGTCACTTATAAAAGTGAATAAAATTTAGTTATGAGTACCTCCTTCAACTATCCGGTGGATTTGAAAAATTTTAATAATTGGTAATATGCTTTGCTATTTAGCCAGCGTCTTATTATCAATTATAACACAACTATTGACTTATATCAAATTAGGTAGTTGAACTCGATTACCGATTGTAATCTCCACACCCCTATTCGATATCTCAGTCACTTTTGATTTACTCATAAGCCAGGATACGTTGGTATAACAACGCATAAAAAGAGCAATTTGGTTCTTGTACTCAATAAATTCACAAAGTGTACCATTATAACACACCACTTTGTAAATACGTATAAATTTGATTTACACCCAATTTTGCTATGTGGAACCAATACTCTTGTTTTCTATGTACTTCATGTCTTTTTTACACGATTTTTCCTGGAATGTATCTACCGTGTCCACAGAAATAAGTGTACTTGTAAAGTTTTGTTGTCTATTCTAACAGAACTTTACTTGTACATAAAATTCCCATAAAAAATTCAAAAAAAATAAAAGTAAAACAAAAACAACTTTACTTTATAATTTGAAGGTTACTTTGATAATTGATGGAATGAAGATGTTACACAAAAGAGATTCCAAAATCCGGGTCGTTTGGACCAAATGTTCGATTGGGGACTGTATGGTGGATGAACAAACCATATTTTTGTCGACTATAAGGCAACCTTTGATAACTCCATAAGGACTCGTATTTTTAGCGCAATATTTGAGCTCGGTATACCTACAAAGTTGAAAGGCTATGCTGTAGGTTAGGTTAGAGGACGTGCACCTGTCGGTCAAGACAAGCACAGTACCCGGAGGTCGAAATTAACCCATTGTACGTTGTCATTAGGGGAGGAAGGAAATGGAGGATATAGGAATGTAGGGTAATGGGAAACGGCGGAATTACATGTAAAGAAACAGACACAAAACAAAAGAGGTTGAGAGTGCGACTACACATATGAAGCCCTAGCACCTCTCAACCAGCCAAAGCAGCTAATGAATCTGTGGGGAGCCTTGATGTCGGCTCTCGACACAGAACTCAATTACTCAAATAAGGCCCTGCCAAAGGGCCTCCTCCAACTCCTCCTCATCGCAACATACCCTGCAATAGTCCGGCTGGGATCTGGAACAGCGACCTAATCTCGCAGTGCGCCGTGATAAAACCGACAACCAACCTTAAGCTGGCCTTAACTAAGCCCAGCAGCCACTCTGTCCTCTTGCCGTCCACAGCAGGCCATAGACGCCTAGAAACAGAACAACCCGATCCATTCCCCCAACGTCTCTGCTCTTCCCTCCTGACCCATCCATCGATGAGGCCATAGAGGTGACAGACTGGGGAGTCAGGACCAACCGTCAAATCGCCACCTGAAAGCAAACCTACTAGCGAAGGCATCCGCCGTCTCATTGCCCAGTATTTCGCTGTGACCCGGAACCCAGCATAGACGGATACGGTCCGGTCCAAAACTCCTCAACGACTCTTTGCACTCGCGAACGAGCCGTGATTCGCACCAGACCGATGCAATGGCCCTAAGGGCAGCCTGACTGTCAACGAAGATCGTGTAAGATTCCGAATCCGAAGATGGGCCACCAGCTATGACCTCAATAGCCTTCAGTATTGCGAAAATCTCAGCCTGAAAAATGCTGCAGCCATCATTCATTTCCTCATTTTCTCGATGATGTCCACATGCCATCGTTCTTTTGGACGAAGCCTAGGACTTTGGGGTCCTTCGACAACATCCTACGGAAACGAGTGGTTCTCTTTGAGCGCTTTGTTGATCCCTTATAGTCATTAAAACTGGATCTATATGCAGACAAGTCCATATCCCTGCCCGACCTCTTAGCCATATTAAAGAGTCTCCTGGTACAACAGCGGCTGGCTCCTCTTACCCGGGTAAGTGAGAGGGCAATCATCTCTATAACAAGACAACAAAATATCCGTCAAAGATCCAACTCGATCATTGATGCCAGGAGTGGAGTGTCCCCTAAGGGCTCTAAGCTCCCCCTCCACAGCCCTTTCATACCTGATCCAGTCGGTTCTTCTTGGATTTCTAAAAGGCCTGTTAGGGCCCCCAGATGGATTAATACTGAAGGATATCAGTTGGTGATCAGAAAAAGAACACTCATCTGAAACCCTCCAGTCCCTAATCATGTTAGTGAGCGTAATGTCAATTACCGTCTCCCTAACACGGTTACTAAACGTTGGCGTGTTACCAGCGCTACAAATGCTGAGCCTATTAGGAGTAATAAAATTCATAATAGACTCACCCCTAGTATTTATGTCAGCACTGCCCCATTGGGTGTGATGAGCGTTGGCATCACAACCCAAGACAAGGTGACATCTTTTCCCCTTTGCATGCTCCACCAGTAGATCAATTAAGTCACCAGGAGGGGATGCAGCCTCATACGGCATGTACATAGATGCCAGCATCAAATCGATCCCATGGTCATCTCTGTAGGCCACAGTTGTTACGTCACCTGTACAAAAGGAAGGAGTGAGAGAGTCCAAACCACTTCTAGCTAAAATACACCTTATACCTTCTCACTTGTTCCAGGAACAAGTAACCTATACTCAGGATCGCTCAAACCCAGAATCCTATCCCTAAGGATCCAGGGTTCCTGGATAAGAGCAATATCAGCTTCAAGGCGGCACAGGGTGGCTAACAGGTTGTGTGAGGCGGCTTCGCAGTGATGCAAATTAATCTGCACCACTTTTAGCCTCCTCTGGGTCACCTGACACCGACTATATCCGGATGACGGAATTTCAGACGTGCCAACCCACATACCACTACACCACCCCTTGCCCTTAGCCACTGAAGGGAATCCTGATCAATAGCGATCCTAAGATCGCAGCCTTTTCTACTATTACCAGTCAGGGAGTTGACAACTACCCATGAGATGGTGTTCAATCCATCATTCTGCTTTCCAATAAGTTTTGGTATGATATACACCCTCCTAAAGGTAGGTGGGACCCATACCTTCGCTATTGGACGTCGAGGGAGGTCGGATTGAGGGACCACCTCCAAGCGAGCACCAGGCCAGAGTTCACCAAGGCGCTTCACTGATTCCACAAGGACCTTTACAGTTCCCCCGTTTTCACAGTTCATTACCTTGATGCCCTTGGACCAACTATGGAAGATATGCGGGCATTCATGCCATCAAAACTCTCCTCCAACATGAATTCAATTAGCCTTTCTTCAACTAGATTCCACCTTTCAGGAGATATTTTGCCATCCAAATCCGAAGGGAATGGTTAGTTCCTAGGTCACCTTGTTTCTTAGGACGCTTGGAGCTGGAGGAAGGCTCATCATCGGATCTGCTTCTCTTCATGCGATTCCCCTTGCGAGAAACCTGCAAAGAAGACATATTCACCGAAAAGTGCCCCTCCACCTCCTTCGCCCCCAACCTTACATCCGTCTTCTGTGATAAAGGATTAGCGATATTTACTACCCCCTTTCCTTTATCCATTGTAGAAGGAACACCATCACCCTTTCTCTTCTCCGGAGGTTTGAAAACCCTGGTGTTTTCCTTTGCTCCGGTTAGGAGTTAAGGTGTAGAACCTTCATCCCCCTTGCTTGCGGCTTGAGAGGTAGATGCAATTGGCACCACGCTTCCATCGGCACTCAAGGGACCATCCTTCTTTCCAGAGTCAGCGCCTCGTGAGAGGACACTGCCCGGGTATTTGCGCTTATACCGCGAAACAGTGCCTCTGTGACGAGTCAGCATCCTCTGCTCCTTGACAGAGAGGGAATCAACATCATAGCTTGCGAATCTCCTCAAGACCGTGCAAGCCCTGCGATACGACTTCCTCTCAGTGTACATAGCGGAACGTTTCCGCCCAGTCTTTCCCCCTTGTCAGACGAATCACCTCCTCCCACGCAATGCAAATCCGATGCATTGGTGGGATCCGATGCATCCCGTCCGACAAGAGGGTTCCTTAAAGAGAAAAACCCCACCTCATTGCTCCCAGTAGCAAATTGGACCCGAATGAAGGGGAACCTTTCGATGACTGTATTGTCACCGTCTTCATCCGATAGTGGGGAGACAGAGTCTGACGAGTGAGGGGGAAAGGAGGTCAATCATGCCATAGCCCCCGCTAGCATGACAAGGACTTGGTAGAAAACCTAATACTCACTGAGGCGCTCAGGTATTAGTGAGGCTCCGTTATAATACAGTCAGATTAGACCCCCGACTGCAAACCATCCGATAAGCACGGGTCGCTTAACACTCCGGATTGGGGGTATGAGAAATATACGTGATCCGATGGTCCGAAAAGAGCAAATATGACGTCAATCCGAAGCAGAATCTTCCCACGATATTAGGGTAACCTTTAGCCATGCACTCCAATCCACTCTGGGTTACAGAGTGAATCGAAGTACACTTAAGCCCCCACATCGCGACAACATTGTTACCCAGGTGGAGGAGGCTATGCTGTAGCTCCGTCAAGATAGGAATGGATCAAGTGCTGGATCACTCTTGCAATAGGTGGTGCAATCAATAGGCAATTAAGTAATAGAGACCTCTCGTACGACAAAACTAATACTCTACAAGACGTTCATCCTCCCACTACTAACCACTAATGCAGCAGCCTTGAGAGTATTCGAAAGAAAAGTCCTACGTAAGACCTTCGGTCCAGTGCGAGTTGGCGATAACTTCCGCATCCGATCCAACAGTGTACTGTACGAACTCCTCAACGACATGGTCATTGTGCAGTGTATTAGCATCCAGCGGCTGCGTTGGCTCGGCCATGTTCGAATGGTGGAGGATGCTCCGGCTAGACGCGTGTTTGATGAGATTTGCGGAAGTCGGCGAAGACGACGACATTGCGTTGGAATTGATCGATTGGAGTGATCACCTGTCGTTAGGTTAAGTCGGAGTGGTAGCCCTGCTGTCAAAAAGCTCACTTGAGCACGCATAGCTGCCCGTTGTGACGCCACGGGTGAACACAGTCCCTGTACTGACCAATTTCCACCAAAATCAGGAAAGAGGAAGCACGATTACTCCGCACTGGAAAACCAGCCAGAAAGTTTGATAAACGTAGCTATATCCTCCATATCAATAGATGACAGCTCCATCAAGCTGACAAGGAATGGGGAGCCAAACAACCTATATCTACACCTAGCAAGAGACGGGCACTAACAGAGAAAGTGGAGAACAGTCTCTTCTTCCTCAGCGGATCTGCATCCACGGCAGAAGTGTAATGGGCACCTCATTCATTCCGCGTGTCTACCCATGACGCAGTGACCTGTAAGCACGGCCACTGTAGTCAAGATGACATCACGATCAAGACCAAGTAATTGGTTGGTACGTCTCCTGTCCATCAAGAGCCCGGTGAGTCTAGCAGGGGAGCAGGACTCCTCATTGGCCCAGGATAGGTTGTCATCGCGAAAGAATTTACGCACAATGTCCAACTTGACCGAGGCAAGAGGAATACCCAATTCAATATAAGAGGGTTCCAGGAGGAGCGCACCAGATCTGGCGAGCTCGTCGACACTAAAATTGCCTGGAATGTCACTGCGCCCGGGTACCCACACCAATGAGACACTGGTGAAGCGCCCAGAAATAAGATCGAGAGAGCAGCGGCGTTCCCTAACGATCCCAGAGTTATTCACGGAATCTGATAGAGATCTTATCTCAGCTTATTATCAGAAAAGACCTAGACGTGAGTGGAAAGAGGACCGTTGACCAGAATTCATTGAGAGGCCCGGTAAATTACCATCACCTCCATCTTTAACACGCTACAATAGTCCGGCAGACGGGGAGAAATATTCAGATCCAGTTTCCCAGAGTAGACACCGCTTCCAACCCCATTATCGAGTTTAGAGCCGTCGGTGTATATATCCAGGACTTCCGGGGGGACGGCCGTAAGGATTCCAGTCATCCCTACTCAGAATAAGAGAGTCGAAACATCTGTCAAGACAATATTCAGCAAGGAAATAGTCCATGTTCACAGGGGCACCGGATCAACCTCCAAAATAGTGGAGTATCCAGAAGGTACAATGTGCCAACAAGAGAGAGCACTAAGTCTAGTCGCAGCAAACTTGGCCACCTGCTTAGCGAGAAGAACAGCGGAAGCCAGTTTAGTTTGCGAACAAGGCTTTCGTGGGGATGCCAGTTATATAAATAGTGGCAGACCTTCTGACCTTGTCAAGAAGCCTGACGTCGTGTCGTCCTGAGCAGTTCACCAGAAAGCAACACCGAGGTTGGGTTCGATGACCGCAGAATATATCCAACGCAAGATCCTTGGGCGAAGACCCCATCTAGTTCTGACCGCTCTACTGCAGCAGTAGGCAGATTCGCCCTCCAGTCGAGTTTGGGATCGAGGATCAGACCCAGATATTTAACCTCGGAACTCAACGTGAGTCTGGTCCCACATATGCTGGGAAGGGAGAAGGTCGGAATTTTATATTTCTTCGTGAAAAGAATTGTATCGGTCTTAGAGGGGTTAATAGACAGTCCAAAATCCCTACACTAGTCCAGCACGATTGACAGCGCCAAGTTCAACTTATCTGAAAGTGTCTAGACAAATTCCCGATGCAGCAATGGCAAAGTCGTCAGCGTAAACTATGGCCTGATTGCCAGAGTGATCCAGCCACCTCAAGAGTGAGTTGACTGCAAGATTCTAGAGAAGTAGTGATAGAATGCTGCCTTGCCCCTACGAACCATTCTCTGACAATTCGTGGCTCCCACTGTGGAGGCCTCGGCTTGAGAAGAAGCTAATGAACCTAACCAGATTCTGTCCCAGGTTCAGAGAACCAAGAGTCCTAACTATGGTGTCCCGGTCGACGTTATTAAATGGTCTTTAAACGTCCAGAAAAATGGGCAAAGCGTATTCCCTAACGTCCATGGCCTTTTCTACCCGAGAGGTAAGAGAGTGAAGTGTAGTCTCTACTGATTTACCTTTCGTATACGCATATTTTGTCACCTCTATGGCCTCATCGATGGATGGGTCAGAAGGGAAGAGCAGAGACGTTGGGGGAACGGATCGGGTTGTTCTGTTTCTAGGCGTCTATGGCCTGCTGTGGACAGCAAGAAGACAGAGTGGCTGCTGGGCTTGGTTAAGGCCAGCTTAAGGTTGGTTGTCGGTTTTACCACGGGGCACTGCGAGATTAGGTCGCTTAAGGGGGTCTGGAACAGATCCCAGCCGGACTATTGCAGGGTATGTTGCGATGAGGAGGAGTTGGAGACTGTCGAACATCTCCTCTGCAACTGCCCAGCCCTTGGTAGGTTGAGGACCCTTGGCAGGGCCTTCTTTGAGAACTTGAGTTTTGTGTCGAGTGTCGACATCAAGGCTTTCCACAGGTTCATTAGCAGCTTGGGCAGGTTGAGAGGTGCTAGGGCTTCATAAATGTAGTCGCACTCTCAACCTCTGTTGTTTTGTGTCTGTTGTTTTTTTCATTCCTCCGTTTCCCATTCTCCCTCCCCTTCCCTATTTTCCTATATCCTCCTTTTCCTTCCTCCCCTAAGGACAATGTACAACGGGTCAATTTCGACCTCCGGGTATTGTGCTTGTCTTGACCGACAGGTGCACGTCCTCTAACCTAACCTAACCTAACCTACGCATATTGGGCAGCGGAGAGGCGCGCGATCAATCAAGACCCTAATATGATCATCAAGGACTCTTTAGAGCGTCTTCAGAAGTAAGCAACACAGACTTATGGGTCTATAATTATTCGTCCCAGTGTGGGACTGTTTCCCAGCCTTGGGAATGAAAATCACCCTAGATATTCTCCAGCTCCAAGGGATGTAGAGGAGCCTGAAACTACCGTTATAGATGGAAAGCAACCAAGGGAATTATCTCCTCCCCATGTTGAATGTCACCTGGTATAATACCATCCGGTCGTGGTGACTTGAATGGTTTGAAAGACGTAACAACCCACTGCACTTGGCCAAGGGTAAGGGTTAGGAGGGAATAGTTCTCAGACGGTGCTTCGTTAACCTGATAAAAGACCTGCCCACCAAGTGTAACACTTCCTGGAAAGTGAGTGTCAAGGAGAAGCTCAAGTGTATCCAAACTGGACGTAGTTCAGCATCCGTCAAGTCGTCGGATACAGTCAAGAGATTTGTGAGTGGAACTTAAAATTTTACGAAAACTGCCCATTTTGGCAGAGTATTCTACGCTCGCGCAGTAGTTTCTCCACGAGGCCCTCTTCATTTGCCTCACAGCTTATTTAGGTTCCCTCTTTTTGGCCTTGCAAGTTGACCATTCACCTGTCGTCTTCGTCCTGTTAAAGAGCTGGCCACAAGATGGGTGCAGATCATCGATCTCTTGGTTCCACCAGGGCTGTTTTCGCTAGCCCCTATGGGCAGCACGTTTGACGGAGTGTGTGGCCGTCGCCTTAAGCGCGGTTGACAGTGTGTCCACAACCCTATCCACGTCGAAAGTAGAGGAAAAGCTCCCACGCTGTCTCTCTCTAGAAACGATCCTATTAGTATTCCTCTTATTAACCGGAGGGGTCATGAAAGGAGGAGACTCGTTCGTGTCAATAATGAAGGTAATGTATTTATGGTCCCAAAAGGATCATTCATGAGATACAAACCAGTCCTTAAGTTTAGTAGAGAAATCGGAGCTGACCAAAGTGATGTCCAGCACCTCCTTTCAGTTCGAAGTAAGGAAGGTTGGCTCATCGCCCCGATTAGTGTTAACTAGGTCATTACTTATAATAAAATCAAAGAGGCACTCACCACGTTCGTTGGCACCGGAACTGTCCCACATCGTGTGGTGGGAGTTGGCATCTGCCCCGATTATGACCGGAACTCCGCGTAGTCTCGCATCCACTACCAGTCGACCGATGGGCTCCTGAGGGGGAGAGAGCCCATAATCATGCGCCAGATACGATGACGTGATCCGGGGTGACGGTATCCTTGTCGCTGAACCGGTGGAGGAGAAGAGCGTTAATACTATTCTTAATCATGACACAAGCCCGAGGCTTACATGAGTTCTGGATATACGCTAAGCGATATTCTTTGATGTTGAGTCCGCAAGCCCTGCCGTCTACAACCCAGGGTTCTTGGATCAGAATGATCTCTGTATCCTCGGCTGCTAGTCGGAGGACCAGAGCGGCGGTTTTTGAGTGTTGCAAGTTAATTTGGATGACTCTCAGCATTGTCCCGAGAATCAACCATTATCGCATCGGCGTCCTCTTCGTCCGACAACGGAGAGGTCGCGCCCGCGTCATTATCAGTGCCGTCGAAGAATCCCCCCACTAACTCAGAATTGGACTTATTGCTGGATGAGGAGCGTCGAGAAGAATGACTGCACACGCTTCTACATTCAGTGTTAAATTTTTTTGGTAAAAAAAACGCTCAAAAAATGAAGTAAAAAAATTAGCAAAACCTTTTTCATATTTTATTGAAAACAAATCAAAAAATCCATATTTTTAAATCTAAAACCTTTTTTGAAATATAAATATGGATATCGCTGCAACTATTTTGTTTGCGAAAATTTGAAATAAATCAGTTATTAGATTCATCTTCGTGATTGAGAAAGAAGAATTACTTTTGAACAAATTGGCATTTCCTCATTCATTTTTTTAACAGGTGGTAAACCCTTTTTTAATATTTGTGTTATGTTCTTCTCAAATAAAAATTACATTATAACAGGGTTGGTCAGCAATTTTTTTAATGCACCTTGTAAGAGGGTGACATTTTCTTTGTAGAAAAAAAAAACACCATTAGAATTCGAAATTCTGCTCACATATGAATTCAGGCGCGTCACCTTTCTTCATTTTTCTAACAAATATTAAGCTATAATTTTTGCTTTATATTCATCCATTACAAATCGTAAAGCATTGTAATTATACGCGTATAATCCCATAACGATCACATTTTAATACTACTCTTATTGCTTTATTTTGATGATACTGCATTCTTGTTAATTGAATTGCGGTGCTGCATTTATGCAATATGTATAGTGGAACCGTATTCGAAGTGCGGTTTAATTATTGTGTTATATATAGTTACTGTTATAGATTTTGAAATTCTTTTCCTAATTCCCTTCAAGAAACCAATATTCTTGCATGTATAATCGATGTGTTCATTTAAGTTTAGTTTTTTGTCAATTACAAAACCTAGGTATTTTATGTACTCAACATTTTCTATTACAGAATCATATATTTTAAATACTTCGTCATGCATTCATGTTTATAACCATTATTTTTGTTTTGTTCCCATTTAATTTTAATTTACACGCAACTCTTTTTTTACGGGATTTGAAGTTACACGGTTGAAAAAAAGTTTTGTTATTATCTAACTGCTAGTTTAATTGATGACGGTCTAACATTTGGTAAAAGTATGGTGAATCATTTCTTAAAAAATGATCCTAATATGGAACGTGCTCTGAAATTCGAACGAGATATTAATAATTGTATTGCTAGGTATAAAGAGTTGTGAAAAGAACTTAAAAAACAAAAGTTCAACTTTCTATAAAAGATATTTTAATAAAAAGTCGACGCGCAAGACCTTTCGAAAAGTAGTCCGGCAGTAAAAACTCTATTACCGGACGAAAGTTACCATTGGATAATTTGATCAATATCTCCAGTAATGATACCGAATTTAGTCCAGTTCGTCACAAACAATTGCGCTTGTTATCGAGTAACAACGAATAATTATGTAGCTTTATAAATATATTTTCTTTATTTCTATTCTAATTTTTCTGTTCTTAATTATGGATTAACAGATTTCTTTTGTTTTTTGCTTGTTCTACCAATTTTTCACCTGTAGGAATTATCTATTTTAAGTTTTAATGCTCAATAAAATGCATACAATTTGTATGCATTTCTGAAATTTTATAGTTTTCAACATTTTTTACACGGTTTTTCGAAGTAAATATAGTTCTTTAATTCATCTTACGCGGTTTTCAGATGAAATGGAACGTATCCCCCATTTTACTATAGGAAACGCATCTTTTTTTACACGGATTTCTGAGGAACGTATTTACCGTGTAAAAAAATATTTAAAATGTATATTTCGTATTTTCTAATATTAGAAAATTAAAATTATAAGTAGTATTGAACAATTGATTCCACGAAGAATGAAAAAATAATAATGAAAAATTCTGGGCATACTATGAACTATAACATAATGGTAAATACAAATTCAAGGCATACTTAGAATTATAACAATTCTCTCTCACTTAATTTTAATGTCGCGTATAATTGCTAAGGTAAGACGGTGCTTTCCGTTGTCTGACAGATGTACGTCGGCTTGGTGTTGATTCAGCTTCAGAATTTTGAGATTTAGACGATAATACTTGTTCCCGTGGTAGTTCTAAGGTTGTAAAAGTAGATGGTACTGCTGATTCACCACACAATACCTGTACCGGAATTAAGGGTACTACAGCCTAATACTGTAGGATTTGCGGATCTATAACTAGATGGTTGTCTGAGTCAGGGATCTTTGGATGGATCTTTGTTGGGGTAGGTGCCTGAATGTCAGTGGGGCGAATTTGATTCAAAAGGCGATTAAAAACGAATACATCATCAGTATACTGAATACGGCCAAGTTTTTAGTGATAGTTCCATGGTTCCATTTTGGTTTATTATTGTCGTAATATCTTGTTTGAAATGCCGTATTCCTCACTTAGCTTCTCCTGTTATATCAGGAACAGAAATTTTATAAAACTTAGAAGGCTTTAAGGCAACTAGTCGGATTCTAATTTGTTTTCCAAGATATTGCTCAGATGGCGATTTCCCATTCTGTAGAGGGGTCGCTCTGTATCGAAAAAGTATCTCTCGAACTTTTATAGGTATTGAAGTCATATCGTCTGACATAACTGTCAAACTTTTTCAAGTCTGAACATTCCTTTCGGCCAATCCGAATTTTATTGCTGGATGACCCCATGCAATAAATTTTTGAAAAATACCAGAATTGCGGCAAAATTGAATAAACTCGTTGCTTTTGAATATGGTTGTGTTAACAGATACCATAACATCTGGAAATCAGTTTCTAGCAAAAATGTTTGATAACATTTCTTTGGGAGGGGCATACGCCCACTTCCGCCCGTTTAGATTTAGCATCGACAACTACCAAGGATTGATGACCCTGATAGGGGCCTACGTAATCAATATGTATGCGTTGCCAATTGTGTTGTGGCTCATCCCACGAATGTGAAATATCTTTTGGAGGACTGTTCTAATCGGATGAGCAAGCAACACACGAACGAACATATCCCTCGATATCATTGTCTATTGAAGTTTAGTATACGTACCTTCTTGTAAGCTGCTTCATCATGGTTATACCAATGTGTAAATAATGAAGTTCATTAAGTACCGCTTGTTGAAGTGTACTAGAAACTATGACCCTCTTCACTTTGAATAAAATATCGGAATCAATTGTGTATTCCGAATCGGCAATGCTTTAACTTCGTAATTGAGCCATGATTTTTGAAAGTTGAGCATATCTTTTTGTAGCATCTCGAATTAGTAGTATGTTTATGTACCTTCGGGGCCACTTTTTCCATACAAATTTGGGAGCATGCCTACGCTGCAGCCGGTCATGTTCGGTATGTTGATTGGTATGTTACACGGTATGTGATGTATTTTTTATAGGCTTACGAGTTGTGTGTGTTTGTCGTGTAGGGTGACGAGCTTGGTCCCCGCGCCTGTCTCATACGCCTGCCCCCCGCCATGGTCTGGTCCCGTTCCTGGGGTCGCAGTTCTGACTTTGTCTAACCTTGGTTGATGTGTAGTGTTTTTTTTTTTTGTTTTGCCTTGAGCCGGAGGTGGTAAATCTTCGAAAGATACTTTTGTTCCGATAAAAGCATGCAGGATTCACCATCCTTAGTGCCTACGTACTAAAATTCCCCTACACACATCAACCACTCTCCCCCCGCGGGACTGCCGTAAGGTATTGCTTCGCGGGGGGCTGGTTAGCTCGAAAGCTTTAACACGTTATCTCAAATTTCGCCTTCGTTCCTCCAACCTTCGGAGCACTATCATTACTTCCGCCATTTTCAGGCTGTAGTGGCTCCATAGCGTCCTAGAATTCAACAGCTCCTCCATGAGCCGGTTTGGTGCTAATCTATTTTCTCCGGGCCATCTAAACCTGGGGCAGCATGTTAGAATATGCTCCGCATCTTCCACTTCGTCTACTCAGTTTGGGCATATAGGGAAGTATCATCTCCAAATCTGTGCAGGTACTTCCTAAAACATCCATGACCAGTTAGGAACTGGGTCACGTAATAATTCAGCTCGCAGTGTTTGTTCTCCATCCAAGGGGTTATAGAAGGGACAAGCTGAAATGTGCATCTTCCCTTTAAACTGCTCTCCCATCGTGACTGCCATTTGCGCATGGAAGTCTTTCTATCCTCCGCTTTTATAGCCACTGTCCGTCCTGGACCCTCAAGACGGCGGAAGTATACCGCCTCATCTCATCCGCCAATATGTCTATTGGTATTCTCTTTGCCAATACCAATACCGCTTCATCAGACACTGTCCTGAAGCCACTTATCCGTCTAATCGCGCTTAGACGATACACCGCGGACAGTATTCTCCTTGTCGACCCCACGGAGAGTGCCTCCGACCATATGGGGCAAGCATATAGCATTATCGACGTTACTACCGCTGAAATTATGCTCCTCTTAAATGAACCTGGTCCTCCAATATTTGACATCATCCTCGCCAGTGCTCCCTGCGTTACAGATGCCTTTTCGTCGATGTATTTTACGTGCTCCTTGAAGTTCAACCTGTCGTCAATAATCACTCCCAGGTATTTTATTGCTCTCTTTGATTCGATTTCTGTGCCTCCAACGGCCACTTTCATCTTCTCCACTATCTTCCGGCCGCTTATCAAAACGGCTTCCGTCTTATGTGCAGCAAGTGTCAAACCTGCCTCATCCAGCCATACACCAACATTTCGAATCGCTGTGTTAGTTTTCTCCTCTATATCCTGCACCGTCTTAGCTACCGAGACTATAGTAGTAGTGGGCCAAGTACAGAGCCTTGCGGGACACCCGCCGTCACTACATTTCCTGCTCTCCTTCATCCATTAAATATATTACCTTCCTGTCCTGAAAGTATGGCGGCGTACCCATGTTAAAGAGAGCTCTCATAATCCGCCCCCAATTCGCTGAGTTGAATGCGTTTTTAACGTCAAGTGTGACAACCGCGCTGTATTCCTTGGTGCCAAATCTCCATCTTTCGCCCTCTATTGCATCTCTTGCAATGTCGACTACCCTCCTGATCGCGTCAACAGTGGACCGTCCTTTCCTAAATCCGTATTGCAGGTCCGAGAGAGCTCCTTCTGCCTCGGCACGCGTCAGTAGTCGGTTGTATGTTATCCTCTCCAGTATTTTTTCCATTGTGTCAAGTAGACAGATGGGCCGATATGACGATGGTTCCCCTGGTGGTTTACCAGGTTTTGGAATGAGAACCAATTTCTGCTTCTTCCATCTACGTGGAAAAACACCTTCAGTTATCCGCCACCTACTGACCCCCATGGTAGCCTAAAGCTAAGTCCCATGTTGATGTGTAGTGTGAAGTGCGTTATGTGTGTATGTGTGTGTGTCATTTGTTTTGTAAGAAGATATGTAGGGTGATTGTGATGTGTTAATGCCGGTTCTTTTTATATTTGCTTGTTTTAACAGTACACAGTTTAGTGTGATAAAAATGAGCTAATTATTTTTTTGTTAATGTTGAAATTAACAGAATGTTTAATTAGTTCTTTTATTTGTTATAAAAGTGCATTTATTAAAAATTAAAAACATTTTTACACAGTTTATTCACTAAAAAAACTCATATCAAGTTACATACTGTTTGGCGAGTGTAACCAAAAAAAAATATTTCATATATTTTTCATTGCGATATTTGATCTGCCGAATTCTCATGCTTTGCCAGGTGTGATTAATGTTGAAATTAAAAAAAAATGTTTAATTTGTCTTATTTTTTATATTAATATTTTTATTAGAGAAAAATGAAAAAAATATTATTCTAAAACTTATACTAAATACATTTCTTAAACTTATGCTAAATACATTTCTTATAATTATAATTAAATTTTATTAAAAGTACAGTTTTTACAATTCAATTGATTTTATTATTATCTATATTATTAGATATTTATTTTTTCAGTTATTAACAGATTCAAATTTAAAAATACGTTTATAAAGATTAAAAAGCTTAAGTGTTAACAAGTATTGTGTATAGAATGTTTAACATCGACAAATTTTGAAAGATTGTGAATAAGTATTTTCACAGTTAGATCTATGTATGATATTGTCAACACATATAAATGATTGATTTACATAATTACAAATTATAAATTCATTTATAAATTTCATAAGTAAAGCTATATGTTCCTTATCAATCTGATTACTATATTTTATTAATAGTTCTTCCAATTCAGCAGATAACATCAGTTTTGTATACTGTATAAAGAGTGAGGAACAACATAAAATAAAATTAACAAATTTAGAGGTTTTATTCCTTCACAATGTTTTCTCTTTTCAACAAAATTTCTAAGTAAAATTACATTCTTTTCATCACATGTATGAGTAAAAATATTATGTTTATGTTTCTCACAAACTCTTATATTTGGAGTATATAAAATTATATAAAATTATGGTTAGATTACAATTACGTAAGTTGAACAACTGCATAGGAGGACATAACAAAAAAGTTATGATCAGCGTTGTCAACTATAAATTTTCAAAAAGCATCAAACTCGTTTAAAAAAACGCGTAATTTTGACAAAAAAAGCACTAAAACATTATAATATTTTTTTTAATTTTATCACCAATTTATATAATCAGTAAAAAAATTACAAACCAAAATTAATATTATTTATTTATTTAATTCCAGCAATAATAAGGAAAAGAGTTGATACATTTTCGAGAGTAAAATGTACGTTAACTTTCACACAAGAAAACTTTCATTTACTTATAAAACTACAGTCTTCATATATCGAATTAGTATATAACATTTAACTATAGACTAGACTAAAATTAGTCTAGTCAAATCTATAGACTTTTAGAATAGTTTATAGACTAATTTTTAATCTAGTCTATAGTTTTTTTTTTAATTTTTGATATGGTGCGACTGACATGAAAAGAAAAGCACTAGGCACTAACTCGAAAATTTTCCGCGAAGAAAGTTTTAAAAAGCACTAAAAACAGTGCTAAAAGCACTGATTTGACAACGCTGGTTGTGATTATATTATATATTAAAACCAAACCCCTCTGCTAGTTCTTTCAATAGCATTTTCATATTCAGAATAAGGTATATCAAAGGTTAACATGTAACAGATACGTCTTTAACACTATTATAATTAGAATAGGGAATGATTTGATTATTTTTCTTTATTTTTTAGCACAATTGGTAATAGTCTCAAAAATTATTGTTACGTTTTTACCTTTTTAAAAACGTTAAAAATATGAGTTCGTAGATTGCAAATAAATTAAAAATAAATATGTGTTTGGTTTTAATAAATTCTTTATTATCTGCACAATTTTTGTGCCACTGTTCGAACTTGTTTCACGTATACAATGATACTTCACAATATGTGTTTGTTCTTTATACTACTCTGCATACAACCCTTTTGTAAGCAACAACACTTGTTAGTTATTCTTCTTTCTCACAACCTTTTTGTAAGTACAACACTAACAACTGTTTTCTCAAACGCAACTTGTCTGCACACAAGTCTGACCGAATTAAAGCTTGATAGATTTTAATTCTCAACCAACGTGACGTCGTCTTACACGATTAAATTCAAACTCAGCCCTGCTCGCTTTAACCTGCCTTTTATACTACTGGATCATCAGTGTGATGAATGAATTCTAAAAATGTAAACAACCTATTCTTATTTTTGTTGTTTCTTGTTTACATACGAGCAGGTACATTAGTTGTTGTTGGTTTAATTGTCTATCCTATTTTATACTGCACATTGTTGTTTCTTGTTTACTTCTTGGTTCCCTTTATTTTGTTGTTTGTTATTGGTCACTATCGTTTCTGGTCACTATCTGCTTATGATCAGCTCACGATATAGCAACGATCAGTTTTATATCTGATCACTATCTGCTTATAATTCAATTTGTCTTTTATTTAAAACCCATCTTATAACTGTATAAAATTATCAAATCTCTTACGATATTTTCCTTTATTCATCGTCTTTACTAACAACAAGAAATCTACAGTGCTAATCAAAAAAATAGATTAACTTACTCTCTGAAAGATTTACTATATCTGAATCTTTTATGCAAAGGAGTATATGTAAAAAAGTAACTGCACTTTGTGTACTGACCTCTTATGAATATAATTCCGTTACATATAAAAATTTGAAGTATCACTCTTCTTTAATTAATTGCAAGTATAGATTTGATTGCGATGTTAAATCATAGTAAATCTATTTTATTAAACTGAACTGTATATTTATTTTTCCAACATCTGTTATATATACCTACAAATTGATTAAATGACATATCACCAATATCATGATCATTATATATATGTATATATGTCTAAAGTTCATTTTGTCTTGTTTAGAAATCACAACCATATTTACATTGACAAGTATTAAATGTTTAGGTATTTTAGTATATGTTTGGAATAAGTAAAAACAATAAATATTTTTATGTCTATCCATTCAAAAGTAATCTCTTATCGAATTTTGTTTTCCACGAATCACATTATCGAAAATCATTATTGAATGTGTCTTATAATGTTTGCTAATAGTATGCTGTGTACAGTTTTAACTTTCTTTCCGTTTTTATTTCTGCTGGATTAATACATTTTTCCTCATTTTTGATTTTAACGTTAATTCAAATTATGATAAAAGAAAAACCTTGAAATTCTGATTAAGTTTCAAGTTTTGCTATAGTTTTTTGTTTTCATTAAATTCTTTTACTTTAAATATTTAACAACAACCTTGAACCACTTTCAAGTTTATTTGCATTGCATTTGTCTGAAGTTTCATGTTTCCTGAAATTTCTTAAACATGTAACAAAATGCATAAGTACAAAGCATAATTACATATGCTATTAATAAATACATTTCGTACTGACGATAAAAGAAAAATCTTGAAATTCTGATTAAGTTTCAAGTTTTGCTATAGTTTTTTGTTTTCATTAAATTCTTTTACTTTAAATATTTAACAACAACCTTGAACCACTTTCAAGTTTATTTACACTGAATTTGTCTGAAGTTTCATGTTTCCTGAAATTTTTTACAGTCTAAATAATTTATATGGTTATGCAATGTCAAAATACCTTCCATATAAAAATTTTAAATGAGTTAAAAATTTTAATGTTAATAGTATAGAAGACGATTCTCCATTGGGTTATATATTACAAATAGATCTAGAATATCTATCGACATTACTCGGAATATCATTTTTGTGCGGAATATCAAAAAATTGAAAACATGAAACAGCGAAAATTAATAACAGATCTAAATAATAAGAAACACTATATTATAGGTTAAAAAACAAATTTTCAAGTATATAAGTAAATAAAAACAACACAAAATATTTATTTATTATTTTGAATTTTTTATCAATTTTATGAAATTTTTTAAAATTATTTTTTCAGGAAATAAAATAATTAGCTTTACTATTTATAAATAATGAATTTAGAATTTGTAATTATGTAAATCATTCATTTATATGTGTTGATAATATCATACTTATTCACAATCTTTCAAAATTTGTCGATGTTAAACATTCTATACACAATACTTGTTAACACTTAAGCTTTATAAACATATACATTTTTAAATTTGAATCTGTAAAACTCCGAAAAAAATATATATCTAATATTAAAAAAAAAATAAAAACAAAATTTTTTATTTCTCATTTTTTTTTATTAAATATGTATAGTTTTTATAAACATATTCTTAAATTTGAAAAAATATAGTTTCTTTATTAAAATCATTATTATTATCATCATCACTTCCCATTACACTATGGGAAGTAAGATCAGTTACTTAGCGTAAGGTACATTATATTAGACGGGAGAACTTTGTCTATAATCCTCCAGCTTTTTTATGATATGTACGTTGTAAATTTCTTGTCGGGAGTAAGGACACAATAACTTGTTCCACATTCTTAGACAATCATGACATAAGTAGTGTGTACAGCCGAGGATACGAGATCCTTTCCATGTAAATAGTTGAAACAAATTTCACATTTTCAACAACATTTGTGAAGGACCTCTAACGGAGAATCGGGAATACGATCCTTTTCTTCCTGCTTTTTTAAAAACTGTAGCGTTTTTGTCTCTATCTCCTCCTTCTTTTGTTGCAGTTTTTTCAGCCTCTCGTCTATCGCCTTCTGTTTAGCGATATATGAGGTAAATTTCCTCTGAATCCTTTCGATTTCGTTTAAACGTCTAGACATTAAAGTGGAAAACCTCTCCTTTACTACAGTCGCCGGTGTGATTGATGGTGGCGGTGGTGATGGCGTTGTTGATGAGGTCATCCCTTGATGAGGAAACGATCATAAGCATTAAATAAATTTAACGACATTTCTTTACGTATTTTTTATATTTCAATTATAATTTGTAATGAAAAGTTAATACTCTAACACACTCTATTTATATAAATTTATTTTTTAAATTCCTAATGAAAAAACTATATTTAAAACAAAATTTTTGATTATTTAGCTTAAAATTACATTTCATATTTTACATTTTCATATATACATGTGTCTTAATAATTTAAGTGATGATTTTAATTATGCGAAAATGCTGATTAATTATTTGGAAAAATATTGGTTTTAATTATTAATTAGTTTGAGAATATTAAGTATTGCGAAATGAATCGGAAATCTGATATTGTATAACTGTCTGACTTTATTTATGTGATTTAAAAATGCTTTGAATTTATCAGATTCATTTCAATATTATATTATATAGTTTGGGATACAGGCGCTAGACAGTATGTAATTGGATATGTGTTTAACATTGAATAAACTGTCTGAAAATGTTTTTAATTTTTAATAAATGTACTTTTATAAAAAATAAAACAAATTAAACATTTTTTTTATTTAAACATTCATCTCACCTATATTCATATTCTATAACGATGTAATTCTTATGCAGATATGTAAAAAACTGACGAAAAGAAATATCTAAAGCTGTTATCACACGACATGTATTTTACGCATGTACTGTCACTTTCTTTATCCATATGTAATTCCGTATGTATTACCGTATGACATAACCTAAAAATGTAAACAACAGACTGACTTTTTATTGTGTATAAATTGTAAAAAGTAATTAAAAAATTGAAATGGATGTAAAAACCGCTGATAAAACAATTGTACTGTCCAGCATTATTTCAATAATATCAGCAATGAAAATAAAAAATAGAAAAGAAAAATAGAAATTAAAAAAGAATCGGTCTTTAAGGAGTCATAAGTGGCTGCTTCGAAGAAATTCTCGACTAGGGTTCGCGTCAATGGCTATGGACGAACTGCATTTGGAAGACCCAAAACTGTTTAAATTTGCGAGCATATCCTACAAAACCTTCTCCGAGTTGTTAGGAAAAGTATCTCCCTTAATCTCTAAGCAAAACACTTCTTTGGGCCAATCTAACTGCAATAAACGGAATAACATACATAATTGGCCATTACAACCCTTCAGTCAGGATTACGACCTAGCTTCTCACACCACTTATGTTGTGTGCGTTAATTTTATACATGAGTGGCGGGACCTACAGTTTAAAGTCGACTCCGAACGACAGATTTTTGAGAAGCTTTTCATTGCAATTTTTACTCTCAGAGTCTTTGCGAGAAATCTGCTGAGAGGAAGTCGCCGAAGAAATATTTTTCGTTTTGAAGTCTGACCTGGGATTCGAACCCGGGCCTTGTGTCTAATAAGCCAACACACTACCCACTTGACCACGGCGACAAACGGAATAAACATTATTCAATTCATTAAAATATGGAACAATACTTACTTATTCATGTTCTTTACTCATTTTCTTTAAATTTGTTCACAATTATTTTTTTTCCGGAAAAATTTTCTAAAAAACGAACACCTGTTTTGTTTATGTTTGTCACAGAAAAATAGAGCAAGCTCTAATTGAAAAAATTACATATGTGTTTCCATAAGTATTTTAGATGTGCAATGTTTCATACGTATCAGACGACGTGTACAACTTTGCATATGGAAAATTTGACAGTACATATGTAAAATACATGGCGTTTGATAACAGCTTTATAATATTTTCAAAAATAAAAACCATTGAATTGTAAAAAACAGTACTTTTATTAGAATTTAATTACATTTATAAGAAATGTAATTAGTATAAGTTTAAGAATAATATTTTTTATTTTTGTCTAATGAAAATATGAATATAAAAATATAAATAAACATTTTTTTATTTAAACATTAATCACACCTCTATGCAAAGCGCAATTCTACAACGATTTAATCATTTAGAATATCTAATACTAACTATAAGAAAAAGGGAAGAAGAAGAATATCCTGTTGTATATATTAAGGGATAAGAAGAAGTCGGATGGTTAAGAGAAATGCTTGAAAAAGAAATACAAATACATATAATTTAAATTATTGGAATTGTCCGAACATGAAAACTTTGTATAAACATAATCTAAATATAAAGATTTGTGAAAATCATAATAATTTTAATCATACATGTGCGGGAAAGAATGTTATTTTCCTTAGAAATTTTGTTAAAAAGAGAACACATTGTTAATTAATAAAACCTTTAAAGTTATTAATTTTATTTTCAGTTGATCCTTACTCTTTATACATATAAAGTATAACAAAAAATTTTTACGCAAAAATGATGTTATCAGCTGAATTGGAAGAACTTTTAATAAAACATAGTAATCAGATTGATAAAGAACATATAGATTTATTTATGAAACTTATAAATGAATTTAGAATTTGTAATTATGTAAATCATCCCTTTATATGTGTTAATAATATCATACATAGGTTTAACTGTGAAAATACTGATTCACAATCTTTCAACATTTGTCGATGTTAAACATTCTATACACAATATTTGTTAACACTTAAGCTTTTTAATCTTTATAAACGTATTTTTAAATTTGAATCTGTTAATAACTGAAAAAATAAATATCTAATAATATAGATAATAATAAAATCAATTGAATTGTAAAAACTGTACTTTTAATAAAATTTAATTATAATTATAAGAAATGTATTTAGCATAAGTTTAAGAAATGTATTTAGTATAAGTTTTAGAATAATATTTTTTTCATTTTTCTCTAATAAAAATATTAATATAAAAAATAAGACAAATTAAACATTTTTTTTTTAATTTCAACATTAATCACACCTGGCAAAGCATGAGAATTCGGCAGATCAAATATCGAAATGAAAAATATATGAAATGTTTTTTTTTGTTTACACTCGCCAGACAGAATGTAACTTGATATAAGTTTTTTTAGTGAATAAACTGTGTAAAAATGTTTTTAATTTTTAATAAATGCACTTTTATAACAAATAAAAGAACTAATTAAACATTCTGTTAATTTCAACATGAACAAACAAATAATTAGCTCATTTTTATCACACTAACTGTGATACTGTTAAAACATGCAAATATAAAAAGAACCGGCATTAACACATCACAATCACCCTACATATTTTCTTACAAAACAAATGACACACACATACACACACATAACGCACTTCACACTACACATCAACCAAGGAGCGGGACCAGAACCAGGGCGGGGGGCAAAGCTTAGGGGACAGGCACGGGGACCAAGCTTGTCACCCTACACGAGAAACACACACAACCCGTAAGCCTATAAAAAATACATCACATACCGTGTAACATACCAATCAACATACCGAACATGACCGGCTGTAGCGTAGGCATGCTCCCAAATTGTACATAAACATACTACTACTCGAATTGACTTCTACGCCCCCATTCTATAACGTTATAAGTGTACTTATAGGGAAAAATCTACTTAACATACACATATAGTCCTATGTTGCGTGAAAACTTTGAGAGCTCATAACTCAAAACACACTTTTTCGACTTATAATGTTATAGAACTTTGACGTCGACTTGTAATTATATTTCAATGAATTTATTTGTAATAATGTGGAATCGCAAATAGAGTGAACCTCTTCATCCATATTAATATAATAATATAATATAATAATAATAATAATTAATATTTTCCTCACTTTTTTCGTTACTACCCCATAATTGTAGCCGGTTAGAAACGCAGCATATCTTTGAAGTCTAGATGATGGCATCTGAGGTAAATTTAGGTCAAAAATTCGTGATAATGGCTGATTGTCTGTAATTAATTTGAAAGGTTGGCCATTGAAGTATTCTTGAAAATAACTCACGGTTAAGCTGGGAATAATTTAGCTCTGCCGTTATTAAAGACCTAGACGTTAAAGCAATTGGTACCTGTGGGACTAGCGTCAAAGGCGAGATAACCGTGCAATTTCGGGTTGAATGGTATTCGCTTTTAGATCATCGAATGATTTTTGACAGTTAGAATTCCACTTAAAAACGGTTTTCTTTAGTAATAATATATGTAATGGAGTGTTTAATGTAAAAGCATTAGGTATAAACATTGAGAACAGGGATGGAAAAGTTGATACAATTGTATTTTTTTAGTATTATTTGGAAGTCAAAAACACCATAGCACCTCAATGACTTTTTAGCACTATTTAAAATTTTCCCTATTTTATTACATTACTCAAATATTCTGTCTCTTCACTGTATATTTTTTTGTTTCCGTTTTATTTTCATAAGGCAACTCGTTGTTAACTTTCACTGTGAATGAGCCAATTTAGACGAGAGCATTTTTTAGTCGCACAATTTTTGTTCTTTTCCAATCACGCGGGATGAATATTAGTTTGGCAGCAACCCAGTTGGCCAGATCGTTATTGACGACGTTTGCATCAATGATGTCTGCAGGAATTTATCAAATTTGTCCTGTATAAAATTCAATTTAGGACAACTTTAATAACAAAGTCGTGCAATTTGTCGCGTTTTAAGCTTAATAGTAGACAGCATAATGATAAATTCTTGAATTTGTCTTGAATAAGATATTATTGAGGACAGGATGAGCGACAATTGCATGCAAATTGTCTTATTTCAGGTTATATTTACGACAAGGTGAGCGACAGTGTCATTACGTTTTTGATTCATAGAAGAATTGTTGAGGACAACATAGCCAACAATTGTAAAAGTTTGTCGTGTTTCTATCCTCACTTAGAATTCCAAAAATAAGTAACTGTACTTTAACGCCTAAAAACAGAACAAATAATAAGAAGAGACTAAAAATCATTCATTCGTGTTTTTAAAGCGCCAGTGAACGGTTACTTCAAAGTGTATTTAGTGTTTTGTGGTGAAAATAAATAATATTAATTTCCTAATAATTATTCTCGAGGTAAGTACACAATATATTTGTATAAAAATATATACTACTTAATTGCAGAAATATGCCAAAGTCATAGCGTCGGGAAATAGCCCCTAAAAAGCGAGAATATTTAAACAGAGTTAAGAAGGGTACTGAATTCCAGAATATTATCAATGAAAGTGAAAATCTTTCAACGATTCATGATGGTATTGATCAGTCTTCAGAACTCACTGTTGAAAATTATAATTATGATGGCGTCAAGGGTAAAAAATCCCTAAAATAGTATTGCAACATAATTAACAATAATTTTATTTCAGAATCAAGTAAATCAGAAGGCTACACCCATGAATGGTTCAAAATACTACAAATAGATCTAATTCTATAAAAAAAAATTAAAATAATAAATAATAATTATTCTATATTTTTTATATTTATATTACTACGTATGTATTTTAGCTTTTTTTTACTAATTGATCTCTAATTTTGATAAAAATTCTTTAAAACATTATGAAATGTTCAAATTAATTTTATTTTATTTATTTATTACATGTATAAATTTTTCTATTTTATTTATTATTTATACATAAATTATATTAATTTTTCTATACACATGTAAGTGTACGTATATAAATATGTATTTATATTGAAATCAATAAAAAAATATATAAAACCCTTATATCTTAAAATTTTTACAAAAAAGAAATCATTTGGTGAAAAAGTGAGTATTTTGTCGCCCAATTTGTCGTCGACGATACTATGGAAGGATACTGTCGCTAAACTATCGTCAATGACAAGGTTGAAAAAGTGTCGTTTATATATTCATCGATGACAAGTTGAACCACATTGTTACTTATCTGATCGTCAACGACAATATGCATTGTAATATCGCTCATATTGTCGGATACGAAAAAAGTGCCCTTTGTTCGAAAAAGTCGTCAGTGATTTGCTCCGGCTGTCGCCAACAAATCATTTATGATTTAACATTGTCCTGTACGCATCATCGATGATGTCTTGAAGACTTGGCCAACTGGGTAGAAGATTTGTTGAGGACAACATAGACAACAATTGTAAAAGTTTGTCGTGTTTCTATCCTCACTTAGAATTTCATGCTGTTATCAACTTAGTTTTTTTTTCAAAAAAAAAAAAAAAAAAAATAAATAACTGTACTTTAACGCCTAAAAACAAAACAAATTATAAGAAGAGACTAAAAATCATTCATTCGTGTCTCTAAAGCGCCAGTGAACGGTTATATCAAAGTGTGTTTAGTGTTTTGTGGTAAAAAAATAAATAATACTAATTTCCTAATAATTATTCTTGACGTAAGTATACAATATATTTATATAAAAATATATACTACTTAATTGTAGAAATATGGCAAAGTCATAGCGTCGGGAAATATCCCGTAAAAATCTGGAATTTTAAACAGAGTTAAGAAGGGTACTGAATCCCAGAATGTTATCAATGAAAGTGAAAATCTTTCAACAATTCATGATGGTATTAATCAGTCTTCAGAACTTACTGTTGAAAATTCTAATTATGATGGCGTTAAGGGTAAAAAATCCCTAAAAAATATTGCAACATAATTAACTCAATTTATGGTAATTGATTTGTGAAATTTCTAATAGTATTCATTAATAACAATAATTTTATTACAGAATCAAGTAAATCAGAAGGCTACACCCATGATCGGTTCAAAATACTACAACTAGATCTAATTCTATAAAAAAAATTAAAATAATAAATAATAATTTTTCTAAGTTGCCATAAAACCATGAATTTATTTCTATTTTTTTTTTATATTTATATTACTACGTATATATTTTAGCTTTTTTTACTAATTGATCTCTAATTTTTATAAAAATTTTTTAAAACCTTATGAATAGTTCAAATTAATTTTATTTTATTATATGTATAAATTTTTCTATTATTTATTATTTATACATAAATTATATTAATTTTTCTACACATATGTAAGTGTACACACATAAATATGAATTTATATTGAAATCAATAAAAAATATATAAAACCCTTACCCTGTTGGCCAAGTCTTCAAGACATCATCGATAATGCTTACAGGACAATGTTAAATCATAAATGATTTGTTGGCGACAGCCGGAGCAAATCACTGACGACTTTTTCGAACAAAGGGCACTTTTTTCGCGTCCGACAATATGAGCGACATTACAATGCATATTGTCGTTGACGATCAGATAAGTAACAATGTGGTTCAACTTGTCATCGACGAATATATAAATGAAATTTTTTCAATCTTGTCATTGACGATAGTTTAGCGACAGTATCCTTCCATAGTATCGTCGACGACAAATTGGGCGACAAAATACTCACTTTTTCACCAAATGATTTCTTTTTGTAAAAATTTTAAGATATAAGGGTTTTATATATTTTTTTATTGATTTCAATATAAATACATCTTTATATACGTACACTTATATATGTATAGAAAAATTAATATAATTTATGTATAAATAATAAATAAAATAGAAAAATTTATACATGTAATAAATAAATAAAATAAAATTAATTTGAACATTTCATAAGGTTTTAAAGAATTTTTATCAAAAAATTTAAAAAAAAAGCTAAAATACATACGTAGTAATATAAATATAAAAAAATAGAAATAAATTCATGGTTTTATGGCAACTTAAAATAATTATTATTTATTATTTTAATTTTTTTTATAGAATTAGATCTATTTGTAGTATTTTGAACCGATCATGGGTGTAGCCTTCTGATTTACTTGATTCTGTAATAAAATTATTGTTATTAATGAATACTATTAGGAATTTCACAAATCAATTACCATAAATTGCGGTAATTATGTTGCAATATTTTTTTTAGGGAATTTTTACCCTTGACGCCATCATAATTATAATTTTCAACATTGAGTTCTGAAGACTGATCAATACCATCATGAATCGTTGAAAGATTTTCACTTTCATTGATAACATTCTGGGATTCAGTACTCTTCTTAACTCTGTTTAAATATTCCCGCTTTTTACGGGCTATTTTCCGACGCTATGATTTGGCATATTTCTAAAATTAAGTAGTATATATTTTTATATAAATATATTGTATACTTACCTCGAGAATAATTATTAGGAAATTTATATTATTAAAACACTAAATACACTTTGAAATAACCGTTCACTGGCGCTTTAAAAACACGAATGAATGATTTTTAGTCTCTTCTTATAATTTGTTCTGTTTTTAGGCGTTAAAGTACAGTTACTTATTTTTTTTAATAAAAAAAAAAACTAAAAAAATAAGTTGACAACAGCATGGAATTCTAAGTGAGGATAGAAATACGACAAACTTTTACAATTGTTGGCTATGTTGTCCTCAACAAATCTTCTATGAATCAAAAACTTAATGACACTGTCGCTCACCTTGTCGTAAATATAACCTGAAACAAGACAATTTGCATGCAATTGTCGCTCATCATGTCCTCAATAATATCTTATTCAAGACAAATTCAAGAATTTATAATTATGCTGTCTACTATTAAGCTCGAAACGCGACAAATTACACGACTTTGTTATTAAAGTTGTCCTAAATTGAATTTTATACAGGACAAATTTGATAAATTCCTGTAGTAGGCCAGATCCTACTGGGTTAGATCACAGTTGGCCAGATCGTTATTGACGACGTTTGCATCAATGATGTCTGCAGGAATTTTTCAAATTTGTCCTGTATAAAATTCAATTGAGGACAACTTTAATAACAAAGTCGTGCAATTTGTCGCGTTTTGAGCTTAATAGTAGACAGCATAATGACAAATTCTTGAATTTGTCTTGAATAAGATTGTTGAAGACAGGATGAGCGACAATTGCATGCAAATTGTCTTATTTCAGGTTATATTTACGACAAGGTGAGCGACAGTGTCATTAAGTTTTTGATTCATAGAAGATTTGTTGAGGACAAGTTAGACAACAATTGTAAAAGTTTGTCGTGTTTCTATCCTCACTTAGAATTTCATGCTGTTATCAACTTAGTTTTTTTTTATCAAAAAAAAAAAAAAAAAAAAATAAATAACTGTACTTTAACGCCTAAAAACAAAACAAATTATAAGAAAACAAATTAAATCATTCATTCGTGTCTTTAAAGCGCCAGTGAACGGTTATTTCAAAGTGTGTTTAGTGTTTTGTGGTAAAAAATATATAATATTAATTTCCTAATAATTATTCTCGAGGTAAGTATATTTATATAAAAATATGTACTTAATTGTAGAAATATTCCAAAATTATAGCGTAGGGAAATAGCCCGTAAAAATCTGGAATATTTAAACAGATTTAAGAAGGGTACTGAATCCCAGAATTTTATCAATGAAAGTGAAAATCTTTCAACGATTAATGATGGTAATGATCAGTCTTTAGAACTCACTGTTGAAAATTATAATTATGATGGCGTCAAGGGTAAAAATCACTAAAAAATATTGCAACATAATTAACGCAATTTATGGTAATTGATTTGTGAAATTTCAAATAGTATTCATTAATAACAATAATTTTATTACAGAATCAACTAAATCAGAAGGCTACACCCATGATCAATTTATTTCATCGGTTCAAAAATACTACAAATAGATCTAATTCTAGAAAAAAATGAAAATAATAAATAATAATTATTCTAAGTTGCCATAAAATCATGAATTTATTTTTTTATATTTATATTACTACGTATGTATTTTAACTTTTTTTTACTAATTGATCTCTAATTTTGATAAAAATTCTTTAAAACCTTATGAAATGTTTAAATTAATTTTATTTTATTATATGTATAAATTTTTCTATTATTTATACAGAAATTATATTAATTTTTCTATACATATGTAAGTGTACGTACATAAATATGTATTTATATTGAAATCAATAAAAAATGTATAAAACCCTTATAGATTCAAATTTTTTCAAAAAGAAATTATTTGGTGAGAAAGTAAGTATTTTGTCGCCCAATGTGTCGTCGATGATCATGTTATGGTTGTTTCAGTTATACTGTTACCGACGATACTATGGAAGGACACTGTCGCTAAACTATCGTCAATGACAAGGTTGAAAAAATTTCGTTTATATATTCGTCGATGACAAGTTGAACCACATTGTTACTTATGTGATCGTCAACGACAATATGCATTGTTATGTCGCTCATATTGTCGGACACGAAAAAATTGCCCTTTGTTCGAAAAAGTCGTCAGTGATTTGCTCCGGCTGTCGCCAACAAATCATTTATGATTTAACATTGTCCTGTACGCATCATCGATGATGTCTTGAAGACTTGGCCAACTGGGTAGCTGCTCGAATGTAAACAAGAAACAACAAAAATAAGAATAGGTTGTTTACATTTTTAGAATATTCCCGAAGGACGTCATCGTCCTTCAAGGGCATTCATCATACTGATGATCCAGTAGTATAAAAGGCAGGTTAAAGCGAGCAGGGCAGAGTTTTGAATTTGATCGTGTAAGACGACGTCACGTTGGTTGAGAATTAAAATCTATCGAGCTTTAATTCGGTCAGACTTGTGTGCAGACAAGTTGCGTTTGAGAAAACAGTTGTTAGTGTTGTACTTACAAAAAGGTTGTGAGAAAGAAGAATAACTAACAAGTGTTGTTGCTTACAAAAGGGTTGTATGCAGAGTAGTATAAAGAACAAACACATATTGTGAAGTATCATTGTATACGTGAAACAAGTTCGAACAGTGGCACAAAAATTGTGCAGATAATAAAGAATTTATTAAAATCAAACACATATTTATTTTTACTTTATTTGCAATCTACGAACTCATATTTTTAACGTTTTTAAAAAGGTAAAAACGTAACAATATATATAGTACAAAAAACTGCAATGTACCTTTTTGTTAATTTTTATGTGTTTTTACGCATATATGTACATAAATAAAATGAATTGTCATTTTTATTTAATAAAAAAGTTTAAAAAAGAAAAGGGAATTTAGTACAATCGGGTTGAAAAAAGTACAATTTTTTGTGAAGTTAGTACAATTTCAATTTCCCATCCCTGATTGAGAAGTATGTCACCATTCCCAGAAATTTACAGACATCCTCCACACATTTTGGTTGGGGCATCTCTTCAATGGCTTTTACTTTAGAAACAGATTTTCGAACTTTGTTATATTCTACATGTACATTTTAAAAGATTCAAATGAAGATCGTACTTCTGGAGTTGAGACAAGCAAGATCTCAAATTAGCCTTGCATTCGGCTAAAGTCTCTCCATGTACCACAATGTCATCGAAATAGGATCCTGTCTTTGGAATTCATGCAATATTTGATCTATAATCCTATTAAATTCAGCAGAAGCAGTTTTAATACCAAAAGACAGGCGATTCATCCGAAATGCACCTCTATGCGTCGAAATTGCCTGAATTTCATATGAATGTTCGTCAATGGATCAAGGCGACAGTAGAATCTAGAAACCTTTAGGCTATTGAAAATGTGATCATTTTATGTATCAGGTAACGTGCATCTACCCATTTCTGATTTACGCCTACTTTTTAGTCGACGTAAAGACGAACTCCACCATCAGCTTTAAGTATGATTACTAATGGTAAACGTCAGTCACTGTTGGCTACTTTCGTGATGATTCCTTTATTTACCAAATCGTCAATTTCCTTGTTGACTCGTTTCACCAAAGCGTAAGGGATTCGACCTACTTTGGTGTAACTAGGGTTGCCATTTTCACGCAATTGTAACGAAACTTTTTAATTTGGGGTACACCGCATTTCCTGTTCAAAAATAGAGAAAAATTTGCTCAATAAGCTCACTGAGGTTAATACATAGGCGACGTATCCAAGTTCGGCCTATTAGAGCTGTACAAACATCTGGTACAATATAAATGTCATAAAAATCGAATCATTGTTAATTTTGCGCTGCAAATGTGTCTTGCATATAAGAACGGAGTATTATTTTTGTAGCGGTTATTTTGTTAAATAGCTTAAAGGATTTGAACAAGCTAATGGGCAAAAATGAATGGCCAGAGTCAGAGTCTACTTCGAAATTAACCATTATACCCCCGATGGATATGTTGGCATAAAGCGCTTAGGATTCCCATTTGAATAAATATTACGGTAGATGTCAACAATTTTGTAAATTCCATATTCAGAAATATTGCTTCATAATTGATTTGTTGAATTCCCACTTGTACTATATTTATTTTTAGGTCTAATGTAAACTTTTGCTACATGACCTTGTTTTACACATAAATTGCATTTTTGTTTTGAACTGGAATGATACTCTTTCGCAAAATTATCATTGCGACCACATCGTAAACATGTTTGCCAAACTTTTGTTTGCCCATATTTAAAGAAACAAAAATGGGAAAATAAATGTGCGAACTTACCGGTTTCTTTTTGTTGAAAATGTTATTTAAGTAGTATGTTTATGGCGTTTCGGGGCCAATTTTTCCATACAAATTTGGGATCACGCTCATAGTTTTTTTTGTATGGGGTTGCTCATAGTTTTTTGTATTGGGTATCTCGATCAACATTTTCCATACAAATTTGGAATCACCGAAATTGTTATTTATTTTTTCTTTTTCGGTTTCATTTTTGGTTTGTATTGCGAAAAGGTAATGCTTTTTAATATGAGTGTGCGTGTGTGTTAAAATTTGGGGAGCATGCATAGCTTTACAATAATTAAATCGTTGCAGAATTGTGTGTGCTTTGCATTTAGGTGTGATTAAAAGAATGTTTAATTGCTTCTTTTATTTGTTATAAAAATTCATTTATATTTACACAATTTAAACGCATATCACGTTACATATTGTCTGGCGCGTGTAAACAAAAAAATATTTCATAAATTTTTTATTGCGATATTTGATCTGCCGAATTCCTTTATCCATACAATTTTGGGGTAAGCATAGTCGTAAAAGACTGTACTCTTTATTTTATTTTTTTGTATGATTTTTTTTATTGGAAAAATATAATTTTGATAAGGGATTTTAAAGTCCGGTTTTCTTAATAATTAATTCGTTACATAATTATGTGTGATTGATCTATTGTATACCTATACGCTTTGCATATAGGTGTGATTAATGTTGAAATAAAAAAATTTATAATTTGTCTTATTTTTTGTATTAATATATTTATTAGAGAAAAATAAAAAAAATATTATTCTAAAACTTATACTAAATACATTTCTTAAACTTATGCTAAATACATTTCTTATAATTATAATTAAATTTATTAAAAGTACAGTTTTTACGTTTCAATTGATTTTATCTATATTATTAGATATTTATTTTTTTTTAGTTATTAACAGATTTAAATTTAAAAATACGTTTATAAAGATTAAAAAGCTTAAGTGTTAACAAGTATTGTGTATAGAATGTTTGACATCGACAAATGTTGAAAGATTGTGAATAAATATTTTCACAGCTCGACCTATGAATGATATTATTAACACATATAAATGGATGATTTACATAATTACAAATTCTAAATTCATTTATAAGTTTCATAAATAAATTTATATGTTCTTTATCAATCTGATTTCTATGTTTTATTAATAGTTCTTCCAATTCAGCTGATAACATAATTTTTGAGTTAAAATTTTTATTACACTTTATGCTTACTGTATAAAGAGTAAGGAACAACTAAAAATAAAATTAACAAATTCAGAGGTTTTATTACCTAACAATGTTTTCTCTTTTTAACAAAATTTCTAAGTAAAATTACATTCTTTTCAGCACATGTATGATTAAAATTATTATAATTTTCACAAATTTTTATATTTGAATTATCTTTATATAAAGTTTTTATGTTTGGACAATCCCAATAATCTAAATTAATTATATATATTTGTATTTCTTTTCCAAGTAGTTCTCTTAACCATCTGACTTTTTCATATCCCTTAACATATACAACAGGATATTGTTCTTTTTCTTATAGTTAGTATTAGATATTTTATTAAATCTTTCATTGTATACTCTCCAGTATTCCAATGTAAACCATGTAAGTGATTATAGAGCCATTTATTTGTAACTCTATCTTTTTTACTTAATTCTGAATATTTTATTGTTGATTTAATGTGAAAAGTTTTTCTTTCAAAATCACTGATTGAAACACAAACTTCTTTAGCATAATATTTATTATTGATAAAAAATCCTTGTAAAACGATAACTATAAAATTATCGTGTTGTTCCATTATAATCGCTTATAAAAAACTAACATAAGATTATACAAAACATATTCTATTTATATTTTTTCTTTTACTTAGAAATTACTTTTCAAAAAATAATTTATAGTGGACTCCATCCATAACTTTTTTTAAATAATAGATTCCAGTTGATAGATCGTTCATAACTTCCTCTGGTAGGTTCGTGTATGTTTCCGGCAAGAATATTATATGAGTTTCCAAATCTATCATTGTTTTCAGATCAAATACTGTAGACTTCTTTACACAGTTTAGAATTCTAAATTTTTGGTTTGCAGGAAGTTGTTTTAGAGGTAGTACATCCTTTATATATTTCTTGGTGTTGATATTATTTAAATAATTTAATGTGTTATCCATATTTTATAGAGTTTTTAGTTCTTTGAACGAGGAAAAGAAAATTTACTTATTTAGTTCACAATTTTTCAAGTATCACTGCTGAATTTCTGATTCTACAACGTCTATTTAAATGAAAAATTGGTATGTGAGGAATGTTTCTGTTAAATAACAACTACCATTATTTACACCAAATTTTTTTTAATATACAAGTTAACGACAGTGGGGTTTTGCCGGCGAAGGTAGTTCTGCAGTGTAAGCGTTCTTAAGACACCTGCATCGTCTCCAATTACAAACAATTTGATGGGAAAATAATTTTGCTGAATCAGCGTCTGCATGCTCGAGCATGTTGGTGCAACGGTACATGTGCACCTCCATGGGCTCCAATTACTAGCAATTTGATGGGAAAATAATTTTGCTGAACCAGCGTCTGCATGCCCGAGCATGCTGGAGCAACGTTACATGTGCACCTGCATGGGCTCCTATTACTAACAATTTGATGGGAAAATATTTATATTGGATTAGCGTCTTAATTTAGTGAGAAAATAATTATGCTGAATCAACGTCTCCATATAGCACATGTTGGTGCAACGTGATCTGTGACTTGACCAGCTAATGAGGGTTGATTGAACACAATCAGTCTTGACTACACGGTTGACGCGAAAACACGGCTGAAATAATATTTGATTCAAATTAAATAAATAAGAAATGTCCGGCGGTTTTAGTTGTGAATTGTGGAAAAGTATTCACTCTGAATACAAATTTAATAAGGCATATTAGATTGTACCATGATGAACCATCCACATCATTTAAATGTCAAAAATGTGATATATATTTTTCAAATCAAGCGGAATGGCATCAACACTCACATTCTCATAAAAAATATAACAAAAACAGTGAAATTAGTGTTTATTGTGAGTATTGTGCAAAATATATTCTAATAACAAATTGGTGTTATCATAAAAGGACAAATAAACACAAACTTAAATGTACTGAGAAACCAGACAATGATTTGGATGTTGATGGTGTTTAATGCATAAAATCATCGTTTAACATTAGAATTATCACATATTTAGTTGAAAACAATAACAAAAATAATTTAATACCTGAAATCTTTTTAACGGAAATAAAAGACAAAATAATTAGATTATTAAGTGACGTGATTAAGAAATATGAAAGCATAAAATTTAACATGTAACTGTTTTGTGAATATATGTTAATAAAGGATGATGAAGACAATTGTATGATTGAAGTAAAGTCTCATCACACTAAAATGAATATCCTTAATATATATTCAACAAGTGATGACATTCTTAATACTTACAACGAGCAATGTGATGTAATAATTAAAAAGATGAGTGAGTTTCAGGAGCGTGATAGCGGTTGGGCATTAATTGAAATATCACGTCTTGAGATTAACATTAATCAATATAAATGTATAAAAGGTTCCCAATACATTCCCTTACCACCGGAAATACAGAAAAAGTTTGCATGCATTAATGTTCAAAATAATGATGAATATTGTTTCAAATGGGCTATTATATCAGCATCATATTCAATAGAACAACGTCCTATAATGTTGTTAATATAGAAGATGAAATCATAAGACTGGAAAACAACATTGAATTAAATTTTACGAGCTTGAACTTTCCGCTTCCAGTTAATCAGATAAAAGTATTTGAGATAAACAATCCTGAATTGAGTGTAAATGTGTTCGCATTAGATAATGAGAATAATATAGTCGGTACAAAAATCTAAACACATAAACTTGCTGCTATTGGAAGATGGGGAAAAACTCCATTATGTATGGATTAAAAATATATCAAGGTAGACAACTTTATACGTAGGTAATATTTGAAAACTTTCACTAATTAAATTTTTCCTTTTTCACATTTACAGATTAATCAAAAGTCAGCTAACAAAACATCAACATAAGATACATGTATGTAATACATGCTTAGGGCCATTATTACAACTTACCTTTAAAGTTGTCGATAGTTAAAGGTACCTTTAGCAAAAGTGAACGGCAAAGTTACCTTTAACTTATTTTGGTTATTACAACTTACCGATAAAACAAAATTAACTTTTTCAAAAATGTGGCAGTGCCGGAGCAAAGTCGATAAAACTGCTTAATTAAACAAGTTTTTTTAATGCAGTGCACAAGGAAAACTTCGTTTTGGTTGTTGTATATGCTAATTTTGTTTAAATTTGAAATTGCCATTATTATAACTTACCTTTAACAAAAGGGAGGATTTTAACGGAGAGATAAATTGTTTTTCATTATTACGAGTACCCAATAAGATAGAAGTGACCGATAAGCTAAAGGGAAGATCATCCTACCTTTAACATTTAAAGGTCACTTTCTGTTTGAACTTACTATATCATATACTATTTTCGATGTGGCAATTTCAAATTTAAACAAAATTAGCATATACAACAACCAAAACGAAGTTTTCCTTGTGAACTGCATTAAAAAAAACTTGTTTAATTAAGCAGTTTTATCGACTTTGCTCCGGCACTGCCATATTTTTGAAAAAGTTAATTTTGTTTTATCGGTGTAATAACCAAAATAAGTTAAAGGTACCTTTGCCGTTCACTTTTGCTAAAGGTACCTTTAACTATAGACAACTTTAAAGGTAAGTTGTAATAATGGCCCTTAGTATAGAAAACAGTATGCTTAGTTTTAAAAATTTTAAAAAACAATTGGATGTACCTTTTGTTGTATATGCTGATTTTGAATGTATTCTAGAATCAATTAATGTACAAAACTCAACAAATGTTAAATCAGTACAAAAGCATATTCCATTTGCTTATAGTTATTATATTAAATGTTCATATAATTCAGATTTAAATATTTTTAAAATTTACGATGGTAATAATGCACCACAACATTTTTTTAAAAGTTTAGTTAATGATATTTTAAATATTTACACTGAATATCTAAATGTTGTTAAACCAATGAATTCTTTAACACCTCGTCAACAGATACAACATTATGAAAGCAAGACTTGTCACATTTGTAAAAAAATTTATCAAATAAAGATAAAGTAGCTGATCATTGTCATCTAACCGGTGAATACAGAGGTGCTGCTCATAACAAGTTCAATTTAGAGTATCAAATTGCGAATTTCATTCCAATATTTTTTCATAATCTTTCAGCCTATGTTTGCACTTGTTTATTAGAGAGCTTTCATCTATTGAAGGTGATATAAATATTATTCCCTTAAATAAGGAGCTTTATGTTTCTATATCAAAAAGAATTTACGTAGATGACAACAGTACAATTGAGTTACGTTTTCTCGATTCATTTAGATTTATGCCATCTAGTTTAGAGAAATTAGCTACTTATTTATCCGACAACGATTTAACTATAGTAAAATAGAACTATTCAAATAATGAAGAATTCGATTTAATGAAACGTAAAGGTGTCTTTCCGTACGACTACTTAGATTCTGAAAATCGTCTCAATGAAACTCAATTACCACCCAATACAGTTTTCTTTAATAAATTAACTAACGAGTCGTGTAGTATAGAGGATTATGAACATGCACAAAAAGTATGGAAGACATTTAAATGTATAATATTGAAGGATTATTTACTTTTATATTTAAAGGTAGACGTTCTTTTACTCTGTGACATATTTGAAAATTTTCGACAAGTATGTAAAAACATTTATAATTTAGATCCCTACAATATTATACTACTCCTGGTCTATCCTGGGATGCAATGTTGAAAACAACTCAAATAGAATTAGAGTTGTTAACTGATATTAATATATATAATTTTGTTCTTCGAGGTATAAGGGAAGGTATTGTCCAATGTTCTAACAGATATTCAATAGCAAATAATAAATATATTAGTGATTGTGATTCTAACAAGGAATCAAATTATATAATATATTTAGATGTAAATAATGTATATGGTTATGCAATGTCAAAATACCTTCCATATAAAAATTTTAAATGGGTTGAAAATTTTGAAAATTTTAATGTTAATAGTATAGAAGAGGATTCTCCATTGGGTTATATATTAGAAGTCGATCTAGAATATCCATCTGCATTACACGACTATCATAATGATTTACCATTTGGTGCAGAGAATAAGAAAATTGAAAACATGAAACAGCGAAAGTTAATAACAGATCTAAATGATAAGAAAAACTATATTATACATTATAGAAATCTACAGCAATGTTTAAAACATGGTTTGATTTTCAAAAAAATTCATAGAATTCTTGGGTTTAGTCAGTCTGATTGGTTAAAGAAATTGATTTGAATAATCATTAAGAACACTAGCTAAAAATTCATTTGAACAAAATTTTTTCAAATTGTTAAATAATGCTGTATATGGAAAAACTATGGAAAATGTTGATAAGAGGAAAGACATTGAAATAGTATGTGAATGGGAGAGTATAGGTAAAAAATTAGGTGCTAGAGTTCTTATTGCTAAACCTAATTTCCATAGTTCACTCAAAATTCATGAAAATATGCATGCCATTCAAATGAATAGGACTAAAACTGAATATAATAAACCAATTTATATAGGTTTTTCAGTTTTAGAAATATCCAAATGGAAAATGTATAGTTTTCATTATGATTATATAAAACCTAAATATTGTGAAAACCTTCAACTCAATTACATGAATACTGATTCCTTTATTTACGACATTAAAACAGATGATCTATATAATGATATAAAAAATGATATTAGTACACATTTTGACACATCTGCATATTCTAAAGACAATCCAGATAATTTTCCGCAAATTAATAAAAAAGTATTAGGGATGATGAAGGATGAGTGTAATGGTAAAAATATTAAAGAATTCATTGGTTTAAGAGCAAAAATGTATTCAGTAAAAATTGATAGAGTTGATACCGAAATTAAAAAAATTAAAGGTGTTAAACAATGTGTAACTAAAAAATTAAGTATAAACGACTTTAGGAAATGTTTATTAGATAAAAAATTAAACTATGACTCAATGTATATATTTAGATCTAAGGTACATCAAATTTATACACAAAATATTAGTAAACTAACATTAAGTTATTTAGATGATAAGATATATATTAAAGAAAATGGTATCAATACATATGCATTATAAAATAAATTCTTCATCAACATCATCATCAAATTTAAATTTATATAGAGAATTTATGCAAGACAATGATGATGAAGTGTTTTTAAATGTAAATATATATAGAAAGCTTATGCAAGACGATGATGATGAAATATTTTTAAATGTAAATATATAGATTAAGTAGTTCATAAGAAATGTAACATACAAAATAATATGAACAATAAAAAAAAAGAATATATTTTATGTATATAAATTAAACAATTTTTTATTTCATTTCAATTTATATTTATTGAATAAAAATTTTAAACACAAGTGTCTACAATTATATGTATTAAATTTTTGTTTTCGTTCATAATTATATTCAATGGAAAATTTTAAATAGTTGACAATCTCAACTGGTGGTTGTAAGTCTCCAAAGCTATCAAAATATTCTTTATAGTTGTGGTTTTTATAATATGCTACCCAATGTGTTTCCATACCATTTGAATCATCCAAATTGACAATGCCGCATTCTTGTGTTAATGGTTTTTTAGGTAAAGAATCACGCATGAAAACACCCCTAAAATTTTTGAGATGTTTTCCATATTTATTCAAATCCAAATCTGTTAATGGGCGCTTAGGTAGATTATCTAGTAGTTTTTTGGAGCTGGACTATAGTAGAGACCATTGCAATTGATTTCATATATCTATTGTGACGATTAGCTTCCGCCAATTGTTCTTTTCCATTTTTGATATCATTTACTGCTTTAACAATAGCAGATCCTCCACTTGCTAAACCGCCAAGCGCTGACAATGCTGTCAGTACGGGAATAAGTGGAAGAAAGCCACCAATTTTTGGCAATGGAATAACTCTTGGTATACTTATATTAGACCTCCTTTTGCCTTAGAAATTAGTATGAACAGCTTTCTTTGCAATTTTAATAGCATCATTTATATTATCGGGATTCTCCTTTTTCAAAAGGTTAAGTGTGCTCTTAACGGTGTTTAGAAATGATTTCTTATTACACACCTTTCGTCTGTTTCTTTTTCCATTATTCTTCTTTGATTTTCGTTTTGTAGTTTTTAGTGTTCGTTTCATACCTAATCCAAATTTTACTTTTGCCTTCATTGCGTTCGTAACAAACCAAGCATTTGCACGTTCTTTAATATCACTATCTTTAGCTTTTACTCTTTGCCAAGCTTTTTTAGCTAATATTTGATCTGCTTGATGTCTTTGGTTTATGTCGTGTGATTGTGAATATGCAATATCGTGTTCTTTACAAGCAGCGTCTAATAAGTTTATACCCTTATCTCCTCTTGCTAGACGTTCTTTAAGTTTTGTACCAGGTCCGCAAAATTGATATCCAGGTAAATGTAATTCAAAAGGCAATTTGATGTGTGTGTTTACCAAACCACTTCCAGTCGCAGACTGATAACTATTTTTGTTTTTATAGTAATTTATGACCATTCTTCCTCCACAAATATTATTCGATTAAGATATAATTAAAAATACGTTGAATAATTAGACTTTATTAGTAATCAACATGCGTTTAATTAAACAAGCTAAAAAAATTGTTATTCGAAATGTTGATAATGCAGAGGAGAAATGTGTAAAACTCGACATAGCACTCTATTACCAAATTCAATACGAGCATTAATTGTGGGGCCATCAAATTGCGGTAAGACTAATGTCATGATTAGTCTCATAGATTGTCCTAATGGTCTTTGCTTTAAAAACATATACATACATTCAAAATCTCTATATCAACCGAAATACTGTTATTTAAGGAAATTAATCGGTCCAATTAAGGGGATCAGTCTCTATACGTTTTCGGAAAATGAACAAATTCTAAGTCCGGCTGAAGCAAAACAACATTCAATAATGATTTTCGATGATGTGATTTGTGGAAAACAAAACTCGATAAAAGATTCTTTTGCATGGATAGATATAAATACATAGACTGTTTTTATTAAACATATACGAAAATTCCTAAACATTTGATACGTGACAATGCAAATATGATTGTTGTATTTAAGCAAGATGAAATGAATTTACGTCATATCTATAATGATCATGTTATTGGTGATATGTCATTGAATCAATTTGTAGATATATGTAATAGATGTTGGAAAGATAAATATGGATTTCTTGTTGTTAGTAAAGACGATGAATTGAATAAAGGAAGATATCGTAAAGGATTTGATAATTTTATACAGTTATAAGATAGGTTTTAAATAAAATTCAAAATAAATCATAAGCAGATCGTGATCAGATATAAAGCTGATCCCTACCAGATCGTGAGCAGATCATAAGCAGGTAGTAACCAGATCGTGAGCAGATCATTAGCGGATAGTTACCAGATCGTGAGCAGATCATAAGCAGGTAGTGACCAGATCCTGAGCAGATTGTAAACAGATATAAAGCAGAACTTAAGCAGATCATAAGTAGATTGCAAGCAGATCATTACAAACAAATCAATATGAATAATAATAATTTGTTAAAGGATATTGTAAAAACAAGAACAATATTAAAAGAAAAATTAAAAAATATTAAATTAAATAATATAGATAGGGTAAATATATTAGAAGATACATTTCAAACTATAACAATACCTCTAAATCATAAAATTGAAAAACTTGAAAGCAGCAATGAGAATAATTTAAATAAGTATTCACTAATAAATGATGATCATACAGACGAAACATATCAAAATGATAATATTAGTTTCGAAACTATTAACAATTCAGCTAAAACAATAAAGAATTCTGACAATTATAATATGAAGATGATATCAATTATATGTCAACGTCTGATATACCTTATTATGAATATGAAAATGCTATAGAAAGAGCTAGTACACCGTTTAATGAAAATAAAAGTGCTGTAAAAAGACTCAGCTCACCCTGTTACCAAAATAAAAAAAAAATTTAAGACTGACAATAACTTTAAAAAAATTATAAAGGATAAGGTTAGTGGTCAAATAGGAAAGAAAATATTTTATAATAAATAAACTGCAAACAGTAAATTTCATTTATTTAATAACGTTTTATCACCGCATGAAGCAAATGTAATGTTTATTTTAACTATAGAAACGACAACAACAACGAAGTTGAGCAGGAATATGTAGAAGCTAATTCACTCAAACGAAAAAGTAAAACTATACTGAGCAATGATAGAAAAAGGAATAAAGCAACACATTCAATTGAAAAATATTTAAAGCGAAAGATTACATCGACTTTAGATGATAATTATGACCACAACGACGAATTTGACCTGGAACATGTACAAGCTAATACACTCAAACGAAAAAGTAAAACTATACTGAATAATGATAGAAAAAGAAATAAAACAACACATTTGTTAGAAAAAAAATTTAAAGCGAAAGAATGCATCGACATTAGATGATAATTATGACCAATATAAAAAACGTAAAAAAACAACACACTTATTTGCAAAAAGAAAAAACAGTTTTGATATAAACAATGATAGAAAACTTATAAAATTCGCAAGCAGTAATTTTGATAAATCATCAACATTACTTAAAAATGTTCAACTTCTTATGGATAATAAAACTTTAGATAAAATTTATGGTTTCAACATAGATGGAAACGGGAGTTGGCGATATGGCAATAACAAACTTGTCTTTAATAATGATAATTCTATTCGAATAGGAAATAAAAAATTGAAAATGACTCCAGGTTTATTGGAATTGATATTTCATACAAAACCCTTACATTATACAAAAACTGATTTAAATAGATATAAAGATTTATTAATAAGCACAAATGTATATAGACGTAAATATTAACCAAATGAACAAATAAAGGGTACAAAAGCTTTTAAATATCAACGTATAATAAAAAAAACTATTTAATACAAAAACAAATAACTTAACGAAAGGTAGTGGTTTAACACTTAAATCTGTAGATTACGAAAAACCAAATTATATATATTGGGATAATCCTAATGAGTTAGTCAATAGACTAAAACTTCTTCTATCCTCTGAAAGTGTTGGACATAACAATCATAAAAACGAAATAATATCTATAGTTGAAGAACTGAAAGAAGCTAATATAATTTATTAGAAAATGAATTCTATAAATAAATTTGGAGAAAGCTTAAAAAGTCATAGCAAGTTTGAATCTAAATATGCATTTACAAAAGCATATCTTAATAACAGAACTGATATCCTTACAAATAAAATTGACGAGGTTGATAACAAATTTAGAAACTCATTAGAATTATTACGACAAGAAATTAATAGTTCACTTAAAAACATTAAACCATCAATATTGAAGAATATTAAAAAAATTGAAAATATACAAACAAATAGTACCATATCGGGTATCGAAAGAAATACAAAATATAAAAATTGATGTGTCAACTCTTAAAGATAATCAAAGGAAGGAAAATGAAAATATTAAAAACGATTTAAATGCAATAAAGAGAATTGCATTTGAAAATGAAAAGAAATTTAAGAACATTGACAAGAAACCTGAAACAAGTTTAACAAATGATATTAAAAAACAGGATTGAAATTGTTAAAAAAAAACTAATAAAATAGAAAACATTAATTAATTGTCATATAGAATTTTACATTTGAATAGGAATATGAATGTGAATAAAAGAGATATAGTAAATGAACTACATAAGCAAGCACGGAAAAATTTTGAGAGAAGACGAGTTATAGTTAAAGGAATTGATGATTTATGGCAAGCGGATTTAGTTGAAATGATTGCATATGAATCGTATAATAGAGGTTATCGATATCTATTAACTGTTATAGACACATTTTCTAAAAAAGCTTGGGCCGCAGCAGTAAAAAATAAAACTGCTTTAGCGTAACAGAGGCAATGAAAAATATTTTTAATAAAAGCAAACGAATACCGAATAATTTACAAACAGACAATGGAAAAGAATTTTTTAAAACACATTTTAGTCAACTAATGCAATCATATCAAATTAATCATTATTCCACATATAGTGTTTTGAAAGCATCAATTGTTGAACGATTTAATAGAACATTAAAGGGAATGATGTGGAAAGAGTTTAGTTATCAAGGTGTATACAAATGGATTAATATTTATCAAGATCTTGTTGATAGATACAACAACACACTTCACAGAACAATAAAAATGACACCAAACGAAGTGAATTCTATAAACGAAAAATATTTACTCGATACTGTCTTTAGCAATTTAAAGATTTTTAGAAAACCTGAATTCAAAGTCGGCGATAATGTACGTATTAGCAAATATAAACATATATTTGAAAAGGGTTATGCGCCAAATTGGACTACTGAAATTTTTAAAATTAAACGTGTAAAAAATACAAATCCAAAAACATACATTTTAGAAGACTATCAAGGTCATGATATAAAGGGTGGTTTTTATGAATTCGAATTAACGAAAACTAAATATCCGGAAACGTATCTAGTTGAAAAGGTTTTAAAGAAAAAGGGGAATATGGTATATGTTAAATGGTTAGGATTTTCATCAGAACACAATTCTTGGATTAATTCTAACGATCTACTATAAAAAATGGTTAATTAATTTAAAATCGTATTATTCAACAACTATACGCTAAGATGTCAATAACGTTAACGTTAAATGGAAACACTTCTGTACTCGTTGCAAACTATTTTCCACCAATTCAACTTAAAGAACCTTATCTTTGTGGATTAATAAGATTCTATACATATCACTCTATTCCAAATGTTGATGTTGATAATAATATATTTCATATTGGTGATTATAAAATTGAAGTTGCTATTGGATCATATAAAATATCTGACATTTCAGATTTAATTACTAGTAAAAATTATAGTCTGAATCCTAAAGGGCAACTGAGAATTGAAGCTAATTACAATACTTTACAGACATTCATAAAAAGTTCATTAGATACGATTTATTTCGATAGAGAACGGTCAATTGGATTATTACTTGGCTTTAGCAATAGCGTACTTAAAAATGGTGAAGAGCAATATTCGGATAAACCTATAGATATTACAAAAATAAATATAATATCCATTGATTGTAATACTGTAAGTATACCCTACATCAGTTTTCATTGAACGTTAGTCCAGGCTATAAAATAACAGAAGCACCAGTTAATGTTATATATTTACCACTTAATACAAGAACAATAAATACATTAGTTTTGAAAATCGTCGATCAGGACGGAAATTTAATAAATTTTCGAGGTGAGAAGATATCAATACGTTTGCATTTGAAACCAGCAGAATAATGATTATTTTCGATGCAAGGATCTCGAATGCGGATACAACATTCATTCCGCTATCAACACTCACTACGCAACAAACAAGGGATAAATTATCTTCTTCTTTTAAAGAACACAAAATTGAAGAAAAGACAAGAGGAAACCGAACCTAAAAATCTAAGTAAAAGTAATCAAAAGTTTTTACAAAGTTTAGGATTTCAATTAAAGTTAATCGAAGAAGAAAAAAAATGAGTAATATAATAAACGTATTACAAAAACCACAATTTGATGTTTCAATTATTAAAAAGGAATATCATAGTTATACATCATATCTACAATCCTATAAAAATAATGATGAAATTCGAATATCAATTCAAAACCAGGATTTATATGTTTTACCAAGTGAAAGCTATATTGAAGGGCAAGCAACAAAGGAAGATTCAACAGCCGCCATCTCTCTAAAACTTTTTAACAACTGTATGAGTTATCTCTTTGATGAAATCCGATATGAACTTAACGGTATAGAAATTGATCGTACACCACATTTGGGAATAACTACAGAAATGAAAAACTATTTATTACTAAATGAACTTGAAAGCAATTCGTTAATGACGTTAATGCTGACAACTTTCACTAGCTTCCGGTTATTTCAATTTTTGTGTTCCATTAAAAATGATTCTTGGATTTGCTGAAGATTTTAATAAAGTAATACTCAATTCTAAACATGAACTAATTCTCCTACGCTCTAAACATGATTCTCAAGTAGTCAAACCTATTATTCCTAGTGAAAAAGTTAAGTTATCTATCCTGAACATTACATGGAAAGTACCACTTATTCAATTGGTTGATGCTTACAAGTTGGAAATATTTAAAACAATTAAAGCAGCCGACCGCTAAATATTGCCTTTAGAAGCTGGGATACATATTATTATCCTTCACTTCCACAAAGCACAGCTGTTCTATGGAATGTTAAGCTAGCGAATGAAAATGAGAGACCACGATTCCTTCTTTTAGCATTGCGCAATAATCAAAATAAATTTGTTCATTGCGATTTAGCTGACGTAAAAGTGCATTTGAATTCTGATGTATACCCATATGATGACTTAAATCTAAAATTCGATAGAAATCGTTTTGCTGTATTGTATGATATGTATTCAAAATTCCAACAAAGCTATTATTTACGTGACTTACAACCATTATTAACAAGGGAAAAATTCAAGACAACAGCGCCAATAATTGTAATAGATGTTAGCCATTAGAATGAAACAATTAAATCTGGACCAATAGATATCCGTATAGAAATAAAAACCTTAACAAATATACCTGCAAGTACATCTGCATATTGTACAATTATACACGATAGAATGTTTGATTATATTCCTCTTACCAATGAGATAAAAAAACTTTTGTAAATATATAAATATTAAATATATAAAAATATAAATATATACATTTTTTAATGATAAATAAAATTATATAAATAGAAAAATTAATAGTGTTTTAATCATCTCATCTTCAATCTTTGTTAACTAAATAACAAACAAAGAAATTGATTAGGCGTTATGATGATGAAATAGTATAAATATGAGAACAATTAATGTTAAACATTATTTGCAAACATTGCATATGAACGTACAGTAACTAGAGCTATAAAATGTTCCTCACAGAATTGTTTAATTTTTTAAAAACATTTACACACATTATTTCCGATGAAGATAGGAAAAAACTGATTGATATACAATCACTTCTTGAACATATTGATAATTTAAAAACAAAACAAACCAGACATGGAGAACATTTCGAAGATTGCGTCTGGTCTAATGAAGACGCAACATGCGGTCCAGACACTTGTCATTGCAGTTATTATAAAAATAAAAAGAATCAATTAGAAGAAGAAGCAAGAAAAATAATAAATTTCTATTATGTATTGAAATGTAAAAACTGTACTTTTAATAAAATTTAATTATAATTATAAGAAATGTATTTAGCATAAGTTTAAGAAATGTAATTAGTATAAGTTTTAGAATAATATTTTTTTATTTTTCTCCAATAAAAATATTAATATAAAAATAAGACAAATTAAACATTCTTTTTTTAATTTCAACATTAATCACACCTGGCGTGAGAATTCGGCAGATCAAATATCGCAATAAAAAATTTATGAAATATTTTTTTATTTACACGCGCCAGACAATATGTAACGTGATATGCGTATTGCATTGAATAAACTGTGTAAATATGAATGAATTTTTATAACAAATAAAAGAAGCAATTAAACATTCTTTTAATTTCAACATTAATCACACCTAAATGCAAAGCACACACAATTCTGCAACGATTTAATTATTTTAAAGCTATGCATGCTCCCCAAATTTTAACACACACGCACACACATATTAAAAAGCATTACCCTTTCGCAATACAAACCAAAAATGAAACCGAAAAAAAAATAAATAACAATTTGGTGATCCCAAATTTGTATGGAAAATGTTGATCGAGATACCCAATACAAAAAACTATGAGCAACCCCATACAAAAAAAAAAACTATGAGCGTGATCCCAAATTTGTATGGAAAAATTGGCCCCGAAACGCCATAAACATACTACTTATTTACGTACAAACTAGATGAATTTGTTGTAGCATGCTATAATTCTTTCGAATCTAATTTTGCTGCCTCGAACACCAGATGAAACAATTTCATCAAATTTAGATGGCTCGGATTGAAGCAGTTTCTCACGCATTCCGCCGTCGTTAATCCCACGGATAAATTGTGTCTTCAAAAACACATCAGCAATTGAATTTTTGCACACACGCTACGACCCAATCAACAATCGATAATATCTCCACGAAATGTTGCCACAAAATCTGCCTTCACTTTGATACCTGGACAAAAATTTATGTTGTGCCCCCAGTACATTTCTTTATGGTGCCAAATAATTTTCGAACAATTTTAACAGATCTTCGCACTGCAGCTTAGTTGGAAATCCTTGGTGCAGCTAATGCCCCCACGCTATAGAAATGCTTAGCGCCAATTGAATTTAAAAGGAGCTACCATCAACGCCTTTCATGTTCACATAGTTTTCGAACCGCTGAATGTAATTTCGATAGGTTTCTTTACCCGCTTCGAAATTAGGAACTAACGCCGTGTTTATATTGTTGGTGTTACCTTTCACTGCACTTGAAGATGTATCAACAGACATCTTTGAACTTTCGTAAAATAAGTCCTGTTGCACTTTCATGAACATGGCGAATTGTTCGGCATCGATTTTGTAAATTGATGAGCTTACATTTGCTTCAACAAGAAAAAAAGTTTTTAATTACACAAAAAATGATTAATTGAGTCGATTTTACGCTCGTCGTTGAACTGTTGTAAACTGTTATGTTTGTAAGGACAAATATGATCTTCGTAATTATTTAAAATGTATATTTCATATTTTCTAAATTATAAAAAGTAATAAAAATTATAAGTAGTATTGAACAATTGAATTCACAACGAAGTATAAAAAAATAATAATGAAAATTCTAGGTAAGGTACGGTCACATCTAAAAAATATTTTCCAAAAAACATAAAATATTTGTTTGCGATAATGTGACCACAAAATAATTTTGCGGAAAAATCCGCCATTTTTGACAAATAAATTTGTTTGCGGGCAAACAAAAATTTTTTAATGTGACTACCCTGTGACAAATATTGTCATGATTTTTGAGCAAATATTTGTTTGCTCTTACATATTTTTCGTAAGCGCAAACAGTGGCAAATAACAGCTATTTAAGGCTATGTTGCATACTAGCAAAACTAAAACATCACTAAAATCGCAAAAAAATGAATGAAATTTGAGGAAAATAAATAATTTATTTTATGGAAACCTTTTTATTCGTTGTAAATGTACTCATTATATAGATATAAATATTTGGGTGTCTGCATATACATTCAGAGTCTGAAATTTAAATCCATGTTAATGTATTTATCAATTGTTATACTTTTCTAGATGAAAGCTATTCAGGGGTTTAATGATTTTTCAGTAAAATGGATATTTTTTTAAATCTCATTAAAGAAAAAGATTCCTGAAACTTTAGTACATAAAAATAAAGAGTTCTTGAATTTGTTACAGAAAGTTTTTCATTATTATTGCAAGGATTTTGATTTTTTCCCAAATTATCACGACAAATTTTGTTTCTGAAAATAAGCATGTCAAAATATTCAAACTACAATGTTATGTATAGAACTCTTGAAGTGGACGGTACGAGTCATTATAATGGGGAATTGTAATTCAACGCAGCAACATAATTTCAATTTTCCACAAAACAAAATTTTATTTGTTTCAGTCATATTTCTGGCATACAAGGGAAAACAAAATTATGGCAAAAATTTGCCATATATGACCGCACCTTTAGAATTTTAACAATTAGTGAACATCGTATTTCATGTTATCATGGCATTCTCTATCACTTCTGGCTACTGCTCTAGTTGTATCTTTACTGCTATCACTATTACCTTTTCATGTACCTTAAGTGTATTTATAGATCAAAATTCCTTACATTTTCTGGTTTTGAGCACCTTTCCGATCGGTGTTATCATCGATCTTTCCTAATTTTCCGGAAATATAGCAGTTGCCAAAGATGTATTAATTATTCTTAGCAAAACATTTTCTAACACATTCTAATTATGAATTATAATTTTATTTGAGACACATTCATTGTCAGGATTATTTTTCATATGTTCTAAAGTTCTGTAATATTTATCTTACGGAACTTTAATAAGTCGTTAGGTTCACATGTCACTTGATTAATATATTGTACTTTATCAATTTACTGTCTTAAGCCGAAAGTCCATACCATGCGTTTCATGCGACATTGCGTTTAATGCGTGTATCTAAAAATAGAATAGTCTAGTCATTTGTGACAGAAGAAAATGCATAGCATGAACAAAATGCATTGAACGCACGGAAACACTCGTCCTGTCTTCTTTCGAAGCTTTTGTAGGTCTTAAGGTGCGGTCAGATATGGCAAATGTTTGCCATAATTTTGTTTTCCCTTGTTTGCCAGAAATATGACTGAAACAACTAAAATTTTATTTTTTTGGTCACACTACGTGCATTTATTTTCCCATTTTTATTTCTTCAATTAGTGGGAAACAAAAGTTTGGCAAACATGTTTGAAATGTGGTCACGCTTAAAAAATATTTGCCAAAAAACACATGTTTAACAAGAATTTTGGAAAACAAAAATATGTATACACATTTTCACACGTAATAGAAGGTGAATATTTTTTCGTTTTGTGTTGCGAAGCTTCTATGCTATTTTGGGAAAGGAAAAAAACTATGGCTTTGGAAATGGGTTCCACGCATAAAATAATAAGAAAAGGACAGAAAAATTATGTTTTTAATCACAATAAAATTAACATAAACAAATGTTTACATTTTTTCAGTGCAGCCAATCACCATATTTGAAAATCGCTGAAATGATGTACATAACTTAAAATAGATGTTAAATCTAAAAATTGGAAATTGAATATATCTAAATTGAAGGATTTCTTTTAGGTCTAATTTGAAAATAATTTATATATATTTTTGAGAAAGGTTTTCATTTCACTTTGTTTGAGAATCTATCTTCCAAAATGATTGAATGAATGATTGAATTCCAAAATGTACTCTATTTGTGTAAAAGGAAAATTGGAATTATGTTGCTGCGTTGAATTACAATTCTTCATTACATTGACTCGTGCCGTCCACTTCAGAGTTCTATTCATAACATTGTACTTTGAATGTTTTAACATTCTTATTTTCAGGAACAAAATTTGTCGTGATAATTTGGAGAAAAAATTGAAATCGTTGCAATGATAATGAAAAATTTTCTATAACAAAAACAAGAACTCCTTATTTTTATGTACTAAAGAGTTAAGTCATTTCAGTGATCTTTTTCTTTAATTAGATTTAAAAAAATAACTGAAAAATCATACAACCCCTCAATAACTTTCATCTAGAAAGGTATATCAATTAATATATGCATTAACGTGGATTAAAATTTCAGACTCTGAATGTATCTCTGTATATCCCAAATGTTTATATCTATATAATGAATACATTTACAACGAATAAAATGGTTTCCATAAAATAAATTATTTATTTTCTTCAAATTTGAATTCATTCATTTTTTTGCAATTTTTGTGATGTTTTAGTTTTGCTAGTATGCAACACAGCCTTAAACAGCTGTTATTTGCCAATTTTTGCCCGTACGAAAAATATTGTTACGTTTATACCTTTTTAAAAACGTTAAAAATATGAGTTCGTAGATTGCAAATAAAGTAAAAATAAATATGTGTTTGGTTTTAATAAATTCTTTATTATCTGCACAATTTTTGTGCCACTGTTCGAACTTGTTTCACGTATGATAATGATACTTCACAATATGTGTTTGTTCTTTATACTACTCTGCTTACAATCCTTTTGTAAGCAACAACACTTGTCAGTTATTCTTCTTTCTCACAACCTTTTTGTAAGTACAACACTAACAACTGTTTTCTCAAACGCAACTTGTCTGCACACAAGTCTGACCGAATTAAAGCTCGATAGATTTTAATTCGACGTCGTCTTACACGATCAAATTCAAACTCAGCCCTGCTCGCTTTAACCTGTCTTTTATACTACTGGATCATCAGTGTGATGAATGCCCTTGAAGGACGATGACGTCCTTCGGGAATATTCTAAAAATGTAAACAACCTATTCTTATTTTGGTTGTTTCTTGTTTACATTCGAGTAGGTAGATTAGTTGTTGTTGGTTTATTTGTCTATCATATTTTATACTGCACATTGTTGTTTCTTGTTTACTTCTTAGTTCACTTTATTTTATCGTTGGTTATTTACGTCTTTTTATCCTTTATTCTTGTTGGTATATTTTTCTACTCATTCATTGATCACGTGAACAGTGCGCTGTTTTGTTTTTGGGGCTTTTGTTTATCATTTTATGCATGATCATTGTGTTGTTTTTGAAGCTTTTGTTTATTATTTTAACAACACCATTTCCACTTTCGTAACACTGCCGCCCACTTAAGCCTGTTTTTCCCGAATAGGTTCATCATCTTTTTTGCTCCCATATTTCGCCAGTCGCTCTATGTGCACGACCTTCATTTTGGCTCGGGGGCTGTTGGCTTTTTGTATCCTGTATACAACATCATTTAAATTAATTATTTTATAAGGTCCTTCCTAGCTGGTTTGTAGCTTGGGACATAATCCTTTTCTCCGATTCGGGTTGTAAAATATAACCAGTTGTCCCTCATAGAAGCCCTTCGTATTTGCTGCACGATCATATCTGGCTTTCATGCTATCGCTTACCATTTTTATTCGTGTGCGCACAAATTCATAAAGTGTATTTAAACTTTCTTGTTTTCCAGTATAGGCGTCATCTCTCCCTCTGTAGCGGGCTTACAACCAAACTTCAAATCACCGGGCAGTTTTAACTCAGTCCCAAAAATAACCTTGGCGGGTGATCTAGATATGGAATCATGGACCGCAGATCGGTACGCCAGTAGAAACCTCGGTATGTGTTCATCCCAATCCCTCTGTTGCTTGCTCACTACTTTTCGCAAGTATTCCTCCAGAGTTCGATTAAATCGTTCTACCATCCCGTCGGACTGTGGGTGAAGTGGCGTCGTTCGAGTCTTTTTAATGCCATATACTTCACACATTTCCTTGAATACGGCTGACTCGAAATTTCTGCCTTGATCGGAATGTAGTTCTATTGGAACACTATAGCGACATACCCAGTTGTTCAAAAACATTTACTACAGTGTTCGCCTCTTGATTGGGTATGGCATACACTTCCGGCCATTTACTGAAGTAATCCATCACGACGAGAACATAGCGGTTTCCGGCATTGCTGATGGGAAACGGGCCAGCTACGTCCATCGCTATCCGCTCGAAAGGTGCGCCCGAGTTATACTGTTGCAGCCGACCTCTACTTCTCCTTACGGGACCTTTGGCTGCTATACACTGGGTACAGTTTGCAATCCAATCAGCCACAGCTTGCTGACATCCAACCCAATAGAAACGTTGTTTTAGTTTTTCCAGTGTCTTTGTTACGCCAAGGTGCCCTCCACTGGCTCCATTAAGACTTCTTTCGTTTTAGAGGAAGGCACCACTATTAGGTTGGATGAGGTCTGACCCAAAGTCGATATAAGCACCCGTCTATTATTTTTAAGCTGTCCCATTGTGCCCAATATGCTTTCGTAAGAGGACCTTCTGCTGCTATTTCGTTTCGGGTAGGCCGTTTGTCCTCTTCTTTAGCTGCTATGATTTTTGCCAATACTGGGTCGCTCCTTTGGGCTTCAGATCAGTCCTCGTCGGCATCGATATGCGTTAGCCGGATGTCGATGATGGATTCCTTCTTCTCAGCCTTCACGCAATGTTTACATTCTAAGTTGCATGGTCTACGTGAGAGAGCATCAGCATTTCCATGTTTCGTACCTCTTCGATGTTCAATACTGAAGTCATAAGTCTGGATGCGCTCAATCCAACGTACTAACTATCCCTCAGGGTTCTTGAATTGTAGTAGCCATCGCAGTGCGGAATGATCGGTCCTTAGTAGGAAATGTTGGCCATACAAGTACTTATGGTAGTGTTTTATGCATTCCAGCACTGCAAGTAGCTCACGTCGGGTCACACAGTAGTTCCGTTCCGGCTTTGATAGTGTGCGACTATAATACCCCACGACTTTCTCAGTCCCATTGATCACTTGGGACAGTACACCTCCAATACCGTATCCGCTAGCATCACTGTCTAAAATGAATTTTTCCCCTGGGACTGGATACGCCAAAATTGGTGCGGCACATAATAACACCTTTAATGTCTGGAATGCCTTTTCCTGCGCCTCACCTCATTGATACACCTTGGACTTCTTGGTGAGCTCATGCAGGCTTGCCGCCACACTGGCAAAATTTGGCACAAAGCGTCTATAATACGTGCATAGTCCCAAGAAACTGCGTAATTCATGAAGATTCTGGGGGTGAGGCCAGTCCTTTACTGCTCGTATTTTATCTTCATCCGTAGACATGCCATCTGCTGTAACGAGATGCCCCAAATACTTCACTTGTCTCTGGAAGAATGCACATTTCTTAACGCTCAACTTTAGGCCAGCCATTGATATTCGCCGTAGGACTTCTGCCAGATTCCTAAGGTGTTCGTTGAAAGTTCTGCCCATCACTATTATGTCATCGAGATACACCAGACAAGTTTTCCAATGCAGTCCCTTTAGTACACGTTCCATAAGCTGCTCGAACGTGGCCGGAGCATTGCAGAGCCCAAATAGCATGACTTTAAACTGCCAGAAGCCGCCATTGTCTTCAATCTCCACCTGCCAATATCTGCTTTGTAAGTCCAATGTAGAGAACCACATTGTTCCGGCTAGCGTGTCAAGCGTGTCGTCTATTCTCGGTAGCGGGTAACTGTCCTTTTTAGTAACATCATTGAGCTTCCTGTAGTTTACGCAGAATCTTGTACTGCCATCTTTCTTCTTAACTAAAACTACAGGTGAGCTCCATGGACCAGATGATGGTTCGATTACACCGCTCCTCTTCATTTCATCGACTAGCTCTTTAACCTCATTACGCTTCGCTAGCGGTATACTTCTGGGTGTCTGTTTTATCGGTCTTGCTTCGCCGGTATCAATCTCGTGTTTGACCATGGCTGTTCTACCTTGACTTTTATTGTTCGTGGCGAAAGCGCAAGCGTACCTCTTTAGCAGCTTTTTGGCTTTATTTCTTTCTGAAGCTGCTAGACCTGTTACCCATTTATCCACAATTTTACCAAATTCCTGTCGGTCATTGGCCGTCATTTCGGCAGGCTTCGGTGATTGTTCATTGTTGATTACCGCCTCTACTGGAGCACATTGACCCACCTCTGAGTTTTTAGAGATGACTTTTTCTTGGCCTGACAGGTTTAGTACTCTCACTGGGACTATTTTCTGTTCGGTACATTTGACGAGGGCCTTTCCTGATAACAAGTCCTTCCGAATTTCCAGCGTTTCGCTCTGTGGTGGTAATTTTTGTTGTTTGACAGCAACTAACCTTCTGGCGTGCATTTGGTGCTTGTACCCCCATCAAGAGGTATCTCTACATTCCGCCAACTCATTACCTGTTGCCTCATATTCAAATTTATGCCATGGGCTATCATGAAATCGGCGCCAATGATAACCTCGTCCACAATATCGGCGACAATAAAGACGTGGCTTACGCTGATGTTGGCTATCGTCACCTTCGCCTCTGTTTTCCCGTGGACGGTAGCAGACTCTCCAGTAGCTGTCCGTAGTCTTACATTACTTATTGCCTCACACTTTCCCTTCACTACATCTGGTCTGTTATAAGGTTATTGTTGTCTTTCTGCATCACTGATATGGAGATTGTGGGGCCCTTGCTTGTGGGAGCCAGCACTTGCCCCTCAGTGCTAGCTCGTTTTAGTTTGACGGGGACTCTTGTGTATGCTGTTGATGGATCGCCCGTTTATCATTACCTGCTGGCGAGACGGACCGTGACCTTTTTCGTGGAAATGGCCACCCCTTCCGCAGTTGAAACATTCAATCTTAGCTTTTGTCCAGTTTCTGCCAAAACTTGTTTAATCATTTCTTTAAATTTGTTTAAAAGGCTTTCCTCTTCATCCACGACTTCCATCTTTCGAACTTTGCCTACCGGTGGTCTAGAAATCGTTCGAGCTGTCTCCTGGGTTAGTGCAAAGGTCACGGTCTCAGCAAAGGTTGCCTTTTGTGCAGAACATACCGCCAATTTGATGTCTGAGTCGCGTATTCCGTTAACAAACGCCTTGGTGGGGTATGCTAGTTGCACCAATCTCTCAACCTCCATTGCAAAGACTTGAAGTGACTCGTTAGCCTTTTGCGCTCGGCACCTTAACTCCATGCGGTACAATTCTCGTTTATGCTCGTCACCGAATTTGCGCTGCAACGCCACCATTAAATCGTTGTAGTTGTTTCTACGGCTGGCTGGCATGACCTCTAGAACCTCGGCTGCGGCACCTTTTAACGCCAGGATTAATTCCAAAGCCCTCTCCTCATCGTCCCATCCGTTGCTGGTGGCTACAGTCTCGAATTGAAATTTGAATACGGACAGGGGTGAGCTACCATCAAAGCACGGAGTTTTAATCCTGCTGATTCCTTCCGATGCAATTCGTACTGGTTCGGGTCGCTGACTCTGGAGGTTGTTGATCTTTTCCTCCATTATAACTAGTTTTTCCTCAACGGACTTTTCGAAATTAATTACTTTCGTGTCAACGTTCTTCTCCAAGCTTGATACCTTTTCCTCGACATTAGTAATTCTTTTGCTGACCGACCTACGCATTTCTTGCATCTCCTTCGCGTTCGCTTCTAGTCTCTTTTCAATTTTCGAGAAATGTTTTTGCTGGATTTGCTCACTTTCTTTCCGAGACTCCGCCAGAAGTTTTTGATTTTCGACTCTGGAAGATTCAAATTGCTTGTTGTTCTCTTCCTGTATTTTTACGTAGTTTCAAGTAGCTTTTTGTTCTCTTCCCGCATTACTTGCATTTGTTCCATTAGTGCGGCAAGCACCGAACTCATGTCGAGACCGCTGGGGGTTGCAGGAGCCTGTAACTCACGTACGACTTAGTCTTCGAAGTCGTAAGTATCGATATCAATGCCACGATTCCGAAGTTCTTCCCTTAACCGCCTTTGGAGCTCATTCTTCGTGCCCATTGTTGGCAGGGCCAATTTTGCCAATTCTTGTTTGAGCCTTTCCACTCTTAGCTCCGAGAGTTTCATCTTGATTTTTTTTTTGTTATTATTTATTTCTACTTTTTAATTTTACAATCTTACTTCTGACACCAATTGTTACGTTTTTACCTTTTTAAAAACGTTAAAAATATGAGTTCGTAGATTGCAAATAAAGTAAAAATAAATATGTGTTTGGTTTTAATAAATTCTTTATTATCTGCACAATTTTTGTGCCACTGTTCGAACTTGTTTCACGTATACAATGATACTTCACAATATGTGTTTGTTCTTTATACTACTCTGCTTACAACCCTTTTGTAAGCAACAACACTTGTTAGTTATTCTTCTTTCTCACAACCTTTTTGTAAGTACAACACTAACAACTGTTTTCTCAAACGCAACTTGTCTGCACACAAGTCTGACCGAATTAAAGCTCGATAGATTTTAATTCGACGTCGTCTTACACGATCAAATTCAAACTCAGCCCTGCTCGCTTTAACCTGCCTTTTATACTACTGGATCATCAGTGTGATGAATGCCCTTGAAGGACGATGACGTTCTTCGGGAATATTCTAAAAATGTAAACAATCTATTCTTATTTTTGTTGTTTCTTGTTTACATTCGAGCAGGTAGATTAGTTGTTGTTGGTTTATTTGTCTATCCTATTTTATACTGCACATTGTTGTTTCTTGTTTACTTCTTAGTTCCCTTTATTTTATTGTTGGTTATTTACGTCTTTTTATCCTTTATTCTTGTTGGTATATTTTTCTACTCATTCATTGATCACGTGAACAGTGCGCTGTTTTGTTTTTGGGGCTTTTGTTTATCATTTTATGCATGATCATTGTGTTGTTTTTGGAGCTTTTGTTTATTATTTTAACAACACCATTTCCACTTTCGTAACAATATGTATGATAAAACAAATATTTGCCAAAAATCATGAAATTATTTGTCACAGCGTGGTCACATTAAAAAAAATTTTGTTTGCCGTCAAACAATTTTATTAGCCAAAAATGGCGAATTTTTCTGTTTGCCATGCAAAATTTTTATTTTGTGGTCACATTATGGCAAACAAATATTTTATGTTTTTTGCCAAATATTTTTTAAATGTGACCGTACCTTTAGCAGCACAAAATATCATATATAAAAAATCATAAACTTGTAATTTATGTCATGAATTCTTTTAAATCAGAATCTGATTGTCCTTTTCCCAAAACAGTTTGTGTGAAAGTTATTTTGCCACAACCAATCACATAAAACGCATTGTGTCTAACTTGCAACAAAATTCGAATAGAATGTGCGAAAATGCTGTAATGAAAGTCGCATGAAACGTATGCTTTATGCTACTTATACTATCAATAAAAAATATATTAAACTTATATACTGTATCACAGTTAGTACTATATTCTACCTAGTCAAATATAACAGACTGAGTTAAATTTTCTTTCTTATCAAGTACCAGGGTTTTAATGTGCTTTTCACATGCATTGTTAATTTTTGTATTTATGTAATTGTTTTGAATATTTTCAAACTGCACTTTGACTAGAATTTTTAATTTTAACTTTTAAATATTTTATTATTTCCCTCTTTTCACTGGTTGCAGTTCTGAGTTATGCCATTTATTAACTTTAATATTTAAATGTGGCTGTTCCATAATTATTAATCTCTGTATGACACTTTCCAGGCCGTTATCAAATAGATTAACAATTTGATTCAAATCTTTTCAATTGTCATATTGTATTATATCTCTCAGCGTTCCGTTAAATATATGCTTATCGTATTTAAACACGTTCATGTTTTCTGCCTCGTTGGTCATGTTGCCCATTCTCACTAAAGATATGTTAAAGATATGTTTTCTGATGTTATTTTATAATTATTAGTTATCACGCAATCTATTTATTATAATGCTTGAATTTTTCGTCACACGAGTATATTCGTTAATTAAATGTCTAAAGCCATTTTCATTAATTATACTTTTAATTCTATTTCTATATAAGGAGTTTTTTTCAGTCAATATTAAAATCTCCGGCAATCAAAATATCACAGTTGTTATCGCAGATTTCTTTAATTATTTGTACCAATTAAAATATCGCACTTGGTACCAATATTGCAGAATAACATCCAATACTTTAAATCGTAATTTTTTCAATAGCTTTGTAACATTCCGGTGCCTTTTAAAATATTAAATAAAGCCAAAAGTTCATAACATCTGTTTCATACGACCTTGCATTACATGCCTATGCCAAAAAAGTAGAATCAGTGTAGTCGTTTGTCATAAGTTAAGGTTCAATTAGTCCTGACTTTACCATAACGCTGTAGTCGTAACATAATCCATAACCGCAAATTTACTATTAGCAGCAATCAGTGCTACCATAGCCATAAACAGCAGTTTACGTTAATTGCAGATATGTATTTTTCAAAAGTACAAAAGTAAATAAAAAAAATGTGTATATATGTAAGTAAATTCAGCAAACAGCTGTTTATGGTTATGGCAAAAAACCAAAATTCAATTGGTACATATGGTTATCTTTATGACTATGGCATTATGGTAAGTCACCTATAATCGAAAACAGTGATGTCCATAAAGTTGGTTAAAACAGCTGATTTATATGGTTATGGTTATGTTACAACGAATTGAACCTTTAAGCAGAAAGTCCATACCCTCCGTTTCATGCGACCATGCATTACATGCGTTTGTCAAAAATGTAGAATCAGTGTAATTATTTGTGACATGTTACAGAGGAAAACGCATAGAAGGCAGAGAAGAATTGAATGCATCAAGTACGTTTACTTTAGCCGAAAGTTCATATCATCCGTTTCATGCGGGAATGCGTATACCGAAAAAATAGAACCAGTGTAGTTGTTTGGGACAGGTTACAAAAGAAAACGCATACAATGCATAGGCGCATTGAATGTACCAAGTAGATTTACTTTCTACCATTCTATGACTCATGCAGTGTTGGAAAGAGTCAGCAGTTTTGGCATGCCAAATTATATACATATATTATGAATGGTATCGATAAATACTGCATTACTCTTTTCACATTTTTTTTGCATTATAAAATTATGAATAAAAACATATTTCATTATAAAGGTTATAACTTCTTTAAGAGATGTTACCATAACCATGTAATGAAATTTCTTTTTGTTTTATATTTTTAGTCAACTGTATTTCGGACAATATTAATAAATCAAGATATTCCGACAACGCAATCACCTTAACTTATTTCTTTTAATTGTTATATCGTAAAGCCTATATTCCTCATTTTGACCTTTAACATAAGTTGGTATCAGTAGTAAAATGTCATTTATCCAACGCCATGTTTAGCCTATTATTTACATTGGAGCATTGTTATGGATTATTTTTTCTTAACTTTCGCAGTTAATGTTTCATGCTGACCATGATATTTTGGACATATTTCCTAGTTCTTACCATTTCATGCATTGAACGATTTAATTTTTCGTCTTCCATAATCTTTCCATAGGCTTCATTATTGACTTTTAATTTCACATTATACATGGTTCTATTACCCCTCCTTTTTTCATATTTCCCTTCGTTTTAATGTTAGCCGTAGCTAATTTATGATTTTGTACTTTTAAGTTTTTCCATTAATTCATTTTCATTATAATCACTTATTCCAGACATTTCATCTTGAACCCCTTTTTAATACCAAATTAATGTTCTGTATTAACATCAAGCATTCGTCACGAATGAATCTAATAAAATTATTTTTAGCCATTATTTTAGCCGAATATTAGTCTATTACTGCACATTTCTGAAAAAAAAACATAAAATACGAAAGCGTTTTATTAATTTTTTCATTGGATCTATCATTTCATAATTCACCCACTATATTGCTTCTACATGATAATCACCGGAGCCAAAAAAATTGTACTTTGTCCTATCCAAATAACAGCTCATCATTAATCGCATATACTCATTAATCTATCATTTTAATCTGACATAGAAATTGAATTTGTGGTTAACATAATTACTTTAATTACGACCTGCAGAGGTGAAGTTTCTATACCTATAGCTCCTGTGAAGATAAATATTGATATTACTTACCCAGGTACTACAGAATCACTGGTGCTATAAAAGAGGGGATTAAGAAGACTATGGTAAGAATGCCGTTCTCCCAATTTAAAGATCCTACTGAAAGAGTTTCAAACAAAGCTACACAACGTCCTGAAAGAAAGAGTCTAATCTCAACCTTTATTTTCTGCATTTAGTTGCAACTGAAAAGTATGAATACAGTTTATGGAATGCAGTGAAAAAATAAGATGACCTACTATTCGATTACAAAATGGCAAATGGAAGAGAACTAGGGAGAAGAATATTGAAGCTTTTGTAAATCACATAGAGAATATCGTCCAGATGTTACAGGTTAGCATATCCGTCCCTTAATAATTGACGATAAGGGGCAATGACCGCCAGTTTAATATGAGAGCAGCTGTTAAGGGTCTGAATGCAAAAAAGTTGCCGGAGTTGATAAAATTATCACCTTAAAAATAAAAGAAACTTACCTACCTCAGCCATACCATACGAGTTATTAGTTTCCGTTGGTTAATTTCTGACGTCATGAAACATTATGGAGATAATTATTATACTCAAACCAGGCAAGGAGATGATCCAAGTTATATCATATCGGCTAATTAGTTAGTTGTCTATTCTCTCAAAGTTGTTCGAAAGAATGTTCCTTAAGCATTTGACAAGGTCTGGACCGATAGTTTGATATACAAAATTATAAGACTATTACCCGCTAACTTCCGTAAGTTACCTAGACAACAAATAGTTTCACACCAAATCAAATTCTGATTTTTCCTTCCGAAAAAGGAAACTGTAGATGTGCCAACGAGCTCATTTATTAACACTTCAACCTTCGCAGATGACACGGCATTTGGCCTCTGTCAACACCTTCGAAGTTGCAGGCTTCGATTTCAGCAAATACGCTAATGTTGCCAGGTGGTACGCTAATGCTGTTTGGAATTCAAGAAATTCTTCAACTAATTTTTAAGGCCCATTTAATTTAACTTTTATTGTAATTTATTAGTGTTTAAATTAAAAACCTTACAGATTTTTTATATATTTTTCTAATTTGTTAGAAACATTTAGAATATTAAAAAATTCTCAAGAGCTCATGAAATCCCTGGAATTGAAGCGGAAACTCTTAAGTTTTAAATTTATTACGTGTGCTCTATAGAACATCAGAAACAAAATATGAATAGGGATCTCAACATTCTAACTATTCGAGAAAAGATAAAAAAGGCTAGTACCTCTTATTTTATCATCCAAAACACCTTGCAAGAAATCTGAAAACGATGGATATATTTTCCCTTATATTCGCGAACACGAAATGTTGGTTATTGCATTGGCAATTATAATTCACTTTTAAAACTTTAATATACATACATTACAACCCTTCAGTCAGAATTATTGACCTAGTTTCTATATTTTAATATATATTTTTAATTTCTTCGGAAAGTTACAATAAAAAAAGTAAACGCAATAAACTATAATCTCAGCATAACTCCAATTAATAGTATATACTTAGCGTTAAAAGAAATTTAAAACAGATACTTTATTCTACATTTCTGGAACAATTAAATATTTGTATACCGACACATATAAGTAATTTTCAACATACATATTTAATTTCAATAATTGCATGCACATTTGCTCGATGCCTCATTTTAGCGAACTAAATCTTCTGGATTGAACATACCCTGAAAGAAAAATTTCTTTACACATTTCTTTATTTTTTTTAATCTGCAGACTTACTTTAGCACGTCTTAATATAGAGTCTTTGCTAGCATCATATGGGTGATCTTTCGAAGGGATTTCCAGAACGGCAGGAACTGGTGAAGTGTGTGCATCAATCACGTGACGAATAAGTTCAGCATAGTTCTGATTGATTAGTATAATATCAATGTCATCTCTTTTCAGGAAACGCTTAAAACAATCTTCGATTTCGCTTACAGCAGTGTCTGCGAAATTGGTTATTATAATGGATGCTTATTGAATACAAAAGTTTAAAAAATATACCTACTTTTATCAACAACCATAAAATTAGGGTGGCGATTTTTGTTAATCTCACCGACTCCACCAAGCAAAAATCCAACGCAAGTATCCTACGCAAACATACGTTATTTCCAAAAAATTAAAAAAAACATATACGTACCTCGTCACCAATTACAGAAATTAATTTTCCTTTGACAGCCGAATGCAACGCCATTATATTCCAATTCTACCTTTTAGGTCCCAAGTTAATCTTGTAAAGTAAGACAAATTAAAACAGACTATTTCGGAGTCAGCTGACAAATTGCAAATAAAAAAGATCACGAGAAAAGGTAGTGCCAAATTCATATACATGTAAAGATTTTAAAATGGGCAGCATTGCCGCATAAAATTCTTTCATATAATTCAATATAATTTAGTATTAAGTATGGCTTTACACGTACAAGTCAATGCGCAAATACCCATAATTACGAAAAATTAATAAAAAGCTCTGCTGCAAATTCATTTTTCAAATGTCTAAGCAAGGCAAGGATACTTTACCTATTTGAGCATATGTTTAAAAGGGACAGTCCCAGTGAAAATATTTGCTTCAAATATGTTTGTCCATATTTGCCTTAAATTTGTCTGCAGTTTGTCTGGTGATCCCATTGAGGGCAAATAGTTTAAAACATGGTATAAGAAATATGGAAGGTAGTTTCATTCTCTCTTTATTTTTTAAAATAATGTTTTTGAAGTTTCATTTTCTCACAAACTATATATGTAGCGTTGCCGCATTTATAATTTTGTTGTATATTCCCAATAAATTATTTATGACAAATGTGTAATTTATAATTTAAATGTTCCAAATTTTTAAAAAAAATATGCATTTGGCTTATGTAATATACAATTTTTTCAAAATATTGTTCAATTGAATTGAATTTATTATTTTCATAGAAAATGTGGGAAATTTAAAATTTATATGGTGGCATTATTTTAACGAAAACGTCATAATCCTTAAGCATGTCAGATGATGAATTTTAAAAAATACAGGGAGAATGAAACTACTTTCTATATTTCTTATCAGCGTTGTCAACTCAGTGCTTTTAGCACTGTTTTTAGTGCTTTTTAAAACTTTCGACGCGAAAAATTTTCGAGTTAGTGCCTAGTGCTTTTCTTTTCATGTCAGTGACACCAACTCAACTCAAAAAAAATATAGACTAGACAAAAAATTAGTCTATAAACTATTCTAAAAGTCTATAGATTAGACTATAGACTAGACTAATTTTTGGTCTAATTTTTAGTCTAGTCTATAGTTAAATGTATATACTAATTCGGTATATTAAGACTGTAGTTTAACATGTAAATGAAAGTTTTCATGTGTGAAAGTTAACGCACATTAAACATAATTTTTTTTTGACGTATAAAATGTAAATTGTTTTAACTTCGAAAATGTATCAATTCTTTTCCTTATTATTGCTGGAGTAAAATAAATAATGAAGTCGCTGTGGTCTAGTAGGTAGTGTTTTGGCTTATTAGACGAAAGGTCCGACTTGGAATCCCAGGTCAGACATCAAAACGAAAATATGAACGGCGACTTCTTCTCAGCAGATTTCTGGTAAAAACTCTGAGCGTAAAAATTGCCATGAAAAGCTTCTCAAAAAATCTGTCGTTCAGAGTCGACTTTAAACTGTAGGTCCCGCCGCTCGTGTATAAAAATTAACGCACACAACACGAGCGGTGTGAGAAGCTAGGACGTTGTACAATGGGTCAATTCGACCTCCAGATACTGTACTGTAACCTAACCTAAATAAATAATATTAATTTTGGTTTGTAAATTTTTTTACTGGTTATATAAAATGGTGATAAAATTAAAAAAAAATATAATGTTTAATACTTTTTTGTCAAAATTACGCGTTTTTTGAACGAGTTTGGTGCTTTTTGAAAATTTATAGTTGACAACGCTGTTTCTTATACCATGGTTGATAAAATATATTTTCCCAAATAGCAGTCAAACACCGTCAAATATAGTATGTAGCAAACATGTTTCCCCTTCGGTCACATCGAAAATTTCTTTTCTCATAAAAAAAAAAACAGTTGTTTCTTTAGAAACAAAGAAATAAACGAACAAAGTATATCATAAATAAATACATACATTAATTGAAATAAATTAAAATTCAAAATGGAATATGGTAAAACATTAAACTATCCTCTCGATTAATGCACAAAAATTTTAATAAATTTTTCTCCGACTTTTTTTATTCCTTAAAAACTGTTTATAATACTTTATTCACGTTTTCCTTCTATATCACTTTTTGTAGCAAATTGTATAACTTTTCATTTTGTATAAATTTATTGGTGTTGCGTGTCAAATGCCACATTGCATTTAAAAAGTCATGATAAAAACTAATCCAAATATTTAAGAAGCAGTTGTAAAGTCTTTGCAATACCTTTCCTTTGATCCCAAGTGGCGTATATTTTTATAATATTTCGAAAAGCAGTCTTCGTTGGTCTTAACCGTTTCATTACGTTACGGCTGTAACTACAAATATCGTGAAGACAGGAGCCTTGCTTTAAACAGTACTGCAACAAATATGTAGGTTTGTTTATTTTTATGGAAATTAAAATATAATATATACAATACATAAAATTTAACATACTTACTGCAGTTTTGCGCCTCCTTCTTCAACAATTGATGGGCTTCGACAAACTTAACTTACATCTAACTTACAACTTACAAAATAAATAAAATTCAAAGGAGAGTGCAAAAAGGTGGTTTACACATAAACGTCAAAAAAATACAAAACAATAATTCACAATAGGTTAGGTTAGGTTAGGTTAGAGGACGTGTACTTGTCAATTCTGACAAGTACAGTACCCGGAGGTCGAATTGACCTATTGTACAACGTCCTAGCTTCTCACACCACTTATGTTGTGTGCGTTAATTTTATACATGAGTGGCGGGACCTACAGTTTAAAGTCGACTCCGAACGACAGATTTTTGAGAAGCATTTCATGGCATTTATTACTCACAGAGTTTTTGCCAGAAATCTACTGAGAGGAAGTCGCTGAAAAAGTATTTTCATATTTTTGTTTTGATGTCTGACTTGGGATTCGAACTCAGGCCTTTCGTCTAATAAGCCAACACACTACCTACTAGACCACGGCGACTTTATAATTCACAATAACTTATCAGCTGTTTATGTGGAACACATTAGGGCGCCCCGTAATACCGTCAACCCCGTAGAGCGATCAGCTTGACCATCATCTAGATCAGCTAGCTTCGAAATAGCTCGTTGTAACTTTCCACCTGAGTTTTTCACATCTGCTTTCGAACAGCACCCTCGGCCCCAGTATACAAACACACGACCGAACCTCGCCGTTATTGATTTCTTGGAATGTTAGGGTCACATATAAACACGACTTAACTCTTCTTGTTAAAATCGACAAATATTCCAACACTCATTGCTTCTTCAGTTTGAATATGTTATCATCTGGTACGTTTAGTGGAAATATTGAGCTATATTAGGCGCTCGTAGAAAGAAATCGTTTGGAGTGAGTGTTTCTTCATCATGTGGACTTGTCTGTCATTCAACGGTCTAGAATTTATGATATTTTCAGCTTCGATGAATAAGGACTGCAATGTGTTCTTTCGGGGATTCATTCTTTGGGTTTTACGTAAAATTCTTTCCCATGCTCCGACCCCGGAGGGTTTGCTGGACAATTAAACGTCTTTTGAAGTCAATAAATGCTAAATTCTTTCGGCTTCAAAAACTTTTTCATCCTTGTTGGCACACACAAAGTTTTCGCCATTGTCGGAACGACTCCTAGCTGGAACTCCTCGACGGTTCATAAAATTTTTCAGTTAACCAATTTTTAGTTTAGCAAGTGAACAATGCTGCCCATTGTAGTAGTAGTCAAGACCAGTGTATTTAAATAATAAGGCTCAAGTCGATCCGAAAGTAGTAGACCCATGACTGGAGTAACAGGAATGGTATTGTTTTTTCTACAGCCGAAAAATTTACTTACAACAGATCTCAATAGACTCCTTAACTTAGGAATACAAAATTTTTTCTTTATTTCACAAATCGTGACGTCAATATTCTGGCGTTTCATTTGACTGCGATAATTTATTGCGACCATTCTCGTGAAGTAGCGGTCTGCGGACTGCATCATACTGCCACACCCTAAGTAAATCATCTTCGTCGATATATGGCACCAAATTAAATATTGATACTCTTAATGTCCTCAGAAAATGATTTCGGTGTCGTCAAAGTTTTTGACTGTTATACCATCTGGATATAAAACACTGTACCTCTTACGACATAAATTTATAAATCGAAGCATGTCTGCGATCGTTCTTTTCAATCGGCTATAAGAAGAGGAACGTGTTATATTCAGAATATCATTGTTCAAGATTAGAGTGAGATTTTCGGGCGAATTTCTTCCTCATCATGATCCTCAGGAGAGGGAGTAATATCGTGATTCGGCAATTCATCTTCATGTTGTTTTAAAAACTTAGGTCCATTTAATCACCGGCTAGTACATTGCCTCCGATAGAGATCCATCTCCAAGTTTCTATATTAGTAACGCTAATATTTCAGCGATTCTAGGAGCTACATAAGGTTTGTAGTTTCTATGTCTACTGGATATCCATTTCATAATGGCTTTTGAGTCACTCCACATAATACCTGGACTTGGCACTATCTTGTGTTCGCTAAAAACATTTTGCTCATTGGTTGGAATTACGTTCACTGATAATATAATTATGTTCACAGACGGCTTATATCGCTCTTGGATTGTAATCTGTATGCTCTTTAGCATCTTTCTTCGTGACATAAAGAGTAGAACACGGTGAGCAGGTAGTTCCAAATGTCATTACCGCCATTTCATACTAGGTGCGGAATTGTATAGTGTTTTCACACCAAAAGTTTTCTTAAATGTGATTTTAATTTCATGACATTTATGATTGCTCAACATCTGGTTTTATTTTGACTTTCCTTTTTTAGCTGATTTTGCGGTCACACTATAGGTTTCCTTAAATCTGGTTTTAACATCCATGCTGTGCAACAGTTGTTTTTGTTCTTATTTTGTTTTTTTTTTTGAGCTGTTTTCAATATTTCTATGTTGGTAGTATATCGAAAAAAAGGTTGTATTTCATAATACTTGCTTAAAACCAATTTAAAAAAGGTTTTAAGATGTTTTTAACACAATAATTTTCTGTCGTAAAACCAAGTTTTATTTATGGTTTTAATGTTAAAACCATCTTTTGCGTTAAAACCACTCTCCAATAATAATTACAGTTTCTCCATAAAAATGCACTATTTAAACATTTTTATCGAAAACATTCACATTAGTATATAACTTGACATGTCAATTTTAAAAACTGTTGACATTTCCCAACACTGCATGAGTCGCATAGAAAAGTAGGATTACTTTCTATATTAATAAAACATTAATAAAAGCATATTTTATAGTAAAGTTTATTACTAATCTCAAGAGGAAAATACATTTTTTAACACATTTCCTTCATGAACAAAATGTGTATACTAGTTGTCGATTGTTTTTATGTATTGTGCGTGTGTCACGGAAGTCGCCGTGGTCTAGTAGGTAGTGTGCTGGCTTATTAGACGTAAAGCCAGGGTTCGAGTTCCAGGTCTGACGTCAAAATAAAATACAAAAAGTATTTCTTCGGCGATTTCCTCTCAGCAGATTTCTGGCAAATAATCTGACAGTAAATAAAATGCCATGAAAAGTTTCTCAAAAAATCTGTCGTTCGGAGTCGACTTTAAACTGTAGGTCCCACCACTTACGTATAAAATTAACACACACAACATAAGTAGTGTGAGAAACTATGTCAATAATCCTGACTGAAGGGTTGTTATGAGCAATTATGTATATTTTATATGTTCATATACATGATTGTTTTTATGTATTGAGTGTCATCTATTTTAAATTTATTAATTTGTAAGCAAGAAAAATGGACGATAAATTAACTGAAAACACTCGTTTGAGAATTTTCGTAGGCCTTCACAGCACAAAACATCATATATGTAAACTCATAAATTTGTAATTCATGCCATAAATTCTTTTATAATCAAAATTTAATTATCCATTTATCCCAAAAGTGTTCTTGTTTGCTTGTTTGTTGTTTACCACCGCAGCTGATCAACACAAAAAACCAGTCGCATAAAACGCAAGGCGCATGAAACGGATGGTATGTACTTTCGGCTTTAGGGATATACGCTATTTTGATTTTCATTTCAACAACGTACAGTGGCTCCATCGCATAATCGGACAAGCATTTATCTGATATGTAAGGGGTTAAAACTTAAAAAGAATGTATTAAATATATTTTTTTTTGCTTATATCTACACTCTATATTCCAGACTTTCAGATTAATAAAAAAATTTACAATATTTTTCATGATAACGGTAATTTTTTACAGAAAAAGGAAATGAAGTAATTTTTTGCGCTCAACGCATAATCGGACAAATAAGAGCACCATTGCTAAAAATGACAAAAGACAACAATTAATACTTTGTGGCATATCCTTTCTTCTCAAGAACGGCCTGTAAACGTTTTGGAATTGATTTTGGCAAATTGTAACGTTCCACAGGTTCTATGGAGCTTCACGCTTCCAGTAAAACCGCCTTAAGCTGATTCAAAGCTTTAAATTGTTGTCGGTATACTCTTCTAGCAAATTTTTCTCAAAGATGTTCAATTACGTTGAGATCTGGGCTCTATCCAGGGGTTGCTAAAAGTTTGGGGCAATTTTGGATCAACCAAAGCTTTGCCACACCCGAAATGTGCTTGGATGATTGTCCTGGTAAAAAGCAAAATCGTTCGCTGAGCCTAATTTCTATTTTGCTTCACATTTGCTTTCAAAATGTTGAGGTAGCCAAATTTGTCCATTTTACCATCAATTAAATACAAATTGCCTACTCCTGCACTGACATGTAGCCCCAAACCATAACAGACCCCCATCCATGCTTAACAGTATTTTTTGTATTTTGGGATTAAATTCTGCGTTTGGTTTACGCCGCATAAACATCTTGCCATCTGAAACATGCAAATTGAATTTGCTCTCGTCAGTGAACAGGACCTTGTAACGAATCAAAACTATCAGCAAAAATGTATTTTAAGATCCCTTTACACCAAATTACCTTATTCCAAAAATCTTCTATTTTAAGCAAATACTTTTTAGTAAATTTTATTCTAATGTTCTTATTCTTAGGGCTAATAAATGGCTTTTTTCAGGCAACTTTACCTTGGTAGTTATATTTGTGCAATGTGTTACGAATAGTATTTAAGCAAACATCTTTTCCACTGCTGTTTTTTAAAAACATTTTTAGTTCTTAGGCATAGCGAACGATTTTGCTTTTTCGCAGGACAATCATCCCAAGCATACTTCGGATGCTTCAAAGCTTTGGTTGATCCATAATTGTCCCAAACTTATAGAAACCCTTGCACAGAGCCCAGATCTCAACGTAATTGAACATCTTTGAGAAGAATTAGCTTTGAATCAGCTTAAGGCGGTTTTACTGGAAGCGTGAAGCTCCACAGAACTTGTGGTACGCTACGATTTAGTAAAATCAATTCCAAAACGTTTACAAACTATTCTTCAGAACAAAGGATATGCCACAAAGTATTAATTGTTGACTTTTGTCATTTTTAGCAGAGGTTCTCTTATTTTTCCGATTATGCGTTAAGCGCAAAAAACTGAGTTAATTTCCTTTTTCGTTATAAAATTCCCGTTATAATGAAAAATGTTGTTATTTTTTTATTAATCTGAAAGTCTGGAATATAGAGTGTAAATATAAGCAAAAAAAAAACATATATTCAGTACGTTCTTTTTAAGTTTTAAGCCCATACATACCAGACAAATGCTTGTCCGATTATGCGATGGAGCCACTGTATATTAAGCTATCTATCTTTGGCTTAATAATTTTAGATCAATAAAATAAAACAATATATTTTTTTTATTAAAATAACATATTTTTTCCATTAATAGAAAAAAGCGAGAATTCCAAAACATTAAAAAAAATTACATATGCGACAAAATAAAAAAATTAAAACGCTCAGCTAATGACGTAGAACATTTTTAACATAAAATATTTTTTGTGTGTTGTTCAAACGAGGTTTGAACACATCATACCCTATAAGATATAATAACAGAACTTCCATCAAATAAAGGAATGCCTCCACCATTCCAGCACCATTAATAATGGAATGTCTCCACAAATAACAGTTAATCTTGATTGTTGTGGGATGAGCAGAAGTTTGGTGGAAGATAAAAATACAATTAGCAATCACTTCTTTTCTTACCTTCAAGAACTACACATCTTATCAAAGTGTTAAATAAGTTCAACCAAAATAAAATAAATCAAATATTAAAATTATATAAAAAAAATATATATATATATAAAATTTATACTTACCTTAAGTGTTGTGAAAATTAATATACATATATATCTCAGTGCTATTGGTGAAGTAAATCTTAAAATTATATACTTATCGAAATTCCTAATTACTTACCTGCGTAACTTACATCAATTATATTCATCTGAATTATTTATAAAAGATCATACTTGCCTAAATTATGTACCTAAAAAATAAAATTTTGAGTGAAATTATACTTACCTGAAAATTGTACCTAAAAAAAAAAAAAATACCTAGAATAAAAGGAAAAAAGTGAATTAAATTTACAAAATTATATATACCATTAATTGAATTCAACCCATAAAAGAGTCTACTCTATCACTGGAAAAAAGGTAAATCTCCCTCTCATCTCTCTTACGAATAAGACTTACCCTAATTCTCTCTTCTTTCCTTTCTTCCCATCTAATGCAACCCAACGATTGTAATTACACACGAGTAATTACAATCCACATCTCCGATAGATCTCTTCTCTTAAAATAGATATAAAAGAGATTTGAAAACAAATTAATCAACCCCAATTTGTTTCATGGTCCTTCTCCCCGCGAACTCTTCGCCACCTTGGTTTGTTACATGGTCTTTCTCACGGCAAACTCACAGGAACCTGTGGAAAAACAAAAATAAAACAAAAACAACCAGTGAAAAAACTTCAGAACAAAACAAAAAACAGCATCAGACAACAAAAAATGAGGTAAAGAGAGCTGAAAAAACTCATCACAATAATATAAAGCAGCAAACAGTAAGTGATATAAATTTTATACATATATACAGTAGCGAGCACAAAAACTGCAACGTTGGGTAAAATTATCTTGTGTGATAATTTTAAAAAAATGGTGACCAGTTCAAAATATTTCTTTGGGTTATTAATCCCTACAGTTATAGATACCTATTATCAATAACATTATGTAAATATTTTTAATTAATGATATATTATTTTGTCATTTATTAAAAAGAGTGCGAATTTCATGGGAGCAATAAAAATGCAACAGCATAAATTTTAATGTGTTTATTTAAATTAAATAGTAATTCTTACAAAAAAAATCTTAAAATTAATATTTACTGGCGTAGCCCTTATTTTTTATGACTTCTTGCAACCTAGAAGGCATAGAGTCGACTAAAGCTATTAATGTGTTAATGGATATTTTCTCCCATTCACTTTTCAAAATTTCTTCTAATTGTCTCTTATTTGATGGATGTTTCCTTTTAACTTCCCGATCTAATAGCTCCCATAGATTTTCTATGGGGTTTAGATCGGGAGACTGTGATGGCCAATCCAAAACATTGACATCATTGTCGCTTAAAAAGTTTCGTGCTAAGCGACTTGAGTGCTTTGAATCGTTATCCTGTTGGAATATGCTACCAGGAGACATTTTTTCTCGCAGGTGAGGAAGCATGTATTCTCCAAGGATTTCACAGTACTTCTTGGCGTCCATTTTTCCTTCGATTTTAGTTAAGGGACCTACCCCATCACGGGAAAACGCACCTGTAAATACGTGACGTAAAATCAATAAGTTTTTTTAAAGATATCGTTCCTTACCCCACACCATTATTGATCCACCGCCATGTTTTACAGTTGGAAGTTGATATCTTGGAGAATATCTCTGTCCAGGCGGTCTTTGAACAAAATTTATCCCATCGGAGCCAAACAAATTAAATTTGCTTTCATCGCTCCACAAGACTTTAGCCCATTGTTCATTTGACCAATCCTTGTAACGTGTTGCAAATTCCAGGCGCTTCTTTTTATTGATTGCACTGATGAGAGGATCCTTTGCGGGTCGCCTCGCATGCAAATTAGCCTCTTTCAACCTACGGCGAACAGTGTGAACGCCTATAGAGACTCCCATTTGCTCATTTGCGAAATTAGCAACGTCCACTGCGGTCTTTCTTGGATCTTTTTTAACCAGTGCAATCATCTGGCGGTCTTGGCGAGAGGTAGTTTTTCGAGAATTACCACTACCTGGTTTCCTTTCCACAATATTTTTCAAGGAAAATCGAGATTTAATCCGACATACGGTTGATTGATTTACACCAAAGAGGTGTCCAACTTCGCGCATGGATTTTCCGCCTTCTAAGGCTTTAATGATTGCAGTTTTGCTGTCAGCTGAGAGCTGCTTCTATTACAAAACACATGTTGTATAACTTATTTAAGAAATTTTCAATTATAATTAAATAAATAACTTACTTTAACTATTTTTTTATTATGTTGCATTTTTTTTGCTCGCTAAAAATTTGCACTTTTTTCACTAATTCAAAAATATTTAACTTTTTAAAGCAGAATTTGGAATAAACTGTGGTTACTTTGAAAACTTAGAATTGGAAGAATTAACAGCAAAAGAAAATAGATAAATTAGTTACCGTTACTTTGAAACAGATCTTATTAAAGATCATATGGCACAGTGTTACATTTTTTGTGCTCGCTACTGTACATACTGGAGCATTAGTAAGTGAAAAAAAAAATTATTACGTACAAACATACAACATTATTCATTTCACGCGTAAAAAAACAAAAAGAGAGAAAAATCTAAAGTGAAAAAAAAATTATAATCGGTTAAATATAACATTTAACCCATTAAAAAAAGTGGTGTTCCGATAAAAATTAACATTGAAAAGCGAAAAGGTTAAAAGAAGCGTACACATAAATGGACACATGCTTACGGTAAAATTTAAAAAGCACATTTATCCCGTTTTTTGTCTCCTTTTTACCCGTGTACCGTTTTCTCGATAATCCCGTTTTTTATATATTTATATATAAGAAATCATTTAAATAAAATTCCAAAATAATTTATCACGCTCAATTATCACACGTATATATACATAAATTATATTATTTATTTATTTATTAATTACAATACAATTACAAATTATATTCTAATTCTATACGAGCTGAGTAACTTCGACCATACGCTCGGTGTAGTGTCACAGACCAGAGCCTCTGGTGGGAATCGAACCCACGACCCTCACGCTAATAGTCTAGCACACTACCCACTAGACTACCAGGGCGCTCGCATAAATTATATATTATATACATAAATTATATATTATATACATGTAGTATACTTGTTGTATTTATACTTGTTTAAATTTATAAATTTTAAATCAATGTTACCTTTGCTTTAGTACTTAAAATATAATAATTTATTTTCTTATTATTCAATAAAGACATTCTGAAGAATATATAACATATTTGGCGACGAGCAGTGTGGAACCGAGAAAAAAAAAGAAGAATTTATAAGTAAAAAAAAAGAAGATACACAAAAAATTATATAAAAGAAAATGTCTTTAATTGGATCAATTGAACAATTTGTGTTTGGTGACGATTTTGGCGAATATTTAGAGCGGATCGAGCAATTATTTATAATAAATAATGTGGAAGATAAAAACAAAGTGGCTTTATTTTTAACATTGGTTGGCCCAGATACATATAAAAGAATAAAATCGGTTTTGTTACCAGAAAAGCCAACAAGTAAAGCTTTTAAGGATCTGGTAAAAATAATTTTGCCACATTTCAGTCCGGAAAGAAATATTATTGCCGAACGGTTTAAATTCTATAGTTGTTCCCAGAAGCCTGATGAGCCCATCAGTGAATATATACTAAATTTGAAATTATTATCACAACGTTGTGAGTTTGGTGCATTTTTAAATGAAGCATTGCGTGATCGTTTAGTTTGTGGGGTTAGCAGCAGTCAACTGCAGACAAAATTGCTCTCAACATCATCTTTGAACTGGGAAGAGGCGTACAAATTAGCACAATCGTTCGAGCTGGTCACCAAAGAACAAAAAAGTATGCATTCATCGTCGTATGATGTCAACAAAATAAATCATTACCCTCAAAAGTACAAGAAGTATGAAAAATGTACAAAATGTGCATCTAAGCATGCAAGTGGCAGTTGTCCGGCTAAGGAGTGGACCTGTTTTTCCTGTGGAAAGAAAGGACATTCGGCGAAAGCTTGTTTTTCGAAAATGAATAAATCAACTCAAAAGTATTTAAATAGACAGAACAATGTTAACGAGTTGGAGTTTAAGCTGGGATCGTTAAACTGGGTAAATATATCGGAGTCAGCACTGGTAAAGAGTTTTATCGTAAATGGTAAAATTTTGGAAATGGAAATAGATACTGGAGCCGTCGTGTCCGTTATTTCTAATGTAGACTATAAATTTTATTTTAATGATTTAAATTTAAAATGTATTCATTTTCAACCTTTACAAGTTTTAACAGGTAATGCTGTGGAGGTTCTTGGAAGAATATTAATGACAGTTGATGGAAAAAGAGATTTGGAATTGGTGTTAGTGAAATCCAACAGGCAATTCACACCTCTAATGGGACGGAATTGGATAGATGTTTTATTTCCGGGTTGGCGAAAATTTTTTAAGGTAACCTCGTGTAAGAGAAGTAATATTTTATCTATAAAAAACGTCTGCCAAACCAGTACCGTGGAAATATTGAAAAGTATGTTTCCATCCTTATTTTTGGATTGTATAGGTCCTATTAAAAGTTTTTCAGCTGATATTTTTGTCAAGCCAAATTCTCAACCAAAATTTTTTAAGGCGTACACAGTGCCTTTAAGTTTAAAAAATTCTATAGAGGCCGAGTTGGGTCGAATGCGTGACGAGGGAATAATAGAGCCCGTCCAAAAAAGTGTTTGGGCAACTCCGATTGTCTGTGTCATAAAAAAAGATTCTACTATAAGAATCTGTGGAAATTTTAAAGTAACCATAAATCCAGTTATTGAAATGGATGTATATCCATTACCGTTAATTGATGATATTCTCACAAGTTTGAGGGGTAAAACGTGTTTTTGTATTCTTGATTTGAGTAAGGCATATTTACAGCTATCGGTAAATAAATCATCACGTGAGTTGTTAACTATCAATACCCATATGGGATTGTTTCAGTTTTGCCGTTTACCATTTGGTGTTTCAACTGCACCTATGATCTTTCAAAGAGTGATGGATCAAATTATGCAGGGCTTAGAAGGCGTTGTTGTATATCTAGATGATATTTTAGTTTCTGGTAACGGAGAACAAGATTGTAAATCTAAATTGTATAAAGTTTTAAGTAAATTGCAAGAATTCAATGTTAAAATCAATTGGAATAAATGTAAACTTTTGGTAAATACAATTGAGTACTTGGGTCATACCATTACCCCTGAAGGTATAAAACCTTCAAATTCTAAAATGGAGGCTATAATACGAGCACCTGAACCAAGTAATATTGACCAACTTCAAAGTTTTTTAGGATTAATTAATTATTATTCCAAATTTTTGCCAAATAGTGCTACGGTCTTAGCACCCTTGTATAAATTATTGCGTAAAGACGTAAAATGGAGTTGGGATGAAGATTGCACCCTGGCTTTTCAAAACTGTAAAAAGTTATTATGCAATAATAATTTGTTAGTTCATTTCGATCCAAATAAACCTATTGTAATTGCGTGTGACGCGTCTCCATACGGTGTTGGTGCCATTTTAAGTGTAGTTGTTGATGGTCAGGAGAGGCCATGTTACATGGTTTCATCTACGTTAAGTAAAGCAGAGAAAAATTATTCTCAGATTCATTGAGAGGCTTTAGCGGTGGTATCTGCAATTCGGAGATTTCACAAGTTTGTTTATGGTTATAATTTTACGGTATACACCGACCACCAACCACTTGAAAAACTTTTAGGTGATCAAAAAGCTTTATCTAATATTGTCTCTGTTCGTTTTCATAGATGGATTTTATTTTTATCAAATTATAATTGTAAAATTAAATATCGTCCTGGTTCAAAACAGAAAAATGTCGATGCATTGTCACGTCTACCACGAGAAGGCGAAACTAATGTTAGTAATTTGAATATAAATTTTTTCAATTTTGTTAATGAAGCGCCAATTTTCTTGGAGGACATTGTCCTGTATTCTCAAAAAGACCCTACAATACGGAAGGTTATGGAATTAGTTCAAAATAATAGTTGGTCAAAAGAAATGAAATCAAATAGTCTACTAATTCCATATAATAATATTAAAATTTCTTCAGAGGTCAAGAAGAATTGTTTATTTTATGGGGATCGTTTAGTTATACCCACAATTTTAAGAGGTAAATTTCTATCGTTGCTACACGATACGCATATTGGGATCGTTCGCATGAAGTTGTTGGCTCGTGGTTCGTTTTGGTGGCCTTCCATTGATAAAAGTATTGAGAGTTATGTTTCAAATTGTCCGTCGTGTCAAAAAACTCAAAACAAGACGAAAGATTGTCCAAATTTCACGTGGCCTCCAACTTCTTTTCCGTTTGAACGCATTCATGTGGATTTGTTTCAGTTCAAAAATAATGATTTTTTAATAGTTGTTAATGATTTTTCTAAATGGATTGATGTACAAGTTTTATATAAAACATCAGCAATAGTGGTTATTGAAAAATTAAAATTTATATTTTAAAATTTTGGATTTTGCGGTACGCTAGTAAGCGATAATGGACCACAATTCAGAAGTGAGGAGTTTAAATTATTTTTAAAATCAAACGGAATAAATCAACTTTTTAGTCCTGCTTATCATCCCCCCAGTAATGGTTTGGCAGAAAGCGGTGTTCAAACCGTTAAAAATAGTTTGAAATCGTACTTTTTATCTAACAAGTCAGGTAAACTTTCTGTCCAAAACGTCGTATTAAACTTTTTATTTAAATACCGAAACACTCCATCCACTGTCACAGGTATGTGTCCAAGTGAATTTGTTTTATCATATAAACCAATTACTCTATTATCGTACATTAACTTAAAGAAAGACTCAAATACAAAAGTAAATCCAACAAACTACAAAGTTAAAAAGATTTTAGAGAAAAATGTGTTTCAAAAAAGCAAAAAAATTAAAAATTTCAGTTTAAAAGTTGGTAAAAATATTTTGTATTTGAATCCAGATCAAAATAGTGATGCAAAATGGGTCAAAGGTACCATTTGCAAAAAAATTAGTGACACACTATATTTGATTGAAGTTAATAGACGACGAAGGGTTGCTCATAGAAATCAATTAAAATTAATGGAAAAAGATGTAATATTATCAAGTACTCCACAAAACTTAGAACAAAATGAAAATTTAAGTGTTGAAAAAGTAAGAAATGAAAAAGAAGAAGAAGATGAGGAAGAATTTTTTGATGCAGAAAATGTGAGTGACAAAGATGATAATATTACAGAATTACCATTAAAGGCTAGATTAAGAAAGAATAAAAACATTAAGTATCAGTTGTAATTGCAATAAAAAATTTTGTTTTGTTATTGTATAATTTCAAAATCTAAAAAGGGGAAGAAATGTAGTATACTTGTTGTATTTATACTTGTTTAAATTTATAAATTTTAAATCAATGTTACCTTTGCTTTAGTACTTAAAATATAATAATTTATTTTCTTATTATTCAATAAAGACATTCTGAAGAATATATAACAATACATAAAATATTAATTCCGTTAGTCCACTTTGCGATTAACATTTCTCGTTTATTTAAATACAGAAATCTCTTTTCTGTATATGTGAAAAAAACACTATTTAAAAATCCACCCTTTTAAAAAGAAATACAAGTGATCTCATATCCCATAATCTCTGTGTAAATCAAACATCCATTGTATTAATACACCACTCTGTTATTCACACATAAGAGAAGTGTGTTTGATTTACTATATTCCCGTTTGAGAATCCAGTTGCAAATAAATCTTCCTCTCATCTCTCTTACGAATAAGACTTACCCTAATTCTCTCTTCTTTCCTTTCTTCCCATCTAATGCAACCACGAGTAATTACAATCCACATTTCCGATAGATCTCTTCTCTTAAAAGAGATCTAAAAGTGATTTAAAAACAAATTAATCAACCCCAAGTTGTTTCAGTGTCATTCTGAAATAAAATGACAAAGCATCCGTCGCACATGTCCTTTTGTTGCAGTCTGATCGACAACTAATGTGATATTCTATTCCCAATTTTCAATATTAAAATAGAAATCAACCACTTTGTGGATCTCTTCCACTTTTTCAACACATATTGAAAGGCATGAATGAATTGAAGGTGGTACTGATTTACATGGACCAAATACTACTCATGCTAATTCTGTATTACACACAAACAGTTCACTGGAAATGTTTAAACTTGTTTAGCTGGCATGGTTTAAACCAATTAATAATTTTGGAGGTTCAAATTGTTACTTTTCTCACGTAAACCTATATATTCTGCGATTTCCTTGTCTAGCATAGTTATGGAGGAACCATCATCAAATAGAGCCTAAATGTCTATACTGCGGTTTTCAGCATAGAGGGTAACAAGCAATTCACGAAACAGCAGTTTTATTATCATGGAAACAGCCTAAAACGTCATAGCTAGGGTTACTACTATTATTGTTATTTGTCTGTACTGGCTAGGAAACAATGGGTGTATCTTTATGAAGTAGTTTACTGTGTTCCCGTTGGCAGCTGTTTACTGAGTATACTTTCTTTCTACGGAACACGCGAGTTGAATGTCCTATATTTATGCAAGAGAAACACTCATGAATCTTTTTACCTTAGTCCAACGTTTTTTCCCTTTAAGATTTAAAAATTTGCGACAGTCCCTAATTTTATGGTTTCCTTTGCATACAGCGCTTAGCTGAATCTTTTCTGTGACATCTTGCACTATAGATATTAAATTTGCTATTTCACTTAAGCAGTCACTAAAATGTTCAATTGTTGGATATGGGTTAATATTTGCTGTAATTTTGTCACAGATTAAAGGAACACTGCTAAATTTTTCACTCTAGTTGAAAATGGAACTATTTTAGATAAATTGTTTTCATTAATATAGGATAATTCCTTTACTTTTTTCAACGGGCTATGAATCAACTGCTCAGGTCTTCTGAAGCGAAATTTTAGTTGATTAATAATTACATTAACACTGTACCATTTCTTTTGCTTCACCTGTTAAACATTTTTGAAGCCTTTGTTTATTTTCATTATATATATATATATCCGTACGCTGCTGTTGGAAAAGTATAAGTGATTTAAAATAATTGCCAGTCTTCTCGTTCACCGTTAAACTCTAGTAAATCCTGTATTTATCTTGGTATCATAAATTCATTTATTTTATGTTGCTGATGGCTGAAAACTGTGTTTAAGGAAATGATGGCGTACAGTTTTTATTAAGAAACGGCGTATATGTGTTAAATGACATTGACGCTGCTTGCGGCGAAGGAGCAGCGCTGCTTTCTACGGTATATTGACATGATTGCGGATTACGGAGCTCTAACGTTGTTGTGCTTGTATAAATTAATTTCAAATAATGTAACACATTTATAGGTTAGGTTCCCAACTCTCAAACCATTCCATCCAACTTCAAGTTTTTCTTCTTATTACAGTTTCACTTTATTTTTAATGTTTTCGTTTAATTTTAGTTTTAATGTTAATTTAGTTTGCCTTTAATTTTAATTTTAACTTAGTCTTTATTCACTATGAGAATCTTTTAGTGATTTAAATTAATTTTATTTCTTTTATTTTATTTTAAATAATTTTTATTTAGTTTGTATTTCAGTTTCTCCAATGCTAATTTAATTTGTTCTTAGCTTTAATTCATATTCTAATTTCAATTTGGTCTTTAATTTAATTTCTATTTATTCATAAAATCTGTTTTACTTTAATTTTATTTTAAATTATTTTTCCATAGTACAGTATTCCCTCGATTTACGTCGTCAAAAATTTTGTTCCCTTCTACTTCGATTTGCGTCGTCATTCGATTTACGTCGCCTCTGTTTATAAACAAAATCAGGGGAATTCCCTCTTTAAAAATATTCAATACATAGAATAAAAATTTAATTATTTTAGTTTTTTTTTGTAAAATACATAAACAAATGCATCTGATAGTATGAGTTGTTTGAAATTCGATTTACGTCGCCTTTTTCTGGAACATTCTACGACGTAAATCGTAATCACTAAGGTCTTAATTTCTATTTATTTTAATTTCCATTTATTTTTATATTGTCCTTATTTTAATTTTGTCGACTATGTGGATCTTTTAATTGCTTGAATTATTTTAATTTCAATTTATTTTTAAATTCTATTTCATTTTAAATTATTTTAACACCGTATTTATTTCATTCTTAAACACTAAATGCTTAATTTCTATTTATTTTAATTTCTATTTATATTTAAAATTATTTTTACATTGTTCTTATTTTAACCACTATGTGGATCTTTTCGAAACGTCTTTAAATGTCTAAACGTTGCGTGTCGTTTTTGTGCCGAAAATTAGTCGTTTTGTTCCACATTTATCGAAAACCGACAAAATATAAAATTTTTTACAATTCAATTACAATTTTCGGTGAGTTTTGTCAATAAATGTTAAATACTACAAAATTCGTCAATTCAAAAAAATTATTACAAACTACTAAAAAATGGATTTAACCAAAAAGTAAGTGTCTGTTAACTAAGAAATATAATCCTAACAAATATTTGTGCTTTTTAACACTTTTTATCAAATATATATCAAAAATAACAAGCACTAAACAGTTCACAAGGATGCTAGAACTGTTAGAACAAAATACAAATTTGGCGAAAGGATACACGATTAAAATAAATAAAGTAAAAGTAATGGATGTGTGGAGCAAAATTGCCACAGTTGCATTAAAGCTGAAGAAGCCTTTTCTATTTCTGTATTTAAATTGTAGTTCCTTTTTTGGTGATATAATATTTATGTGTGTTCCCATCTATGCAGCCTATAACACCAGGGAATGAAGTTTTGTTGTAAAAGTATTCTTTAATTTCACATTTTTCATTTTCTTCTGTTGGAAAAGTAAGCCATTCTTGACAAAACTCGTTAAACATAGCATTTATGTACTCGTGAAACACTGCTTATAGACGATTGGCTTATATCAAAGAAAATAAAATATAAAGAATGTGCATTTTAACATATTTTGGATTATTTTTCAAAAATATTTCATGACGCGTGGGAAATAATTGAAAGGAAGGAAACAGAAACCAATAGCGTAAAAAACGCTGTTCTCATCGTGGATTTTTGTTGTTAGACCACTTCTGAAATCACCAAATAAGAAAAAATATAACCAAAATTAAATTAACAGTTTTTAATACAACATAGTAAGAAAATAAACAAAAAATAACAAAATAAAATTTTAGTCTTACTAATCTATTCATTTCTACAAACAAAACAAAAGCTCTTTTTATAAGAAAAATAAATAACCAAATCCGGAAATTTTTGTTAAAAATAGCTAAAAACGACAACACTGGTTGTGATTAGTGAGTAAGAGAGCACAAATAAGTTGAGAGTCCACAATCATAGAAAAGTGTTAGTAAAATACGCTATTTTGATTTTCATTTTATCAACACACATAAAGTTATTTCTTTGACTTAATAATTAAGAAATATTTTTTAAATATAAAAATATAATAAATATTTTAAATATAAAATTTCCTATCCTACTAATAACCACCCTTATAATTTTTCTAAAGTATGACTTACATACATACATAATTGGTCATTACAACACTTCAGTCAGGATTATTGAACAAGTTTCTCACACTACTTATGTTGTGTTTGTTAATTTTATACATAAGTCGTGGGACCTACAGTTTAAAGTCGACTCCGAACGATAGAGTTTTGAGAAACTTTCATGACAATTTGATTTACTCTCAGAGTTTTTGCCAGAAATCTGCTGAGAAGAAATCGCCGAAAAATACTTTTTTTATTACTTAATGCTTATAAAATAAATATTCCCCAATTCATAACATCTAAATTATTTACTTGACTACTAAAACAATCAAATGCTGATTTTAATAAAGAATATTTTAACATAAAGAATTTTTTGAGTGTAACCCTGAAGAAAATGTCATAGCATCTACCAACATCTGCACTCGCCGCAGTCTGATCGACGATTAAGTTAAAGATAAAAGAAAGTATAAAATAAAGTAAAGTGCCATTGGGCAGCGTTGTCAACTCAGTGCTTTTAGCACTGTTTTTAGTGCTTTTTAAAACTTTCGACGCGGAAAATTTTCGAGTTAGTGCCTAGTGCTTTTTTTAGTCCTTTTCTTTTCATGTCAGTGACACCAACTCAACTCAAAAAAAAACTATAGACTAGACTAAAAATTAGCCTATAAACTATTCTAAAAGTCTATAGATTAGACTATAGACTAGACTAATTTTTGGTCTAATTTTTAGTTTAGTCTATAGTTAAATGTATATACTAATTCGATATATTAAGACTGTAGTTTTACATGTAAATGAAAGCTTTCAAGTGTGAAAGTTAACAACATAATATTAAACATAATTTTTTTAGACGTATAAAATGTAAATGAATTTACCTTCGAAAATGTACCAATTCTTTTCCTTATTATTGCTGGAGTTAAATAAATAATGAAGTCGCTGTGGTCTAGTATGTAGTGTGTTGGCTTATTAGACGAAAGGCCCGAGTTTGAATCCCAGGTCAGATATCAAAACGAAAATATGAACGGCGACTTCTTCTTAGCAGATTTCTGGTAAAAACTCTGAGCGTAAAAATTGCCATGAAATGCTTCTCAAAAAATCTGTCGTTCGGAGTCGATTTTAAAGTGTAGGTCCCGTCGCTCATGAATAAAAATTAACGCACACAACACGAGCGGTGTGAGAAACTAAGACGTTGTACAATGGGTCATTTCGACCTCCGGGTACTGTACTTGTCACAGTTGACAAGTACACGTCCTCTAACCTAACCTAACCTAAATAAATAATATTAATTTTGGTTTGTAAATTTTTTACTGGTTATATAAAATGGTGATAAAATTAAAAATATGTTTTAGTGCTTTTTTGTCAAAATTACGCGTTTTTTGAACGAGTTTGGTGCTTTTTGAAAATTTATAGTTGACAACACTGCCATTGGGCCTTGTTCATCTCTCTCATCTTCGGCCGAGCGCAAGAGTATCCTTCCTTTTTAATCGAATATGGCCAGTGTGACGTAAAATACCACAGAATAATGGAATTGTGTGCTCATCTAAGTATTTTTCACTTTGTCCTACAATTTCCATTTTAAAGAGCGGATCTTTGTGAATATTCGAGTTGTTGATTTATCAAGGGGCGGCAGTGATCATTCGTAAAATTTTATTTTGGCGGCTCTGAATTTTCCCTACGTTTGAAGGTGAGGCAGTACCCCATAGCTCTTCTCCATAACACCAAATGGGTTTTAATATTGTTTTATATATTAGGAGTTTACAATACGATCTTCAAACTATGACTATTTTCTTCACACAAGCCTAACCAAATACTTACTGACTGGTTGTTTGCTTTGCCTGATAAATGTTCTTGAAGTGAAACGTTTGGGATTTCGCCTTCTCGAGAATTTTTTATCGACACATTGATTGTTGTTGAGTTTGCTTACTTGTATATGCCTTTTTCTCTCATGCTTCTTGTTGTTGGTTTACTTGGACCGTGGACGATGTATTTGTTAGTGTGTATTTGTTCGTCAGTATTGTGTACACATTGCCTCTCGTTGCGCTTTCGTTATCTAACTCTTTCATAGTCATTTTTGACGTGAAATGATATTAGGCCGCTTCAATTTGCTAGTCGCTCCATATGCACGAATTTCATTTTTGTTCGGGGGCTGTTAGCTTTCTGAATCCTGTACGCGACATCGTTTAACCGTTTAATTATTTTATACGGTACATCCTAGTTGGTTTGTAGCCTGGGGGATAATCCCTTCTTCCGCTTTAAGTTGTAGATTAGAACCAGTTGTTCTTCATGGAAGCCCTCCGTGTTTTCTGCAAGATCATACCCGGCTTTCATTTTATCACTAACCAGTTTTATTTGGGTGCGCACAAATTCATGAAGATCATTTAGGCTTCCTTCTTTCCCAGTGTATATAGTTTCCCTCTCTGTGGCGGGCTTAACACCAAATTCCCAGTCACCGGGCAGTTTTATCTCAGTCCCGGATGTGTTCGTCCCAGTCTTTCTGTTGCTCGTTCATTACTTTCCACAAGTACTCCTCCAGGGTTCGATTAAACCGTTCTACCATTCCGTCTCACTATGAGAAAAGCGGCGTCGTTCGAGCCATCTTATTATCTTATACCTCATACAGTTGACTTGAAATTATTGGCTTGATCGGAATGTTGGAACCCCGTAGCAGTATACCCAATTGTTCACAAAAACTTTTACTGTTGTGTTAGCCCCTTGATTGGGTATGTCATACACTTCCGGCCAATTGCTGAAATAGTCCATCACAACGAGCTCATATCGGTTTTCGGTATTGCTGACAGGAAAAGGACCTACTAATTAATTTTAAATTCAATTGAAATTAAAAATTTATGAAAATTTTCAGTTTTTTTTTTATTATTCATTATTTTGTTTATCATTAGTATAATACATAAGAAAAAAGTTGATAATACCCGCTAAGCCATTGGCTTGTCAGCAGGCAATATATATATTTTCTAATATACTACATAGATTTGTTGATTCATTAATTATTAATTCATTCATTGCGAACTTAACAGATATTTTTTCAAAAGTTTCTTCCTTCTGAATTCATTAATTATATAGGTTTGTACCATATTACAAATTGTTGGAAACGTGACGCTTAGCTCGTTTCTGCTACGATATTAGAAAAAGAAAAAAGTTATATGTATATGGACCTTGAATATTGTTTGAAGGTTTTACAAGATAAATGTTAAGACGACACAAGCAGTAGTTAGATACATAGGCAACTGGATAGCACAACGCGGTGATGTGTTCCGGACAAAGAGAGTAGTAAAATAATAAATCAGCATGTGACAAACAAAATTGAAAAGTCCAAAACATATATCGAACACTATTTCAAAATTGCCGTAAAGCTGTTGTGAAAAGTATAGAACATGCGAAAAAACTGTACTATCAGAGAAGATTCTCGTCAGCTATTGATAGCAGTTAAAAATGGAAAGAAATTCGTAAAATTGGAATTGGGAAAGATAACATTTCTTGATGTGATGTTGATGTCAATAACTTAAACCGTATGTTTAGAAATGCAAACATACCACCATCGACCAGTAACATATATGACGATCTTTGTAGCGTCTCCATTCAAGATTCGTTTACATTTCGGTGCGTTAGCCAATTGGAAGTTCTGAGCAGTTTTCGTTCTATAAAATTTAAAGCTACCGGTATAGATAGATTAAATCCCAGATTTTTTGAAATATTGCTGTATAAACTTTTGCCTTACGTTACTCATGCGTTTAATACAGTACTAACTAAATCAACATTTCCTGTTGAATGGAAAAAATCAAAAATTACACCAATACCTAAACAGAACAATCAATTTCGGCCAATATCTATTCTTCCCTTCTTATCTAAAGTTATTGAGAATGTAATGAGTGAGCAGATCAATGAATATGTAAGGAATCATAATATTTTATGTACTGTTCAATTGGGATTTACTAAAGGAAGAAGTTGTATGACAGCCTTAACAGATGTAGTGGAGAATATAAGGGCTGATCTTGATGATAATAAAGTAAAGCTTTCGATAGTAAAGCTTTCGATACCGTTGAACACTCCATATTATTGAAAACTTTTCTGCTTCTCAGAAACAGCTTGCAGATTAATACGTTCATATCTGACAGGTCGATATCAGCATATTTTAATAGATAGAAGTAACAGAAAGATTGACGACGATATTCAAGTTAAAATAGATAGTAATAGCTGTTCAAAAAACTTGGGAGTAATTTTTAATAATAAACTGACATGGTCCAATCACATTGCTTCTGCAGTAGGTAAAATTTATGGTATGTTGAGAAATCTTTCGGCTTTTAAAATACGAATGCTGCTTGCGAAAACTTATTTGATACCAGTCTTTTTATATGGCTGCGAAATTTATGCAAATTGTTATGCAAATGATTTGCGGAAATTGAAGGTTTCTTATAATAATATTGCAAGATATACATATCTTCAATCGAGGAATACGTGATTTCATATCCGTGTTCTCATACCAGATCTGCAATATGTGTTTTGAAAATCTTTTAAAATTTAAAAGTTTAATATTTTTACATAAAATAATTTATACTGCACAACCGACTTATCTGTATGGAACAATAAATTTCGGCAGATCGGCTCCCTAGCCGATTGGTATTGATTCAGCGAAAATGTAAAACTGCCCTTTCTGAACGTCAGTTCTTTATTTATTGCACTCGACTTTGGAACCAATTACAGAAGAGAATTCAAATAATTAGCAACGCAAACAGATTTAAAATTGAACTTTCGAAATATTTTCGTTAATGACTACTTGAAGTACAGTCTAAAACCAATTTGCATTACATTATTTGTAATCTTTTTTTAAACTTTTTAATTTTCTTTTCTTAATTTAATTTGTATTTATATTTAATTATTACATTATGCTAAAATTTATTTTCTTTGTGCGTAATTATTAGCACTTTAATTTATAAGATGTCTATCTTGTTGTGCTAAATTTGAAATAAAATGAATAAATAAATATACCGATCAAAAATACTGACGTCAGAAAATATTACAAATTAAAGATTCTTCCTAATAGACTTTTTATAAAGAAAGGAAAATCTATTGTAGCTAACATAAAAATTAGTGATTTGTTTAGTAAAGAGAAACTTGACTTAAGAAAATTTTTCTCTAGGCTCAAGGACGTGGCCAGTAAATTGAACATTAATAAACTACAGTTAGCGCATAGTGGGAAGGTTTTCGAATTTATATCAACTAAGAAATAATGTGTTACGTAAGATAAAAATAGTGCTGTTGAACAAAGTAACAATAATAAATAATAAGAAGGCAATTTTAGAGATAATGCTGAAGTACCACGATGACCCGGTTAATGGAGGTCATTGCGGGATACACTGCTGGAAAAAGATGATAAAAGTCATAGCTAAATACGTTAAAGCATGTCACAAATGGGGTTAGTTAAAGGTACTTTTAGCTAAAGTGAACTGTAAAGTTACCTTTAACTTATTTTCGTTATTACAACTTCCAGATAAAACAAAATTAATTTTTTAAAAATATGTCAATGCCGGTGCAATATCGATAACTTTTGCAACTTTAAAAAGTTCTTCAAAAAGGCAGTGGCAACGACGTGCTTTCTTATTTGTTATGTTTATTATTTTTATTTTGTTTACATAGTTTGTGTGTCGTGAATTTAGCTTATTTTTGTTATACATTGTGATTTTTGTATAAAAAAAATGAGTACGCCAATACCCTGCCGCAAAAGATCGAAAAATTATTCTGCGCAGAAAGATGTTTTGTTGGTAGACTTGGTGCAAGCAAACCAATGTATTATTGTGCTTTAACACACGATACTATTTTTTAAGTCGCACAATTTTTGTTCTTTCAGTCACACACGAGACTATTTCATCTGGCATGAAATTGTATACATATACTCTGCTTTGTGTGTGTTAGTGTTTTCTTCACCACTCAACGCTCAAGAAAGACTAAATATGCTCTATACCAAAAAATTTTCTAAACCTGCTGTTTTATAAATGGTTGTGTATTGGTTTTGTGTTGTTTATGTTTTGGTTTGTGCGGCCAGTGGTTGAAAAATTATGCCAGCGAAAAGCCACTCCCCTCGCCTCTCTTGCCTTCAAGCTGCCATAATGTGCCAGCATAATTGTTCTCGTCTGTGAATGGCTATTGAAAACAAAAAATTGAAGTTGCCTTGTGGAAAATAGTATATGATATGACAAGTTTAAATATAGAGGGACCTTTAAATGTTAAAGGTAGGATGATCTTCCCTTTAGCTTAACGATCACTTCTATCTTATTAGGTACTCATAATAATGAAAAACAATTTATCTGCCCGTTAAAATCCTCCCTTTAGTTAACGACAAGTTGTAAAAATGGAAATAGAAAAACGATTACCATTTGATATAAAAGAAAAAAATCTAAAAAGAGCAAAAATTTGCTATGTCGTTAACACAGTGAAGCTTATGAAAAAAAATTGTCTTACTTTTTCCTTTTGTTTGTGTACAGTATTTTACGCAAAGAAAAATAAATAATAATAAAAGAAGAACTAAAGGTGTTAAAACGTTTAAATATTAAAGAGTATAAAAAATATATTATTGAAAAAGAAGAAAAGAAAACAAGTACCCTCTGTGCTACATACAATAACAAAACAAAAATATTAAATAAAATATACAGGTATGTCACAAATTCCGATCGGAATGGTTTTGATTTCGTATTTACAATTCCGATCGATTTTGTTTTCGGTTCATCAAATTCCGAACGATTTTGTTCATTCTTAAAAATTATAAATTTAATGCGTTTCAAATAAAGTATGGCAACGTAGTGCATGACAAAAGAGAAAAAACATAATTGGTGAATTAAAAGCAGAACCAAAACAAAAGAAGAAAAAGGCGCTGATACAAAAATTTCAATTGAAATCCAAAAAAATAAAAAATTGTGTATGAAAAATGCCGGGGATTTCAATTATTACTGTTGTTGAAGCCAGGAGACGACAAGTCGTTGTTGAAAAGGTACGTCGAAATGCATTTTTGTAAATCTGAATTAAATGCAACGTATAAATATTTTTTGTATTTTCGTTAGTCTATCGTTTGTGTTGCCATCGCTAAAATTTGTTCTACTTAATAAATTTTCAAAATTTTCAACTCATTTAAAATTTTTATATGGAAGGTATTTTGACATTGCATAACCATATAAATTATTTAAACTGTAAATAATTTCAGGAAACATGAAACTTCAGATAAATTCAATGTAAATAAACTTGAAAGTGATTCAAGGTTGTTGTTAAATATTTAAAGTAAAAGAATTTAATGAAAACAAAAACTATAAGCAAAACTTGAAAGTTAAGGTTTTTCTTTTATCATAATTTTGAACTAACATGAAAATCAAAAATAAGGAAAAATGTATATATCCAGCAAAAATAAAAACAAATAAAAAAGAAATAGAATTAGAGTTGCTAACTGATATTAATATATGTACACAATTTTGTTGTTTGAGGTAACACGGGAGGTATTTTTCAATGTTCTAACAGATATTCAATAGCTAATAATAATTATATGAGTGATTATGATTCCAATAAGGAATCAAATTATATAATATTAACATTAAAATATTCAATATTTTCTACCCGTTTAAAATTTTTAATTGAATCCGAATTTTGCAACAAATTTCAAATGTATTTATTAATAGCATATGTAATTATACTTTGTACTTATATACTAAAATATTTGTATACTAAAATACCTAAACATTTAATACTTATCAATGTAAATATGATTATGATTTTTAAACAAGATAAATTGAACTTGAGACATATATACATTAGAGCGACTCAAGTTGTATGGAAGCGAAATTCGTACTCGATGGACCCCTCTAAAAATGAACCTTGGACTTTTTTAAAACAACATTTCAAATATTTCGGTTCCAGGTTCGACCTCTCGTGAGCTGGACCATTTTGAAAAATGGTCTATTTTTGAATATTTTGTTAATTTGTGGATCTGTTTCTTTATCAACATATACAATATCTATATCATAAGAAAGGATTTTTTAAGGCGCGTACAACAGTGTATACAATTTGGCCAAGGACGATCATTTATGTTCGTTTTTTAAGGATATTCTGTAAAAAAAAATGGTTTTTGAATTTTTTGTTCGGGGTTGTTCGTAATATAAATGCCAAATTAACAAAATTTAATCTTTAGACGATTTAATTAAATACGGGTCTCAGCTTTTTTTGAAATTCGAGGTAGTTCGCGTTTTTTAGTAATTGTAGTTTGTAGTTTTGTAAGTAAAAACAAAAAAAAAATTATAATATTTTTTAAATTGGGAAACAAATATGCCGTCAAAAAGTCATGGATCATTTCTTTTTTTCTTTATTTAGTCCTGTCTAAATCCATACATCATCTAGAAATTAATTTCGCTATCAAATTAGAGTTACCATAAAATTGCTTTTTTATACATTCTAGGGCACCCTGTAAAATGCATCTAATTTGCAAAAATCTAATGGTGTTTTCTTTTCTACAAGGAAAATGTCACCCTCTTACAAGGTGCATTAAAAAATTTTTTGACCAACCCTGTCGTAATGCCATTTTTTATTTGGGAAGAACATAACACAAATATTTAAAAAAGGGTATGCCCTGTTTTTGCCAGGGCGGCTGCAGAGACCAGCGCCGATCGGCTGACAGCCGGCTAAGCCGAGCCGCCGACAAAATTTAAAAGCCGCCGCCGCCGAAAATTTATTCGGCTTGATTCGGCTTAAATTCAGCCGCAGTTTTATGTATGTAAGAAAATTAAAATATATGAAAATATGTTTTTAAAATTGTATACAGTAAACTTTAATTATATATAAAATATGATATTTATATTTTTGTTTTACTAGACTTAAATACATTATTGATGTTTCTTGTTCATTTTGTGATAATAGAAAATTGTGATTAATAGAAAAATTTTTAATTTTTTGATATGGAAATTTTGAACACCCTTTCTTGTTTTTGGTGAATTGGTAACACTTTTAACTTTACGTTAAATTTTTTAAAAGACAAAAATTGAAATGGAGAACCAATGATCTACAAATTTCAATAATTCATAAATAAATTCATCTGATTCCGATGACGACCTTGCAGTTTTTAATGGTATTGATTTCCCAAAACAATAATTGAAACTCTAATTTTGAATATTTATTTCTGATAATTGTTTTGTAAGTGTTATAAAATTTCAGGTTTGGAGTTTCTGCGTCGACATCAAACCTCTTTAACTATTTACGTGCTCATGGTATTGACGTAAAATCGAAAAAATTTGTGTGTAATTTTACTTTTTGTTCTAACTTTTTCTTTAGTCGTTAATTTTTAATAACCGATTTGCTAACAATGATTATTTAGTAAATTTACTGCAATTTTTGGCAAAACCTCTGAGAGTAAATAAAATTGCCATGAAAAGATTCTCAAAAATCTATCATTTGGAGTCAATTTTAAAACTGTAGGCCGCAACACTCATATACAATTAATGGACACACATAAGTGGTGTGAGAAACTAGGTCGTAATCCTGACTGAAAAGTTGTAATGACCAATTATGTGAGGCTAATGTTTTATACATGGATTTACATGTCTTTTTTGTTCTTTAAATAAATGTTGGAAATGTTGTATGCATATTATTTAAATAAATAAAAGAGCCGCCGAAACTTTACAATATTTCGGCTGACAGGCGACTTAAAGCCGCCGCCGAACCTTTTCAACTTTAGCCGCCGCCGCCGACAAATTTGCTCGGCGCAGGTCTCTGGGCGGCTGTTGATTATGTATGTAATAAATTCAGTAATTCTTCTTCATCAGATGACGAAGATGAATCTAATAATTGATTTATTTATAATATAAAATTATATAAATTTTAAATTTCCCACATTTTCTATGAAAATAATAAATTCAATTCAATTGAAAAATATTTTGAAAAAATTGTATATTAAAGTATTTCTGCTTAAATTGGAATCAAAGGTAATTATACATATAAAAATTTATTGTCCGAGGGAGGTTTACATAAACCTAATGCCGGTTTTTTAAAAATTTGGAACATTTAAATTCTAAATTACACATTTGTCTTAAATAATTTATTGGGAATATACAACAAAATTATAAATATGGCAACGCTACATACATAGTTTGTGAGAAAATGAAACTTCAAAAAACCTTATTTTAAAAAATAAAGAGAGAATGAAACTACTCTACTATTTATATTATTTTCATAAAAAAGGTTTTATATCTAAAAATTTGTTGTATTTTTTGATTTGTTTTCAATAATAAATGTAAATATGAAAAAGATGTTGCCAGATCGCAAATTTCTCAACTTTATTTTTTGAGAGCTTTTTTTATAACAAAAAATAAAACATTTTAACACTGTTCTTACATTGAAAGCAATTTTTTATATTACTGACCATGTAGCTTTAATACTATAATGTTTCCTTAAGATTACATAACAAAACAATAAAAAAATTAACTTCAAATTGGATAACAATACCAGGCGACTTTTTTAAATATCGTCTGGTAGCCCTATAAATAAACAAAAGTCATCTGCTTTACAGGGCATTATCAGCACTTTCGATTTATACAGGGCATAAAATGCAATGCCCTCCACCATTGGCAAGTGCGAATTATTTAGAATAAAACATATCACCCTTTTAGAGGGCGAAACATTTTTAAGAAACAAACGCAAAATTGCAGTTTGCCTTAATAAAATGCACATTTCTTGGTAGAAAAGAAAACACCATAAATTATTTACATATAAAGATGATGTACCTGACAAAAGAAAAAATTTGAAACCCAATTGACCCATTTACAACGAAGGGTTGCCACTCCATTGCATTTTTTTCAAAACACGAACTTGCGCGAATTTCAAAAAAAGCTGAGACCCGTATTTAATTAAATCGTCTAAAGATTAAATTATGTTAATTTGGCATTTATATTACGAACAACCCCGAACAAAAAATTCAAAAACCATTTTTTTTACAGAATATCCTTAAAAAACGGACATAAATGATCGTCCTTGGGCAAATTGTATACACTGTTGTAAGCGCCTTAAAAAATCCTTTCTTATGATATAGATATTGTATATGTTGATAAAGAAGCAGATCCACAAATTAACAAAATATTCAAAAATAGACCATTTTTCATAATGGTCCAGCTCACGAGAGGTCGAACCTGGAGCCGAAATATTTGAAATGTTGTCTTAAAAAGTCCAAGGTTCACTTTTAGGAGGGTACATCGAGCACTTTTTTTGGTGAGTCGCTCTAATATACATATATATATATATATAATAATTATGATATTGGTGATATTTCTTTTAATCAATTTGTAGATAGATGTTGGAAAAATAAAGTTACAGTGCTGTTTAATAAAATAGATTAATTATGATCTACCATCACAATCGAATCTATACTTGCAATTAATTAAAGAAGAGTGATACTTGAAATTTTTGATATGTAACGGAATTATATGCATAAGAGGTCATTACACAAAGTGCAGTTACTTTTTTACATATACTCCTTTGCAAAAGAGATTCAGATATAGTAAACCTTTCAGAGAGTAAGTGAATCTATTCACTCTAGATTTCTTATCCTTGATGAATTGAATAAAAGAAGATATCGTAAGGGATTTGATAATTTTATACAGTTATAAGATGAGTTTTAAATAAAAGACAAAATGAATTATAAGCAGATAGTGATCAGATATAAGGCTGATAGTTAGCAGATCGTGAGCTGATCATAAGCAGATAGTGACCAGATCGTGAGCAGATCATTACAGACAAATAAATATGAATAATATATTATAACTTATTAAAGGATATTATAAAAACTAGAACAATATTAAAAGAAAAATTAAAAAATATTAAATTAAATATATAATATGGATAGGGTAAATATATTAGAAGATCTATAACAGAAACTTAAAATCATATAATTGAAAAACTTTAAAGTAACAATAAGAAAAAACTTAAATAAGTACTCATTAATAAATGATAGCATAGTCGAAACATTTCGAGATGATAATATAAGTTTTGAGACTATTAACAATTCAGTTAAAAAATAAAGAAAGATAATCAAATCATTCCCTCTTTAAATTATAATAGTGTTGAAGATGATATCTGTTACATGTTAACATTTGATATTCCTTATTCTGAATATGAATATGTTATTGAAAGAACTAGTAGAGGGCGTTGGGTTTAATATATAATATAATCACAACTTTTTTCTTATGTACTCCTAAGCAGTTGTTCAACTTACGTAATTGTAATCTAACCATAATTTTATATAAAGATAATCTAAATATAAAGGTTTGTGAAAATCATAATAATTTTAATCATACATGTGCTGAAAAGAATGTAATTTTACTTAGAAATTTTGTTAAAAAGAGAAAACATTACAGTTTCAGCTTTGGATGGAGGAGGTCTTCGAGGAAGAACTATTGAAGGCGACAACGTTCTTCAATTTCAAGAAAACAACCAAATATTTCAAGTAGTATGTTTGTGTACCTTCGGGACCACTTTTTCCATTCAAATTTGGGAGCATGCTCATAGTTTTTTGTATGGGGTTTTGGGGGCAAATTTTACATACAAATTTGGGAGCAATATATTTTTAATGTAAAGAAATTTAAAGACGTTTCATATTACAGTTTTTATTTTAAGTGTAAAAAATTTTGGATGTGGTTTTCTTAATTTAATTTTTATTTAGTTTTTTATATTATTTAATGTTGAAAAAATAGAAATTTAGTTATACGTGTTGTTGTTTTTGTTTTAATTGTTGTCGTTTAGATAGAAATTCTGGGTTTTGCAGGGAATGTGCGTGGGTGTTAAAATTTGGGGAGCATGCATAGCTTTAAAATAATTAATTCGTTGCAGAATTATGTGTAATCGATCTATTGCATACCTATACGCTTTGCATTTAGGTGTGATTAATGTTGAAATTAAAAAAAAAAGTTAATTTGGTTCTTTTATTTGTTATAAAAATTCATTCATATTTACACAGTTTATTCAATGCAAAATGCATATCACGTTACATACTGTCTGACACATGTAAACAAAAAAATATTTCATATATTTTTCACTGCGATATTTGATCTGCCGAATTCTCACGCTTTGCCAGCTGTGATTAATGTTGAAATTAAAAAAAGATGTTTAATTTGTCTTATTTTTATATTAATGTTTTTATTAGAGAAAAATAAAAAAATATTATTCTAAAACTTATACTAAATACATTTCTTAAACTTATGCTAAATACATTTTTTATAATTATAATTAAATTTTATTAAAAGTACAGTTTTTACATTTCAATACAAAATAGAAATTTATTATTTTTCTTGCTTCTTCTTCTATTTGTACCACCCATTGCAGTTTTCTTTAATAAATTAACTAACGAGTCGAGTAGTGTAGAGGATTATGAACATGCACAAAAAGTATGGAAGACATTTAAATGTATAACATTGAAGGATTATTTACTTTTATATTTAAAGGTAGACGTTCTTTTACACTGTGACATATTATAAAATAAAAACAAATATTATTCTAGAACTAATACTAAATTCTTTTTCTTATACTTGTAGTTAAATTTTATTAAAAAAACAGTTTTTACAATTCAAATGTTTATATTTTTTGAAAATGTTATTAGATATTTATTTTTTTTTCAGTTATTAACAGATTAAAATTTCAAAATACGTTTATAAAGATAAAAAAGCTTCAGTGTTAACAAGTATTGTGTATAGAATGTTTAACATCGACAAATGTTGAAAGATTGTGAATAAGTATTTTCACAGTTAAACCTATGTATGATATTATTAACACATATAAAGGGATGATTTACATAATTACAAATTCTAAATTCATTTATAAGTTTCTTAAATAAATCTATATGTTCTTTATCAATCTGATTACTATGTTTTATTAATAGTTCTTCCAATTCAGCTGATAACATCATTTTTGAGTAAAAATTTTTTGTTATACTTTATATGTATAAAGAGTAAAGATCAACTGAAAACAAAATTAATAACTTTAAAGGTTTTATTAATTAAAAATGTGTTCTGTTTTTAACAAAATGTCTAAGTAAAATGACATTCTTTCCCGCACATGTATGATTAAAATTATTATGATTTTACTAATCTTTATATTTAGATTATCTTTATACAAAGTTTTCATATTCGGACAATCCCAATAATTTAAATTAATTATATATATTTGTATTTCTTTTCCAAGTAGTTCTCTTAACCATCCCACTGCTTCTTATCCCTTAATATATACAACAGGATATTCTTTTTCTTCTTCCCTTTATCATACAGTTAGTATTAGATATTCTAAATGATTAAATCGTTGCATGATTGTGTGTGATCGATTTATTGTATACCTATAGGCTTTGCAGATAGGTGTGATTAATGTTTAAATAAAAAAATGTTTATTTTTGTATTCATATTTTCATTAGAGAAAAATAAAAAATATTATTCTGAAACTTATACTAATTACATTTCTTATAAATGTAATTAAATTTTAATAAAAGTACAGTTTTTTACAATTCAAAGGTTTTTATTTTTGAAAACATTATTAGATATTTCTTTTCTTCAGTTTTTTACATATCTGCAAAAGAATTAAATCGTTATAGAATCTGAATATAGGTGTGATTAATGTTTAAATAAAAAAATGTTTATTTTTATTTTTAAATTCATATTTTCATTAGAGAAAAATAAAAAATGTTATTCTAAAACTTATACTAATTACATTTCTTATAAATGTAATTAAATTTTAATAAAAGTACAGTTTTTTACAATTCAAAGGTTTTTATTTTTGAAAACATTATTAGATATTTATTTTCTTCAGTTTTTTACATATTTGCAAAAGAATTAAATCGTTATAAAATCTGAATATAGCTGAGATTAATGTTTAAATAAAAAAATGTTTATTTTTATAATCATATTTTCACTAGAAAAAAATAAAAAATATTATTCTTAAATTTATACTAATTACATTTCTTATAAATGTACTTTTGTACATTTTTTTACAATTCAATGGTTTTTATTCTTGAAAATATTATTAGATATTTCTTTTCTTCAGTTTTTTACACATCTGCAAAAGAATTAAATCGTTGTAGAATCTGAATATAGGTGAGATTAATGTTTAAATAAAAAAAAAAACGTTTAATTTGTTTTATTTTTTATAAAAGTACGTTTATTAAAAATTAAAAACATTTTCAGATAGTTTATTCAATGTTAAACACATATCCGGTTACATACTGTCTAGCGCCTGTATCCCAAACTATATGATATATTTTTCATTATGATATTGAAATGAATCTGATAAATTCAAAGCATTTTTAAATCACATAAATAAAGTCAGACAGTTATACAATATCAGATTTCCGATACATTTCGCAATACTTAATATACTCAAACTAATTAATCACAATTTTAACATCATTTTAATAATAATTAAAACCAATATTTTTCCAAATAATTAATCAGCATTTTCGCATAATTAAAATCAAATAAACTAAGTAATCAAAAATTGTGTTTTAAATATAGTTTTTTTTATTAGGAATTTAAAAAATAAATTTATATAAATAGAGTGTGTTAGAGAATTAACTTTTCATTACAAATTATAATTGAAATATAAAAAATATGTAAAGAAATGTCGTTGAATTTATTTAGTGATGATGATAGGTTTCCTCATCAAGAGATAACCTCATCAACATCGCCATCACCACCGCCACCATCAATCACACCGGCGACTGCAGTAAAGGAGAAGTTTTTCGTTCTAATGTCTAGACGTTTAAACGAAATCGAGAGAATTCAGAGGAAATACACCTAACATAATTTCCAGAAACTCAAAATAACGGGAACCATCCTCACACTTATTCCCCACCACAGTACTTTAATTATAAGCCACAACAATTCCTTAATCAAAGGCACTTTTCAAACCAATTTCACAGAAATCCGAATAATAACCTAATATCGAATATTCCACCACAACGACCTATCGCTCCTAAGCCTTTGCCGAAACCGGAACCAATGGATGTGGACCGATCAATACAAACAAGAGCGGTGAATTATATGAACCGACCCCGTGCTGGTACGATCTTGCGGGCAAAAGACCATTGACACATAGTAACCAACAATCTTGGAAATTCCAAAGGAATTTTCACATAGAAAGTGATGAACAAGAACTTAACGGTCAAGATTATTCTGATGAGGTTTACGACGAACAAGTGAATACTTATAGTATAGAGAATAATCTTCCAGATTTTCAGGATTACATTGAAGACAAAGAAGAATCCATCGAAAACCTCGATTTTGTCTATATTAATTTTTTAGAATAGAGACTTCGTCCTTGCCTTATTTTGAAGCAAAGACGAGAGATGGAAAAATTCTGAAAATATTAGTCGATACAGGTTCAAATAAGAATTATATTCAGGATTCTATAATAAAAACAGCAAAACCTAATAAAACAAAATTCTATGCTTATTCTGTAGGAGGTAAAATTGCTATAACACAGCATTCTTTTATTAACCTTTTTGGACTTAAAAATAAAAATATCAAATTATTCTGGATTCCTACTCTAAAATCTTTTCACGCGATATTAGGCAACGACACTCTAAAAGAACTGTCCGCAGTCATCCATACTGCAAAAAATTGTATGATCCTCAACGGTAACATTAGAGTGAAACTTAAACAACAAATTTCACAATCAGTTAACAATATTCAAATTAGATCAGATCACATGTCCAATGAGCAAGTACATAAAATAAGGGATATAATCAATAGATATCCCAACTTATTTTCCGAACCGAACGAATCTCTGACATATTCCACAGTTGTAAAAGGAGAAATAAGAACTACAACTGAAACCCCTGTCTATCCTAGACGCTATCCTTACCCCATGCATCTCAAAGATGAAGTCGATCGCCAAATCAAAGAACTGTTGGACCAAGGGATTATAAGACCCTCCAAATCACCATACAATTCACCAGTCGGGAAAAAAGAAATTCAGAGTAGTCATCGATTATAGGAAATTAAACACGGTCACAGTGGCTGACCGTTATCCCATCCCCGAAATAAACGAGGTGATCACGCAATTGGGAGAAAATAAATATTTCTCGGTACTGGATTTGAAGAGTGAATTCCACCAAATCCCGCTGAGAGATAAGGATATTGAAAAGACAGCCTTTTCAGCGAACTATGCGAAGTACGAGTTCACGAGACTTCCATTCGGTCTAAAAAACGCGACTGCTATATTCCAAAGAACATTGGATGATATACCCAGGAAGTATATCGGAAAAATATGTTATATTTATATCGACGATATTATCATATTTGGCAAGGATGAAGAAACACACCTGCAGAATATCGAAAAAATCTTTAAAACATTGGAATCAGCAAACATGAAGGTCCAGCTCGATAAATGCGAGTTTATGAAGCCGGAAGTAGAATTTCTGGGTTTTCTGATATCCACAGCAGGAATACGCGCAAACCCGAAGAAAGTGGATGCAATTAATAATTTCCCTACTCCTAGAACTATAAAAGATTTAAGATCATTCCTAGGGATGTCCGGATTTTACCGTCGATTTATAAAAAACTATGCCAAATTAGCAAAACCATTAACAGCCCTTTTGAGGGGGGAAGGAGGACTAAGGCCCAAATCTGCATCGTCTAAAATACCAGTTACGCTCGACAAGATTGCCTTAGATGCAGTCGATAAAATAAAGAGAAGTCTTACGTCGGAAGACGTGATGTTGGCCTATCCTGACTTGAAGAAAGTATTTCGACTTACTACGGATGCTTCCAATTATGCCATCGGAGCCGTTTTAGAACAATATGGCAATCCCATTACATTTATTTCGCAAACTCTGAATAAGGCCGAAGAGCACTATGCCACAAACGAAAGAGAAATGTTGGCAATTGTTTGGGTCTTAATGAAATTAAGGAACTACTTATATGGGGCGGCAACCATTAATATATTTACAGACCACCAGCCCCTAACGCGTGCCCTAAATAATGGGAACTCTAACAGCAAGCTCAGAAGATGGAAGGCAATCTTGGAAGAGTACAACTGCGAACTGTTGTACAAACCCGGAAATGCGAATATCGTTACTGCTGCTTTATCCAGACCACCGCCGCAGATATTCGAAATAAATTCAACAGATGCTACACAATATACATAGTAGCCAAAGCTCACCACAAAACTTAATCCAACATACAGAGGCACCAATAATGTGTCCAAAAATCAAATTATTATAGAACCAAATGAAAAACAATCGTACGATTTCTAAATCATCTTCCCAACTTACCATAGACATATCTTGTTAGAACCAGACCTTGATGAAAAAAGACTAGAGGAAATATTCAGGAAATATTTAAATCCGTCGGTAACAAATTGTATTAAAACCACTGACGAAGTGCTAGGAAGAGCACAAGAACTATATTCTAAGATCTTTTCCAAATATATAGTTCTTTATACGAGGAAAATGGTACCCGATATATGCAGTGAATCAGATCAAGAATTGGAAATAATCAAAGAACACAGCAGAGCCCATCAAAGTGCCGAGGAGAACAAAGCTCAACTTTTACACAGGTGTTACTTTCCACAAATGACTGCGAAAATAAAAAGAATAACCAAAGCATGCAGAATTTTTAAAGAGAATAAATACGATAGGCACCCTAATAATATTTCCTTGCAAGAAACTCCTATGTCTCAATACCCCGGCCAAATAGTACATATCGATATCTACATAACGGAAAAGACTTCAGTTTTAACAGCCATTGATAAATTAACTAAATACGCACAAGCAAGAATACTGAATTCCAGAGCAGTAGAAGATATTAAGGAGCCATTAAGAGAAATATTTCTAAATTTTGGCATGCCCGAAATGGTTGTTATGGATAATGAAAAATCATTTAACTCCAAAGCAATAATATTCATGCTAGAAAATCAATTTAATGTCAAGGTGTTTAGAATTCCCCCATACGCGAGTACGGTCAATGGACAAATCGAGAGATTCCATTCGACTCTGTCAGAAATTATGAGGTGTATCAAGTGGGACGAAAACTCAAGGCAATTTATCTGAACTCTTAGACAAATCAGTTTATGAATACAATAATACCATTCATTCAACTACAGGTAGGAAACCTTTTGAGGCATTTGTTTGCAAGAAATCTTTTAATGATCCTGAGGATTGGGAAAGGGAGAGAACTAGAATGGTAGAAGTCTTTAAAGCTAAACAACAGTCGATACTAGGATATCATAGTAGGTGCAGGAACGAGCCGAAGGATTATCTGGTGGGCGAACAAATTTTTGTTAAGGAGAATAGGCGACTGGGTACCAAATTGTCAAAAAATTATATAGAAGAAATAGTAAAGGAAAATAGACACACAACTGTAGTAACCACAAGTGGAAGAGTGGTCCACAAAAATAATATTAGGAATTAGGGAATGGATGAAAAAAATATATTTTTTTGTTTATTGTTCTCGTTTTTTTTAGAATACAAATACCTGCTCTAATGTGCGAGGTAAGAATCATGGACTACACCACCTCACTGATAGTCGTTGTGGATACTGGGTTTGCTAGAGTGCAATCCGGTACTGTAAAACTAGTCCATGTGGTCCATATAAAGAATTATGAAGCAGTGATCAACGATATACAGTCAATCATTCAGGCTAATGTAAGCACTTCCCATCACCTATATCCGTTCCTTTCATACGAAATAACACAATTAAAAATGCATGTTAGTAACCTAAAACCAAGAAGTAAGAGATCCCTAGATTTTATCGGGTCTGCTTGGAAATGGATTGCTGGTAACCCAGATCATGCTGACTTTCAGATAATAGAACAAAAAATAAATAATGTATTAAAAAGTAACAATAGACAAGTAATAATAAATAGAATGTAGCTGGAAAAATTGAACGAATTAACCTCGAGAACAAATAAAATTTTAATATCAGTAATAAATGAAAAAACAAAAACTTATCTAATAAACGAGTTAAAATACAAGCTGGAAATCTTAAATAGAGAAATTTTAAATGAAATGGATATGATCAAAACCTTGGCTGACCAACAAAGCATAAATTATTTAAATATCGAGGAATCTATTAATTTTGGAGAAGTAAGAATAGCTTCCAGCGATGATTCTATAATTTATATTATTAATATTCCAACAACTTATAATGAATCATGTAATAGAATTACCATAAAACCTGTAAAAATCAACAAGATAGCTACTAAAATTAATTTAATTCACGGTAAACCGTCGAACTGCACCATGATAAATAATCTTCACATACCGACTATACAGGAAATACTTCCTGGCACGATTCTTTTGAACCAATTTAATGGAACAATTTCATTTAGTCAAGAGTCTTATGATTTAAACGGTACTTATGTACCTTATAAGATTCCAAAATGAGACGTTATCAGTGGCCAGTAAAAGATTTTCATTCTCAGAGATTTCTTATTCTAATCCATTACCACCAGTGGTACAGCTAATAGTTGGAAGACCACATGTGGAAGAGACTCTAACGTTAGAATTGATTAGGGAAATGAATGTTAATAACACAGAAGCTATAGAACTATTGAATATCGAAAGCAAATTTGGCGACGTTATAAGTTACGCCCTAATGACTTTGACGGCCATAATAATATTATTATTTTGTCTAAAGAAAAAGAATAACTGGAGAAAAGAAAAACGTTCTGGGGATATAACCGTAAACGCCCCATTACCATTGCAAGATTTTATCCTGAGTAGCAATGATTCTGGAGGATCTCCAATAGCAAGGATTACTCAAATACCATATTTTTGATTGTGGACAATCAATTTAAGGGCGGAGGAGTTAACAACAATTATGTTGATTTTTGTTCCAGTTAAATCTGGGAACTCAAAATTGAATTGCATTTTTTACTTATAAGTTACCTTTTGATAAAAAAATATTGCTGACAAATGTCTGCGAGTTAAATTCTATTTAATAAAGTAACACATAAAATTGTAATATGAATAAACACTTTATTTATTAAGAATTAAAAAATGTAAAGCTGAAAAATTAATAAAATAAAAATAGTTGCAGTCAAGTACTCTAACCGAGAAGTAACATTGTTTGCTTTAACTTATACATAATAACAAAGAAAAACAATTTTAAATTCAAAGTCAAGACATCGGTCTGAGAGAGAAATAAGAATAAATAAGATATTAACTATGTACTATATGTAATATGTAAGGAATCTAAGAAATCATACGAAGTTTGATCTTAACGGAGTTAAAGGTCATGATCAGAAATCGTATGATTTTTTGTTCTTTTAAAAATGTGTTTGAGAAAGGACAAATAGAGGTCATATATAATTAAGTTCGATGTATGTGTTAGTGTGTATTTGTGTCGTGTGTACGCATTCCCTTATAGTCTTTGTAGTTGTAGCTTTTGTTTATCGTTAATTTTAAACGATATTAGGTCTTTTCGATATGCGTAAATGTATGTATATAAATTAAGAAATTTTTTATTTCATTTAACCCACTTGGCGCGGATTTTTTTTTTTTTTTTGAATATGTGTAATTTTTTGTTTGTTTTATGTTGAAAATATATCGCTGATCAAAGTTAGTTTCTGACTTTTCTTCGACTTTTTCATCGTTTTCCCGGAAAATGCCGTTCTTTTAAAAGGACGGTGGCGCTAACTAGGTTAAATTTAAATTTATTGAATAGAAATTTTAAACACAAGTGCCCACTTCTAAATGAATTAATTTTTTTGTATCCTAGTTATATTCAGTGAGAAATTTTAAGTAGTTGACAATCTCAAGTGGTGGTTGGAAGTCTCCAAAGTTATCAAAGTATTTTTTATAATTGTAATTTTTGTAATATGATACCCAATGTATTCCTGCACCTTTTGTATCATTCAAATTAACAACACCGCATTCTTGTTTGAATGGTTTTTTGGATAAAGAAACACGCAAGAAAACGCCTGTAAAGTATTTGAGATGCTTACCATATATTCTTAGATCTTGATATACAATCCAATTTCATATGATTTTAGAAAAAGGCCTTTTCCCATAGCAATTGATTCCGTTTGTCTATTTTGACGGTTATATTCTGCTAGTTGTTTTTTTTTCAATTTTTTATACTATTTATAGTTTTTATTATAGCTGATTCACCTGCAGCTAAACCAACTAATTGGTTGTAGAAAACCACCAATTTTTGGCAATGAAGTAACTGGCATACTTATATTAGATCTGCTTTTGCCTTAGTATGAATAGCTTTCTGTTCAAATTTAACAGCATCATTTATATTATCAGGATTCTACTTTTTCAAACGGTGTTTAAAAAGAATTCCTCATTACACATCTTTTGTCTCTTTCTTTTTCCATTTTCCTTTTTCGGTTTATATGTTTCAGTACTTGGTGTTCGCTTCATACCTAATCCAAATTTTAATTTTGTTTTCATAGCATTCGTTACAAATCACGTTCTTTAATATCACTATCTTTAGCTTTTACTCTTTACCAGATTTTTTTAGCTAATATTTGATTTCCTTGATGACTTTTATTTATGTCGTGTGATTGTGAATACGCAATACCGTGCTCTTTACAAGCCACGTCCTATAAATTCATACCCTTATCTCCTCTTGCTAAAAGTTTCTCAAGTTTTGTTCCAGGTCCACAGAATTGATATCCAGGTAAATGTAATTCAAAATGCAATTTATTTGTTAAATTGTTTACGAATCCTCTTCCAATTTTATACTCATTGGATGTGATTGATTTTCTATAGTTTATTACCATTTTTTCTTCTTTGATTTTACATATAATCAAACGTGAAAAGTGATAGACTAACTAATCTCTTTCTTTATAAAAGACTGTATTTATAATGCAAAAAAGGTTATAATTTATTAGCTAAAGGAATTGTGGGAAAGAATATCGATGAGAAGTTAGGAAAAAAGTTAAAACTGTACATAGTACACTATTACCAAACACAAGAAAAGCATTAATTAATTAGTCTCATTGAAAGTTCTAATGGACTTAGATTGAAACATATCTATATACATTAGAGCCCCGACTTACGTCGTTTCGATTTGCGTCGCTTTTTTAAAACTGGAAAAATTCGATTTGCGTCGTTGCAATTTCAAGTTGAGTCGGTTCGTGGTGCGCAGTTTTGATCCCGATTTGCGTCGATTCTATTTGCATCGTTGTGATTTCGATTAGACGGTTAAATTTTTACTGCAGCATTGTGCATTTTAGACATTTGTAGCGTGTAGTGATGATATTAATGAATTTTTGCTGTCTCACGATGAGGAGCTTGATAATGAAAATTTATTAGCCATTGATATTCAGCATGTTTCCTGTCATAACAGGAGATGATACATTAGAAAAAAAAAATTAACGGTCGCCAATATTTCCAAAGCTTTGCAATTAATTTCGCATGCAATTGATATATTTTCTGAAAACGATCCTAATGAAAATCGTTACACGGACGTAGCAGCATCCGTTGATCAAGCCATTGGTTGTTACAAAAAAATATATCAACAAAAAAATCTTTAAAAATTCAACAAACTTTGGACAGTTTTGTTAAAAAAAAAAAACAGTAAAACCATCCAATCAAATGAATATAAGTGTATAAGCGTTTCTGATTTAGATTTATCATCTGAAGAGAGTTCAATGTAAGCTAAATAAATTAGAAGTTTTAATGCACCTTCTGTTTTGAATATACATACGTATATATGTACATGAATAAAATTTGTACGTTTTCTCTTAATTTATTGTTTTGTTATCTCTTTATAATAACTAAATATAAACATTTGTTGAAGTAAATGAAATAAATAAAAATGTATTCATACTTGTTTTTAACAAAAATACAAAATTTTTTGCTTTGTTTTGAATATTTTCCCCAATAAATTAAATTTTAGTGCATTTATATAGCAAAAAGTGATTCGATTTGCCAGTCCCCATTAACGAAGCAAGTCGGGGCTCTAGTGTAGTTTCAAAATCTCTATATCAACCGAAATACTGCTATTTAAGGGAATTTATTAATGCAATTAAGGGGATCAATCTCTAGACATTTCGGAAAATTAACAAATTCAAAATCCGACTTAAGCAAAACAACATTCAATAATGATTTCTGATGATGTGATATGTGGAAAACAAAATTCGATAAGGGATTACTTTTGCATGGGTAGGCATAAAACTATTGATTGTTTTTACTTATGACAAACGTATACTAAAATATGTGAACACTTAATATGTGATAATGCTAACATGATTGTGATTTTCAAGCGAGACAAAATGAACTTGAGAGTTATATGTAATATGTCATTTAACCCATTTCGCACCGAGATTAAATTTTATTTTTTGTTTACTTTTTTAAGGTAATTAGAACTTACTGATAGTCTCAGTGAGAGTGCTCAATCTATCAAGTCATGAAAAAGTCATCTGTAAAATCTCAGAGGTAGGTCAATGTGCTCCAGTAGAGGCGGTAATAAACAGCGAACATTTGCCAGAACCTATCGAATTGTCAGCCAAAGACCGACAGGAATTAAGTGTAAGTGAGGAGGACTGGGAAGCAGGTTTAGCAGTTCCAGAGAGAAATAAAGTCAAAAAGCTGCTAAAGAGGCATGCTTGCGTTTTCGCCAAGAGTATTAAAAGACAAGTAAGAACAGCTATGAAATTGATATTGGCAAAGCGAGACCGATGTTACAGACACCCGAAGTTACCGCTGACGAAGCGTAATGAGGTTAAAGAGCTAGTCGACGAAATGAGCAAGAGCGGTGTAACCGAACCATCATTGGGTCCGTGGAGCTCTCCTGTAGTCTTAGTCAAGAAGAAAGAAATGCATCAGGGGTCTATTGGAAGGCTTGCCTACTGTACCTCGGCGACACTATAGTGGTGGACAGAACATTCGGCGAACATCTCAAGAACCTGGGAGAAGTTCTGCAACGAATATCAACCACTGGACTAAAATTAAATGTAAAGAAATGTGCATTGTTCTAAAGACAGGTAAAATATTTGGGACATCTTGTTACAGCAGATGGAATACCTACGGATGAATATAAAATAGGAGCAGTAAAGGACTCGCCTTGTGCCTAACTTAGCTAGCGTTTCTGCAAGCTTGCATGAGCTCAACAAGAAATTAAAACTGTATCAATGGGGTGAGTTACAAGAAAATGCGTTTCAAACACTAAAAGGCCTATTGTGTGCTGCACCAGTTTTGACGTATCTAGTCTCAGCAGAAAAATTCATCTTAGACAGTGATGCTAGCGGATATGGTATTGCTGGTGTACTTTTCCAAGTGGCCTATAGGCGAAATAATCGCTCGAGGCAAAATTTTTTAATTAATTTTAATTTTAAAATAATAAATAGTGTTAGGTTAGGTTAGAGGACGTGTACTTGTCAATTCTGACAAGTACAGTACTCGGTAGTCGAATTGACCCATTGTACAACGTCCTAGCTCCTCATTAAATATAATAGTGTTATTTAATTGAAATTAATAATTTATGAAATAATTTATATGATATTAGAAAAATAACAAAAGGTATACATATATAAATGGACCTTGAATGTTGTTTGAAGGTTTTACAGTAGATAATAAGATAAATGTTAAGATGACACAAGCAGAAGTAGACTTTTTAGACACATAGGCAACTGGACACCACAACGCAGTGATGTGTTTCGGACAAAGAGGGTAGTAGAATAATAAATCAGCATGAGACAAACAAAATTGAAAAGCCCAAAATATATATACAGATTAAAAATACTGACGTCAGAAAATATTATAAATTAAAGATTCTTCCTAATAGAAGTTATATAAAGAAAGTAAAATCTATTGTAGCTAACATAAAAATTAGTAATTTGTTCACTTGAAACTTGATTTAAGGCAATTTTGCTCTAGGCTCGAGTAAGTGACCAGAAAATTAAACATTAATAAACTTCAGTTAGCACCTAGTGAGAAGATTTTCGAATTCAACTCAACTAAGAAATTTGAAGATATGGCCAATAATGTGTTACGTAATATAAAAATAGCGCTATTGAACAATAATGAATATTAAGAATGCTAAGGCAATCCTAGAGATAATGCTGAAGTACCACCGGTTGATGGAGGTCATCGCGGGATATACAGAACCGCTGAAAAAATAAAAATATACTACAAAAGATATAGCTAAATAAGTTAAAGCATGTCACAAATGTGTCAATTGGCAAAAACAAACAAACACGTGAAATGTCCGGTGCTTATCACAGAAACATCCAATAAACCATTTGATACAGTTTACGGGGAAACAATCGGACCATTTCTGAAATTAGTTCATGGGAATGAATATGCACTCGCACTTATTTGTGACCTAAGCAAATATTGGGTAACGACACCAGTAAAAGATAAAATAGGTAGGACGATCGCAAAGGCGATATTTGAAAACTTTGTGCTTACTTACGGTCAAATAACGACGTTCAATGCTGATGGCATAAGTCTGCAGGCGCCCAACCCAATTTTCTAATTGTCACTCAGAGTTCATGAATTGCAACATCCATGACAGTGCGGAACATCCTTAGCAGAAAACGTTGGCCATACAGGTAATTATGGCAATGTTTTATGCACTCCAGCATGCAAGTAGCTCACGTCGAGTCACACAATAGTTTCGGGGTCCCATCGACCACTAATATATAAGTATATTGGGTTTGGGCTTCTTATTGTGTTGGCAAATTTTTTAAGTATCTTGTGTTTAATTATGAAATAGTTTTAGCGAAAAAGCCGTTTTAGAGAGTTTTTTGTTTTACATTGTAGAACATAAAAGAAAGAACACATGTGGGTATTAAATAGTACGTGTAAAAATGTAGTCGTAAAGTGTGGCTTCCTTCACATCCTTTTTTCAAGGAAGCTTACATATCCAGCGTTTTACATTTAGTTCCAACTTTTAACGATCCTTACAATTCAGGTTTGTTGTTACCAGCTTGGGTAGTTGTAGTGGTCGGTAGATTACAAAGTCCGATTATATAACTTAGTTGAGTTCTAGGGATGTTAGGTTAGGTCGGAGTGGTAGCTCTGATATCACAAAGCTGAACGCAGTCCCTATACTAACCAAGTTCTATCAAAATCAGGGAAGAGGAAGAAGTTGGTCATCGCAAGGACTGCGCGACTAACCTGCACTGGAAAACCGACCCGAAAGTTTGATGAACAAAGCTATATCCGTGATATCAATAGATGATAGCTCCATCAAGCTGACAAGGAATGGGAAGCCAAATAACCTATATCCATACCAAACAAGGTCCTCTTCCTCAGCGGACCTGCATCCATGGCAGAGGTCGTTGAAAGGGAGCCTCATTCTTTCCGCGGGTCTACCCATGACACAATGACCTATAAGCATGGCCATTGTAGTCAAGATGACGTCACGACTAGGACCAAGGAATTGGTTTGTACGCCTTCTATCCATCAAGGGCCATGTGAGTCTAAAGGTGGAGCAGGACTTGTTAAGAGGGAGCCGCATTCTTTCCACGTGTCTACCCATAATGCAATGCCATGTAAGTATGGCCACTGTACTCGAAATGACGTCACGACCAATATAATTAAAACACACTGTTGAGTTTTGTTATTAAACTGAAATCACTTTTATTATTATTTTCTTAACAAGCTAACTTACAGCTATACATTTCGCGTGGGAAATGATTAGTCAGAACAATATTAAGCAGGTGAAATATAATCTAATTCACCCTACTCACTAACCGTGGGTATTATGACACCTATTACATAACACCTCCTTTTTCACAAAAAGAATAATCAATTTAATATTGATTATCCTATACTTACATCAAATAAGTACATGTAAAAAAGTATATATTTAAGAATTTTCTTTTGCAATATTTTTATTTCCTTTCATTATTACTATTGAAATTGTATTAAGCATTATAAACTTTAAGCCTATTTTTATGTATCCATATGATTATTCCTATTATCTAATTCAATTACCTTAAATGGACCATTATAAATTTTATCTAATTTATGTTCTGCATCATTGCGGACTAAAACAAAGTAATTAACTTTAATATTTGAAAGTTCTGTTTTTTTTTTCGATTGTCTTTTTCTAACTAATTTTGATTTTTCAAAAAAATCTGCAGCTTGTCTTTGAGCAACCTGTAACCTAAATTTTTTCTCTGTTTGGTATGATTCTATGTTATACAATGGTTCCACCAAATTCTTACTAATGAAGTCTAAGACGGGTGGGCATTTCTCATATACAAGTCCGAATAGGCAATAATTATGTGCTGTGGATGGTGTGGTATTTTAACAATATGTAAAAAACTTTACCCATACGACCCAGTCTGATTTGTCGGATGAAATGTATTTTTTTTATTTTATTTTATTTTTATTTGCCTATGAAATATTCCTTACAGGCAATTAGCTAATATTACAAAATATGAAATTAAATTTATTTTACAAAAACTAAGAATTTAAATACTTAATTACATTAATTTTTATGGCATTATTCGAAGAAAAATCAATCAGCTTATACAATTTACTAAATTCGCTGCACATTCGCCTTATTGAATCAGCACCAACGTCGTTGGATCTAAAAAATTGCGTTGATAATGGGGTAAAATGACGTGACGGACGTTGAGGAACATTAAAAGTGATATCATGGATTAAAAAACTGGAGCCAATTTCACCAGTAATTACATTGAAAATGAACGAGATATTTAACATAGTTCTGCGGCTTTTAAGTGTGGGAAGTTTGATTAATGCTAGTCTGGCATAATAAGATGGTAAACTAGTGGGATTAAAATTCAGTCCTCGTAGACAAAATATCAGGAATTGCTTTTGTACAGATTCGATGACGTCGGAATATTTTTTATATAGAGGATCCCATATTATGAATCCATACTCGAGTATAGGCCTTACAAGAGATGTGTAAGGATTATTAAATTCTTTTGCCCACCATTTTATAAAACCAAGTACGCTTCTAGCTTTATTTACTATCATAGCTATGTGCGGAATAAAATTTAGTTTGGGATCAAGTAAAACTCCTAGATCCAGGAAGTTATCTACAGATCGTATCCATCAAAAGCATATTTTGCAGGAATCGGATTCTTCCTTACAAATGTCATGTATTTACATTTTTTTAGATTAAGCTGCATTAAATTTAAATTACACCATAAATGAAACGAATTTAGGTCCTTTTGAAGTAGTTTTTGATTGGAAATTTGACGATAACTTAGGAAAATTTTTTCGTCATCAGCGTACATTAGGATGTTGGAATAGTGAATTATATCAGGTAAGTCGTTAATAAACAATGAAAACAGAAGCGGTCCAAGATGGCTACCCTCAGGTACACCAGAAAGGGCATCAATACTTCTGGAGCAGCAGTTTTTAAAAAGTACGGTTTGTTACGGTTTTACTTCTGTTAGAGTAAATCCATTTTAAACTAAGATCAGTAAATCCCATTAAATGAAGTTTCCTTTTCAAAAGTACATGATTAACTTTATCAAAAGCCTTGCTGAAATCCGTGTAGATAACGTCTGTTTGTTGCTGATGAAAAAATCCTCGATAAACAACTGTTGAAAGATGAAGCAGGTTTGTTGTAGTTGAACACTTCTTCCTGAAACCGTGCTGATAAAGTGATAGCAAGTTAGAGACCTGATAACATAAATCATCAGTTATCATTTTTTCAAATAGCTTTGGAATTATACTCAGTTTTGCAATACCATGATAATTTGAAACATCGGATTTATTTCCTGATTACTCCAAGGTGAATACCTTTTTGAATTTATGTGTTCCAAAGCAGATATCAAGACAACTATCCGGTCCTCCATGGAATAATAAACAACTTGCTCGTGTAAAACAAAGGAATAATGAATGAATCCTTCCAAACGTTAGGAAAATAATCACATTTAATCGATTTGTTAAATTAGTATGATAATGGAACAGCTATGGCATCGGCGCAATTAATTAAAATGTTACTAGGAATGTTATCAGGTCCAAAGATATAGGAGAACTTTAGCTTTCTTAATTCCATAGAAATAGCAGGAACGTTGATTAAAGATATAGACACAGTGGAGTTTGTATTTATTTTAAAGGGATACTAAATGGAATCGTTATAAGTTGCATCCGAATAAGTTGTGGAAAAGAAATGGGCAAATAAATTGCTTATAATGCCGTCATCGCTAGATTCAATCTGCTGAAATCTCATGGAAGATGGAAAACCAGTTACTTTTCTCTTTGAATTATCAAATTTAAAAAATGATTTCGGATTACGCTTAAAGTTGTACTTGTATTTGTTCATTGTATTTACATATTTACCGTAACATGACTTATTAAGTATTGTATATACAGCACGGGTAATAGAATATCTTATATAATCAATATAACAACCAGATCGTTTAAACTTTTTATAGTATTTATTCTTCTTATTTTTCACACGAGCAAGTTGTTTATTATTCCATGGAGGACCGGATAGTTGTCTTGATATCTGCTTTGGAACACATAAATTCAAAAGGTATTCTCCTTGGAGTAAAAGGCATTAGACATATCATCACATTAATATAGCATGAAAATAAGGAATACAAAATTCGTATTGATTAGGAGTTCATCTAACATATTATAGTTCATGTGAAAAAAAGATGAAAAAACTTCTTCATTTTTAACACACGAAGGCATCGATAAGTTAAAAGGAATGGATGTTTTTAATACGAGCGCTGGTTCATAACAATCCTCAGGACTGGTAATAGGGAATAAGCGTTTAATAAAGCTATTAGTTACTTCATTTACGAATATTAAATCCAATTTTTTTAAATTAATGTTTGGAATGCCATAAATTTGAAATGGACCTAAATAATATAATATATTAAAAAATTCGTCGAAATTTGAATTGAGCTTCATTTGAATGTAATAACCATCATCTGGTAAGTATTTCCATTGAATTGATGATAGATTAAAATCTCCAAGGACAAAAACAAAATCACCCTTATTTGAATAATGAGCTACAGAACTAACAGCTTTTGCATGTTTCAAGTATACAGCTTGTGGAGAAGATGGCGGAATATATGAACAGGTAATAAAAATACGATAACCATTCATTTTTATTGAAACAGCTATAAATTCAATATCATAAGGTGTATCAATTACTACAAGCTCAGAAGGTAAATTACAAGAGGTAGCAATAAGGACACTTCCTCCTGTAGTTTTGTGGCCACGATCACGATTAAATTTATTAGAGTATTTCGGTATTTAAAAAATTTTCATTTAACCATGTCTCCGTGAATACTAATACTTGTTGTTCGATATTAAAACTATTCGTGTATAATGTTGTTAGTTTTGTCCTCAAGCTACGAACATTTTGATAGGTGATGGACATAAACTCATCAGTTAGTTTTTTGGAACAAAAAATTTATGCTGTGGAAGACGGCAATACTTTGGTGTCTAGCTCTGTAGATATATTCACAAAATGATGTAAACGCGAAATGAAAATTGTCTTTTTTGGAGGAACTGCTTGGAGAGGAATATTCCTGGATTCATTATTTATGGATGCAGGAGGATTAATCGTAATTGGAGTATTTATAGATTGTGGAGAATGGGATTCACGATATAAATTATTACTACTTATTTCAGCAATATTGGAGGATCGAACATTACAATCGGATGCTGAGTTACATGGAGGCGCAGAAACAATTGCTTGGTCGTCACGTTTATTTTTATTTATATTTCTTGCCGACTTTCGACGTTTTGGAGAAGACTGTGGAGGAGATTTAAAATCATCAAACCATTTTCCATATGCCGCTATGCGATCATTTAATTTAATTGCCTCTTCTTGAAGTTCGGTGAATTTGTTTTTAGTCTCTTGGAAAAAACGATAATAGTTTACTCCGATTTTTCTACAGTTATCGCAACACCAATGAAGACAACATTCATAAACTGCCAACAAGCGATCATTCTTTTATCTCCACTTTTTATATAACCATTTTTTAATAAGCAAGCCATTTTTAACATTAATAATATAATACTTTGCTCAGTGTAGAAAAAATTAGAAACAGATGGTAACTCTATTATTCAACTTGACAAGTAAACAAAAACAGGTGATCTATGATTGTTGTAGTTAAAAAAAAAACAATTTTTGTTTTATTGTTTATTATTATTGTTTCTGTATATGTTGTAAAAAACACTGTATTAAATTTATCTGATTTAGGTATTGTTTGTGTATTTGATTTATTTTTGTTCTTTATTTCTATTTGTTTTTATAATTCAATTTGTATATGTTTCGGTCTGGTTTTTTCTAAATTTTCAATTTGTTTTCTTGTTTACTTTATGTTCATTTATTTTTTTTTCTATATATGTATATTGTATGTTATTTTTTTTTTTTTTGAAGAAATCAGCTGAATGTATTGTTGTATTGTTTAATTCCTTTTTACACAGAATTTTATTTAAATAGATACACAAATAATAATGGCCGATTTTTTAACACAAACTATTAAGACGCGTAATATTAAATTGAATACAGAATATATAAAGCTTTTGTTACAAAGAATTTTTTTTTAATATCACATTTAAGAAATTATTTAATATGCTGTTGATTTATTTAACAATTTATTTTAAATACTTTTTTAATTAATTATTTTCCAAGCGTCCGCTTTAAAACCTCTTTCTGCTATTCCTCTTTTTTTTAATTGTACGTCCCTAAGTACTCATTTACTCTATGAGATCATTCAACTGTTCCGAGGGTCTCGTGATGGTACGGAGTAGAGTTTAATTTTTCAATTTTCATTAGGGCACATAATTCATGCAATATTTTGTTCATATACTCCGTTCCTATGTCGGTGAGCAATTTTGCGAACGGAGCATAAATTAAGACAAATCCGTCAAAGATTGCCTTTGCAACTTCGTTGGCGGATTTATTCCTAATTGAAACCGTTCTTAGGTATTTAGTCAGATCACACGTTATTGTGACCGCATATTCATTACCTGAGTCAGATTTGGGTAGAGGACCTTTTGTTTTGATGATAACGATATCGAATGCCCTTGCTGGTGTAGGCGTTATGATAAGAGGTTCTTTAGTTTTAACACTAGATTTTGCACTTTGACAATCACTACAAGCTTTGACATAACCTGAAATATCCCTTGTCATATTTTTCCAGTGGTATCGTCTCCTAATTTTCTTAGGCAAACTGGTTGTTCCAGGATGTCCACTCCATACTGGATCATCGTGATATCTCTTGATTATTCTTTCCATATCAGATTTTGTTTGTACCTTTATTAGTGCTGGTACGAGTACTATTGTTTCAATATTCTATTACCGGTATCCTTAAATGTGTCAATGTTCACATTATCGAACAAATTATCTCTCAATGATAATTGTAAATACACGAAGCCATTATTATTAGCTACTTTTTCAAGCTTTGGCAATAATTGTTCTAGATCAATATTTCCATTAATAATATGGTTTTGCGATTCATAAAGTTTACTTTTTCTACATTGGATATAAAAATTGTTATTTTTAAAATATAAACGTGGCATTTTACAGTACTCTTCTGTATTGATGGCTTTACATACATGTAACCTTTCTGATAGTTTATTTTTATATTCCTTTCTTGTATCACTTGTTCTTCCCTGCTTATTTCGTTCTTAAATCGAGCAACCATTCGTATACGATTTGCTAAAATTTTTCTGTTTTAATAACAAAAAAACTGTGTGATTAAAATATTGAAGCGAAGATGTAATTATTTATATGAACATTTAAAATTGACATACATAATTGTTCGTTACAACCCTTCAGTCAGTATTATTGACCTTGTTTCTCACTCCACTTATGTTGTGTGTGTTAATTTTATACATAAGTGGTGAAACATACAGTTTAAAGTCGACTCCGAGCGACAGATTTTTTGAGAAACTTTTCATGGCAATTTTATTTACTCTCAGAGTTTTTGCCAGAAATCTGCTAAGAGGCAGCTGAAGGAGAAATATTTTATATCATATTTTCGTGTTGATGCCAGACCTGGAATTTGGACCGGGGTCTTATGTCTAATAAACCAACACACTAGTTACTAGACTACGACGACTACTCCTGTAATGTGTTTTGTGTGTGTTAGTGTCCCTATAGTATTCTTGTTTATTTGAAGAGCCTTAGAATATTAGACGGCTCTATATTATGGCAAAGTTAATTGCCGAAGTTGCTGAGAAATACAACCACTCGTTTAGAGTCAGAATTTTTTCTAATTTTATTTACAAAATCTCACAGCTTATATACTATTTCTTATTCTATGTTTTCAAACAATAATCTTAAACTATTTCTTTCCCCAACTTATTTTTGTCTACGTTTTCTTTTCCCCTTAAATATATTAATTGTTAATAGTTAAGTGACCTACGATAATATTAAATACGTGTTCATTTGTACTGCATTCTAGTGACCCATATTAATCAACACAAGCCACTTCATATTGCATACCACAGGTAAACAGATACGTCACGGGGCTTTTGACGTTTAACCCTCCACTTAGAAAGAGACAGCAGATATAATCAAAAAGTATTTCTGTCCCTCTCTGGCTGCCTGTCTGTTTTGTTTATGTTTTTTTAGATTTCGGGGTGGATTTTTATTATTCTATTTTGGTAGAAATTTATGATATTTTTGTAGAATATTAGAATAATTTTGGAAGGAGATGAATCGTTTTATTAGGAAAACGTAATTCGGAATTAATGTATTTTTTATGACACCTTTCACCGGTCGTCACTAACTTAGTATTTAACTAATTTAGAGATATATTCACAATTTCCTAACACAAAAAGTTATGAGTATATATTTTGCTATATTTTTATTCTTACAAACCTTCAGCACACAGGACTTTCCTTAACGTGAAGGGAAATTGCTAAGAGTTCGATTAATAATGAAAAAATTACGAAATTTTAACTTTTTCATTCAAGAAATTAATAAATACTGGTAATATACATAAAGTTCTACAAGAAAAAATTTTTATAAGCAATATGTCTTATTTGATCTTGATATATTTAGCTTCTTACTTTGCTTTTGCACAAGAAACTATATCCATTGTGACCAAAAACAACATCCAAATCGATTAAGAATTAAATATTTACATATTTTTAACATTTTCATTGAAGAAATTAAAAAATACTCCAAATTTGTCCTTTTTGAACTCAAAATAAATGTTTGTTTACATTTAATTTTTCCACTTTATCCGCCAGTTTTCACTCTGTTTATCTGTTGCTTCTAACACATTTGTTTCGCAAAAAGTTTTAACATCTTTTTTCTCCCTCTACGGGGAGGGTTAAAACTGCTGATTTTAGCGTTTTTCAAACGTCATAATTGACGCCACTGGTTACATTGTGTTGCATACTCTGCATATTACGTTATATTTTGTGAAATCACTTTACTTTTGCTTACATTTTAATTTTGTTTATTTTATTCATTCTATATGTAGGTGAATGCATACATTACACTCCATTAAATTTTTTTTTAAGTTTCATTGCTAAGCATTTTTCTAAATCACGGAGTCTAATAGTTCTGTCCATGGGAGAGTTAAGAAGGAAGCAGGTAGTCCATCGATTTCTCCGGCCTGTAGGATGCCAACAATACCTTCGAATCTTGCTAACTGCAGGTCTATTGTGGAGTTACTTAATATAACATTTCAATATATTTTCTAAATTAATACTTAAGGAAATTTCTAGATTGTTATACAAAGTAAATGAGTAAAATATACAGTGTTGCCAGATTAATCTTAATACCAGAAATAGTAAGTTTAAAAAAGTTACTGGCAATGCTGGCGTCGACGAAGATGTTCGGTTGCCGAGAGCAAAAAAAGAAATCCACGTTGAGGCTCAATGAAGAGTACAATGTTTTTGTTGTGCTCTTTACGTAACTCTCTTTTATACTCTTATACCACGGATGATCTTAACAAATTGTACTAACTTTCACAAAAAATTGTACTTTTTTCAGCCCGATTGTACTAAATTCACTTTTTTTCTATTTTAAACTTTTTGTTAAAAACTAAATAAAAATATAAATGAAAATTCATTTTACATATATTTATGTAAATATGTGCGTAAAAAAAAGTAAAAATTAACAAAATGGTACATAATAGGTAAACTTAACAACTTACTTTAATAATTTAATGTAATCTAACTTTTAAATTCCTATTTATGATACATATTTTGCTAGCAAACTATTTGTTATTTCGAAGTTGTAGCAATACGAATTAAATGATTTCAATAAATTCCTTGTTTGGATTAAATTAAAGACAGTCAGAGCAAACAGTCTATTTCACCACCATAATTTTTTGAATTTCTAAAAAAATACATTTCATTATGTGTAGTGGTAATATAAAAGAAAATATAACAGTAAATTTTTCTAATTCGTAGCGTAGTTTTTTTCCCTCGTGGCATCACAACGGGCCGCTATGCGTGCTCAAGTGTGCTTTGTGATATAAGAGCTACCACTCCGACCTAACCTAGCGTAGTTTTAACTTCACTATAAAAATTAAGGCTTTTAGTCTTTGCATAATTATAGCACCAGTCTAATTTTTGTTAAATAAGAAGCTTTATTTACCAGAAATATTGATACTTAAAACTTAGTAAACTTACCCCTAAAGCTTATTAAACTAAATATTCGATATTTCATACTCTTATAAAGAATTTTAATATTTCTCCGTCTATTTTCCCCCACTCTTCGATTATTTTTAATTTCAAATCTTCAACACTGGTAAATTGTCTGTTATTTGAATAAACTCTTCGGATAAGAATGAGAAATTCATTTGGGGAAACATTTTCAATATATATCAGGATAGAAAGCTGGCCACGATAAAATATCAATTGATTGGTTACGAAACCATTCAATCCTCTGTCTGCTGACGGGAATTCTGCCACAGTTCTGTTGGAAAATATATTTTTTTCTCTCAAGAAAGGGAGCAAACTACAGCTAAGAATAGTATCGTACTCTGTACTATTCATTCGCGTAAATGACAACTTAAAAAAATGACAGCCCAAACCATTAGACTACCTCCCTCCGCTAAAATTTCTTTTAGTAAAATAATTTGGTTCTTTTCTAAGGCCACGCCAGTAGTATCGATAGCCATCTAGTCCATCTAAGTTCGACTTTTTTTCATCAGAGAATATGACCTGAAGACAATTTTATATTCATTGTTTGTTATTATTGAAAAGATGGTGGTGCTCTAATTATGAAAAGGACTTTATTAAATTTTTATTACAAAAATATCCTTTCTACATTTGCAGATGTAAGGGAATGGATAATATTCCTTTTAATAATTATTTAGTGATGAGACATAATATTGGAGTCATGTAATAAAGATGGCAAAATTTTTAAATAGTGCTAAATAAATCATTGAGGTGCTATGGTGTTTTTGACTTTCAAATAGTGCTATAAAAAGTACAATTGTGCCAACTTTTCCATCCCTGTGTTGTAAATTGGTTTAGGAGTGCAGTTGTTTTTTGTACACTATCTTTGCTTCACACTTATTTATATTTGCAGCTACAACCAATATTCGGTCTTGAGAAAAATGCAGTATTGTGCAATTTTATATGTCTTGTGCACACCTCTAATATATATGCATGTACATTGTACAACATTTCAAAGAGAATGGTGTAAAGCTTGTACACTGTACACTGTAAACACACAGCACAAAGCACAGCAAAAGCACAAGAGCAATCTCAAATTCTGTAAGCAGTAGGGATCGCTGCGAAATTAAGTGCTGTGCTTGACTGCGATAGCAGAAAACTTTTCACTGTAAAACTATAGCTAATGAGTTTATTTTTATTTCTTTTGCTTTACTGTTTGCTTTGGGTACAATTGCTGAAAAACTTTAAGCATAGCAGAAATTTAGGTGCTTTTGCTAATTTTAAGCAAGCAATATAAACCCTGATTTTATATATAAGTGGCGGGAAAAACTCTCGGTGTTTTTGTGTTTATAACACACAGCAGCAACGGACATGACAAATAATATGATACATAGGTTTTTATACTTTCTATTATATTAACACGGCATAATAATAAAAAACCTTTGGTTTAATAAAAATAAGCTCAATCTTGTTAATTTTCTGCATTTAGCATTTGAATTCAAAAAAGTAGAAGTCTTAACAGACAGACTTTTTGACGGTAGATAGAACTTTGACTACTTTCATGAAAATTTTGTGATTTTAGCTTATCACACATGGTAATTAAACATTACTGTTTTTGACATAACGTTGCCATTCAATAAGTATGTTTCAAAATTATAAGAACACCTTGTAATGCAAAATTTTTCATTAAATTTTATCATATTCTTTATAAATTACTTTAAGAACATATAAATGTTTGAATGTACTTTTCATCAATATGCTATATTTTTTTGTTGCTTTTGTAATTCTTAATATTTTTCAAAATAACGACTAATTCAGTGTTTCAGAAGTATAAAAACATTTCAATTATTTTAAGAATAAAACACAATTTCAATGAAATTATTTGAAATTATTATGAAATTAATTGAAATTAGTCCACCTTTATTTATTATAAGATTAAATATTCTCTAGGTCATACTCTCTACTAATTAGGTTTTGATCAATATTTGACCATTCTTGACAAATTGAGCTTTTGAATGAACTTAGATTTTCATAATGGCGATTTCCCGAGTAAACACGATTGGACAATATACCCCAAATATTTTCCATAGGAGCACGCTGGCCACTCTAAAACTTTTATATTTTTTTAAGCTAAACCAGTTTTTTGTAAATCTGCTGTTATGAATAGCAGCGTTATCTTGCTGGAAAATGTAATTTTTCATAGGATTTTGTGCTATGAAAGGCAATAAACTCATTTCCAGATTTTTCACGTAATCTGTGCTGTTCATTTTACATGACACAAGTTGAATTTCAAGACATCCATCGCTACAAAATGCTCCCCAAACCATCAGCGATCCACCACCAAAATTTCTCTTGGAGAAATGTAGGGGTTCCTTTCTAATATCTCTCCAGTAGCCCATGTTTCCATTTTTTTTCATCTGAAAATATAACCTTAAATACAACTGATAGTTATTTTCACATTTACAAAAAATTTAATAAATTCATACCGGAGTCCAATTGGTTTGCATATTTTCTTTAGCGAACTTTAATCTTGCAGCCACATGACGGGATAGTAACCGGGGTACTTGGGTCATTTTTGAATATTTTATGTTTTTATATTCTGTTATTGTTCTCCATATGGTTGTTTTTGATACGGAAACACCAGTTGAGGCCTTTATATTTTTCAGGTTTAATGTTGAATTGCTAGCTAAACGATTAATGTGGGCTATTTCTCGCTGGGAAAGTATTTTTTTCCGTCCGGATCTTTTTGTTTGTCCATAATCCTCAGGATTATTTAAAAAATTTCTTAGTCACACTTCTTCCCAATTTTCGAGCAATTTCTCTAAATTTCAAATTTTGATCTTTAAAGGCCAAAATTTTACTTTGTTCTTGTTCGGATAAACTGCACCCACGTAGCATAGCAAAAACAAAATTTTTTCTTTATTTTAAAACCAATTTTAGCTGAAGTTATTGCTTTACTAAATTGCATTATCAGTTTTTCTTCACTTGTTTTTATAATAATGAAACATACAAATAACGGAAAACTTCCAGAAATGAAACAACAAAAGTTTCCTAAAAAAATTTTTCGCATATATAAAGAGTAAATACAAAAATCTATTTCTCTTAATAAATATTTGTAGATCAATTCAATACTTGCAGAGAAATTTGAAAAAAATAAGTGTTCTTATAATTTTGAAACATACCTTATATAACCTAAAAAAGAAACAAATTTTACGACTTATTTAGTTTAATTTTGAACACTGCGACGCTACTACTTAAGCATAAATCTCAAAGAAAAAGATAAATACATTCAAAAAATGTTACGAAAAATAGGATATGAGACGTAAAAAATATTCCAATCTAAATTATAACAAGATATCGTAAATTCATTTCTAAAAAGTCCATGCTCTTCCTGATCGCCATATCATAAGGGAGTGGCAACAAAATATCGAGAAATAATTTTTTTTGTGCTTATATTACAGTATAGAGGGCATTTTGGAGGTCAGATTACTTGTTTCATGTCGAATGAAAAGCATGGACAAGTACCGAAATATTGTTGAATTAAGCAAGAAATATGCAAAATAAAATATTTTGTTTAATATAATGCAATATTAATAATATAATATAAAGTTAATATTATGTAACTTCTCTGCTTCGCTAAAACATTGAGTAATAGGTGATCTAACAAAAGATATACAACAATGATAATAAAAGTACATCAAAATTTAAATAATTTTAAAAAAATTATATTTTAGAAAAAATATAATAATAAAATTGAATATTTATAAATTGTAGGTATTCAGCTGTTTTAGGCCGAGCCAAATAGAATCCGTAATGCGTACATTTTTTTAACTGACAGAAACGCATGTGTATATCACAATGAGTACGCTGCAGGATAAGCTGGTTCTTTTTATAAACAAACAAAATTGAAATTTACTCAAAAGTTTTTACCTATATGTCTTTTAATACACTTTTACACTGTTGCTCTTTTTCACTTTTGAACTCTTTGTTTATGTTTCTTTCTCTCCAAACCGCAAAACTGTGTTGACAAACGAATAAAGAAATACTTGTCAAAGTATTTTACGTCCGTTAAAAGTTAATACATAACAAGTATTAATGTAGTAAATGCCATCCCTAAATAAAAACGTCAAAGTAACGTTTTCAACCGCTTAGATTTTGCTCTCTGCGGCCATACCAAAAAAAAGCGGAAAATTTACATCAATTGAATAAATACAGGGGTATTAAAAATATATTTAACAATCCTGTTTGTTTTTTCCAATGTTTTATTGTTTCCGCTTTTCTTTGTTTGTTTACATTTAATGCGTTTTGTTTTGTAAGTTATACACATTGAGTTATACATGTTTTTTGTTTTGAACAGCTGTGAGATAAAATTAATTATCAAATAACAACAGTTTTGTTGAAAATGGAAAATCAAATCGCGATTTTAGACGAACTTACGAGATGAATTAACTGTATTTACATGTCATTACGTTTTTACCTTTTAAAAACGTTAAAAATATGAGTTCGTAGATTACAAATAAAATAAAAATAAATATGTGTTTAATTTTGGATCAATTCTTTATTGGTCGCACAATTTCGTGTGCCACCTTTAGAAATTGACTTAACCAAAAACAATTTACTTTAATTGCAATTCTTTCACACTCTTCTGCGTATGCAATAACAACTGTTCGTTATTCTACTCTGCTTACAACCTTTTTGTAAGCAACACCACAATATACTTTTCACACACAACGTGTCTGACGGAATTCTTACTGAATCCCACATTACTACTGACTGAATTCTAACTCTCAGAATTGCCGTTGCCTGCTCTGTCTTGTCTTTTATATCACAAGGATCAGCAGTCTGATGAATGCACTCAAAGAAGAATGTCTTCGAGGAATATCTAAAAATGTAAACAAGTTGTTTTCATTATTGTTGTTTGTGCATCTTGTTTCCATTTGTAAAGTTAGACTAGTTTTTGATTGTCTATTTTTTATACTGCACTTTGTTTTTGCTTGTTTACTTCTTTGTCAGCTGCACTTTGTTATTGGTTGTTTACGTTTTTATTCCTTATATTTTTATGCTGATGTTGTTGCTATATTCTTATTTATTCATCGATCTTGTAAACAAGCCCATTATTTTCGTTGTTATATTTTTTTACTTATTCATTGATCACGTGAACAAGTCCATTGTTTTATTTTTGAAGCTTTTGTTTATCATTGTGTTGCTTTTGGAGCATATGTTTATTATTTTAATAACATTATTTCCATTTTCGTAACACTGCCGCCCACTTAAGCTTGTGCGTCCCGAATAGGCTCATTATGTCTTCTCCCATAAATAACCTTGGCGGGTGATCTAGCTGTAGATTCATGCATCGTAGATGGATGCGCCAATAGAAACCACGAAATGTGTTCATCGTAATCCTTCTGTTGCTCACTCACTATTTTTCGCAAGTACTCCTTCATGATTCGACCAAACTGTTCTACCATTCCGTATACCTCACACATCCCCTTGAATACGCCTGACTCGAAACTTGCAAATCATCACTTCATCATCAATCAATCACTTCAAATTTAATTTTTCTGAAGATTTCGTGAAGTTACATTACACTTTGTTTCGTGGGTTTTTAAAAGTGTGTAGCAAAAAATTGTAAAAAGTAGATATTTTAATATTTTTTATTTAGTTTTGTTTTTATTTACGAATTTTATGATATTTGGGGTATTCACACGATCGTCGTAGAGTCATATATCATAAAATAATAACACGAAAAAATATGGCTACTGCGAGCAACCCTCTTAAGTTACTGTAGTATTTCAAATTTGAGTCAGTTGATAAAAGAAAAATACAATTATAAAAAATTGCAAATATTTTGAATTAAAAATGGCAAAAACAAGTCAAAAAACTGAAATAGTAGCTGGTTTGTGCGAAAAATACATATTGGGCATTATTATGGTATGAATCTTCCAAACAATCTATTTTTATAAAAATTATTAAATATTTTCTTGGCACAAAAGAAAATGTTTAAAAACATAGCCATAAACAACTGTTGTTGATTACTTAGCCGGTATAAATTTCTGACGGCGGTTATGTTAAATATGTTGGTTGCTGCCAAGCAGCCAAAGTATACAAACAAAATTTTCTTTTACATTTTAAATGTACCAATTTTTTTTTATTTAACTTTATAAAAATGTAATTAATCTCGAAGTTACTGAACTATGCAGAAATTAATAGCATGTTTTACGTATATGTTACGAATATTCAATGACGGCAACTTTTAAATATTATCACCGGCTCGGCGACGAGTTTTTCCCTTTTGGCTTAGATTTACACTGTTTAGTTATGACAAAACTATAAACACATCATCTTTGAAGCACAACAACAATTTTTTTAAACTATCATAAAACTTTAGTATTTTATGACAACAAGACTGGATAGCATACCATGTGAATGCGCCAATTGTTTATTTATTTTAGTTTTATGAACTTTGTTTTGTTTAACAAAACGATTAACGATTTTAATTATAAGGCGAAAAAATTAAATCCATTAATAATTTGTTTTAATTTCCTTTTAAAATCTTGTTTATTTCTCCACCAATTGCTCGTTCCGATATAGCACTGAGAAATTTTAAATTAGGCTTGCTGCTGCCTGAAGCAAGAAAATGCAATATTGTACATAGTTTCCTTTTTTTGTTTTTTTTATTGCCTGCGACCGGGGTAATGGCTATGAAATTATGAAATAATCATTTGCCATATTAAAAGAAAAAAAATCTCAACAAAACAAAAAATAAAGGAATGTCCCAACAAAAAAACATTTGTTCTTTGAGAATATCTAAAAAATATTTTCTAAAAAAAAGAAAACCATAAGAGAATATTATCCGATGAAAACCATGCGATGTTTTCTTCTTCACGACATTTTTGAAATGAAATTTGAAGGTTTAAATTTGATGCGTTGCTGTGCTAAGTCAAAAAAAATTACCAACACATATGCAAAATTTGATGTAATCTGTTTGATTGTCATCAGGGCAAGCGTCTTTGTTACGCCAAGGTGCCCTCCGCTAGTTCCATTTTGAAACCCATTTAAGACTTCTTTCATTTTGGAGGAAGGTACAACTATTAGGATGGATGAGGTCATACCATCAGCGCTTTCCCAAAGTCGATATAAGCACCCGTCTACTACTTTTAAGCTGTCCCATTGTGCCCGATAATCTTTTGTAAGAGAACCTTCCGCTGTTATTTCAGGTAGGCCGTTTGTCCTCTTCTTTAACTGCTATAATTTTTCCCAATATTGAGTCACTCGTTTGGGCTTCAGACCAGTCTTCGTCGGCATCGACATCGTTAGCCGGATGTCGGTGATGGATTTTTTCTTCTCAGCCTTCACGCAATGTTTACACTCTAAATTACACTGTCAGCGTGAGAGAGCATCAGCATTTCCATGTTTCGTGCCTCTTCTATGTTTAATGCTGAAGTCATAAGTCTGGAGGCGTTTCATCCAACGTGCTAACTGTCCTTAAGTGTTCTTGATTTGTAATAGCCATCGCAGTGCGGAATGATCGGTCCTTAGTAGAAAATGTTGGCCATACAGGTACTTATGGTAATGTTTTATGCATTCCAGCATTGCAAGTAGCTCACGTTGGGTCACACAGTAGTTCCGTTCAGGCTTTGATTGTGTACGACTGTAGTACCCTACGGCTTTCTCAATCCCATTGCCCACTTGCGAAAGTACACCATCAATACCATATCAGTTGGCACAACTGTATAAAATTCATTTTTCCCCCGGGGACTGGTGCGGCACATAATAAGTCCTTTAATGTCTGGAACACCTTTTCCTGTGACTCACCCCATTGATACAGCTTTGACTTCTTGGTGAGCTCATACAGGTTTGCTGCCACGCTGGCAAAATAAGCCACAAAGTGCTAATATATTTAGATAGTCCCAAAAAACTGTAATTCATGAAGACTCTGGGACAAGGCCAGTCCTTTACTGTTCGTATTTATATTTTGCCCCAAATACTTCACTTGTCTTTAAAAGAGTGCACATTTCTTTACGTTCAATTTTAGGCCAGCCATTGATATTCGTTGCAGAACTTCCGCCAGGTTCTCGAGGTGTTCGTTGAAAGTTCTGCCCATCACTATTATGTCATCGAGATACACCAGACAAGTCTTCCAATGCAGTCCGTTCAGTACATGTTCCATACAGAACCCAAATGACATGACTTTAAACTGCCATAAGCCGCCATTCGCACTGAATGTAGTCTTCTCCTTATCTGCAATCTCAATCTGCCAATATCCGCTTTGTAGATCCAATATGGAGAACCACTTTGTTCCGCTTTTTCCTTCGAAAAACAAAAGAACACAACACGAGTGTTTTCAGTTAATATATCCTCCAAAATATTAACTATATATTAAATACATATATATAAGTTAACGTTGGCACATTTGAAGTGAAATTTTTTCATTTATTTTGGCGACACCCTAATACAGTCCATATAAATTGCTGACGGCATGTCTGGCAATATATTCAATTAATTCCCAAGACTTTTGGTGTAACCTGATTCCCCATTGTCGGCAAGAAAATAGTGCGGGAACGATAAGCTTGGATTAGTTTGATTCTTTTTATATTATTGTATTTTAGTTAGTCTGTAACCAGCACTCAAAATAGATGGACAAATCCAAAACTGAATTTGCCTTTAATAAAAAGCCCACTTATAAAAACATAATTGGCGCCCAACATGAGGCTTTTATAATAAAGTTTGAAAAAAAAAATCAAAAATTAAGAAAAAACTCTTGAAAATGTGAACAAATTTTTGTGTAAATAAAAATTAAAGAAAACCTTTTAAAGTACAAAAACCTTTTTTTAAGAAAGAACTATTGTGAATACAAATAAGGCACCAAAGGTTTTGCCAGGACAGTGCTCTCAAAACCCTTTTTGTCTTCCACTAGTAAAATGGGCATAAATGTAAACAGTGTAAACCCAATATCTGTTAAAAAACTTAAATTCAAGCTATAAGGATCCAGAGCAATAAAAGTCTGGCCAAATACAAAAAGAAAACAACAAAACAATGAATACTTTTTCAACAACAAAAGTGAGCGAGTAATTAGACAATTAAACAAGTGCAGTTTAAAAGGAGGATATAAAGTACCGGGGCTTCGAAGTAGCCTGGTTAGCAGAACAGTGGCACCGAGAAACACCACCGAGAAACAACACTCCAGCCGCAGCGAAAATAACAAATAACATGAAGTATAAATACCTGCAAGTAGAGTGCTTGCAAAAAAATAAATATTTCCAAACTCGATGTAAATCTTTATAAGGGTATTAAATCAGCTGCCTGTGTTTTATTTTATACTGTTTTTTTTTGTTTGTTTTGTTGCGTTTGGCGTGGTGGTAGTAGATTACAACAGGAGGTAGAGGGGCTCAACAGAATAGAAGTTGATAAGAGAAAGAATATAAGATATTTAGGGGAAGCTAATTGGTGGGAAAGGAAGGCAATGGCGGTAACACCGGAACAATTAAGGGCATTGGTGGAAGTTGCTATAAACAACGCTCACATTCTCAGAAACTGGTTTTCGAAAAAAAGATTGAAGATCTTCTTAGAAAATTCAATGAGTGTGTCGTTCAGACCCCCGACGTTGAAACTTACTGGGACATAGCGCGACGAACCGCTCGACATAGTAAAGTCTCTGCCGGACTTCGAGGATAAACAAGAGACGTATGTTTCATGGCGCCAAGCGGCGCAAACCGCCTACAAAGTTTTTGAAAAATTTGAAGGCATTTCCAAACATTACCAGGCCGTAACCATAATTAGAAATAAGATAAAAGGACCGGCCGATATGGTATTGTCCTCCTGTAACGTAGTTCTAAACTTCAAAGTAATCATTGCTCGGCTTGACTTTACGTATCCGGACAAACGGCCGATTTATTTAATTGAGCTGGAGCTTTCGATTCTTCGGCAAGAATAAAACTATCATGACATACGAAAGGCCACTGCAGCAATTATTAACGAAAAATGCAGAATGGACGCGCTTCGTGTGTTCATATCCGACACAAATAAAGGGTTAAGTGATGTGCTTTGTCGGCACATCCGAACGATCTACCTTCGGCCCTGGCGTTCGCACAGGAAGTCGAAACTAATCGGGAAAGTTATTTATTCGCAACCAACTTTGCTAAGAGTCTTAAAAGCAAAGAAAAGGGCAGGTTTAAATCAAGGTAGCAAGGTGGAATGCGCTCAATTAGGAACCCCCATTTTTACAAACGTCAAAGTCCAATCGGACCTTCTCAGACCTGGTATTATGAAAATCGAACACAAGATCGTTATTATAATAATCAAGCTTCGGGGCAGACAACAAAGCGTCAAAACAGTGGCTCCGCTAGATTTACCGGACCCAAGCAACAGAGGATCAACCATATTTCTCAAGACATTGCTTTGGCAGAACAAGAACAAGACAAGTATGAACACCAGGTAGAACCAGTAGCATCAGAAATCGATGCTGAGGAGGTATTTAATGAAATAAATTTTTTAGTCAAAACTCCAGGGAGAAACATTAGATTATTAATAGATACGGGAGCTCCGAAGAATTACATAAAAGCCCGTAGCGGGCTTTGTAACATAGTTTCAGTAGAAAATCCTTTTTTAGTAAAATCTATCTAACGCTTCAACACCATCGATAAAAAGTGCAAACTTTACCTATTAAACACGAATAGTACGTTTTTTACATTGCCTTGATCTGCTAACGCAGTTAATTGCAAAGCTAGATTTCAAAAATGGTGCAAATGTGAGTTCCAGACAGGTAGAGGACACATGATGAAGATTTTATTAGGAGTTTTTGGAACACCTAACGAATCCCTACTTTTGAACACTAACATTGTCGCCACATCCGAACCGAGGCTAACGATCCGGTTTATTCAAAACTCTATTCCTTACTCGAAGATACGTAATTTGCTGGAAAATCGCAAAATCAGACCTTCTAGGTCCCCTTATAACAATCCCATCTAGGTCATCGATAAGAAGGGCAAGGACGATAGCGGAAACGCTCTGAAACGGCTCGTTATTGATTTTAGGAAACTAAATCAAAAATTATTCATGATAAATACCCCACTCCCGATGTGGCATCGATTATGTCAAACTTGGGAAAAACGAAATTTTTTACGACGCTTGATCTTAGATCATGCTTTCACCAGATAACGCTTGCAAAAAAAGATAGGGAGAAAACGGCTTTCTCGGTCGGAAATGGGAAATATGAATTCTGTAGGCTCCCTTTCGGTTTGAAGAATGCTCTTAGTATTTTCCAGCGTGCCATTGATGATGTATTGAGGGAGCAGATAGGGAAATCGTGCTATGTTTACGTTGACGACGTAATTATTTTCACGGACAGCGAAGATGATCACGTTTACCAAATAGCATGGGTATTAGGTAAACTGTATGAGGAAATATGAGAGTCTCTGGTGAGAAGTCACACTTTTTAAAGAAAGTGTCGAAATATCGAATACCTTGGCTTTGTGGTGTCCAGAGGTGGCTTTATAACCAGCCCCGATAAGGTGAATGCAATTCGCAACTATGAACTCGAAAGCGGAATTTCATACTTTTCACCGAAAAGATTCGTCACCTGATTGACTTTACTGATAGGGACATGATCATTGATGAAGTAAAACTGGCGGCTAATCCAGAAGTTCTGAATGCAATTTACTGTGATTTACAAGTACTAGCTAGTATTCAGAATGAGTTACTCAGGTGCTTTCCAGCAACGAAATTTTGGCACTGCAGAAAAATGTATTGGATATTTTTGATAAAAATGAACAGATCGAGATAGTTAATATCGAACATAATCGCGCTCACCGAGCAGTGCAGGAAAATGTAAAACATATTCTTGATGACTATTATTTGCTAAAAATGGCTAAGTTGGCAGCCGAAATCTTGACAAACAAGGCTAAATATGATAGACATCAACGCAAACAAGAGATGGGAGCGACCCCAACACCATCGTACACAGGGGAAATGCTTCATATCGACATTTTCTCTACGGACAAAAAATATTTTCTTACATGTGTTGGTAAATTTTCGAAATTTGCCGTGGTCTAACCAATACCATCCCGTACAATTATAGATCTGAAAATTGTAATTATACAACTAATGAAACTTTACCATGATACAAAGAATATCTATTGTGACAACGAATCAAAATTAAATTCAGAGACTATCACGTCAATGTTGGAAAATCAATTTGGATTCGTGCTCGCAAACGCGCCTCCGCTCCATAGCACTTCAAATGGTCAGGTCGAGCGCTTCCATAGCAACCTCTCAGAGATTACGAGGTGCCTCAAGCTCGAGAATATAACCGAGATTATAATGGTGGCTACTGCAAAATATAATGGAACTATTCATTCAGTGACCAACAGAAGACCTGTAGATGTTGTCCACAGTACATCGGTAGAAATAAGGGAGGAAATAAAAGAAAAAATCTTGAAAACTCAACGACCTAACTTGATAGGGACAACCCCTCCAGACGGAATAGGGCCTTTGAAGTTGGGGAATGTGTGCTTGTAAAAAATAAGAAGAGATTGGGGAACAAATTAACACTTTTGTATACGGAAGAGAAGGTGGAGGTAGACTTGAGAACTACAGTTCTTATTAAAGTGAGGGTGGTCCATAAGGACAACCTAAAATAAAAAAAATCAGCTTCTCGACCTTTTAGAATCATTCCATCGTGACTTGTTGGTTTTGTTTTTTTTTTATAGAATTTTACTCATAGTTCTTCCACTCCGGATAGTGACTGCAAGGTAAATGGACTGCTCTAACTCAGATTACATTCCTATTACGGACGGGGGCGTAGTTATATGCAAAGGATTTTGACTACTTGCGACATACAGTTAATCTCATAAGTAAGTATACAGACCTAAGGCAAATGTTCTTTAAAAAAAAATACAACAAAAATTTTTTGAAAAAAAATGAGATTGCATACTTTATTTCATGTATGTTTGTACTTAAAAAAAAAACTTAAAAATTAATTACAAAAAATAAAGATTATAAAAATACTAGCAGATTGTACCCGTCGTTGCGCGGGTTATAAAAGTAACAATAAATAAAAATCCGGTTTCGAAACCGGCAATTTTTCAAATTATTCGGAAACTAAGTCCTAAATATAAATGCATGCAATTCGCCCGTTTTCTCTTTACCCCTTTTTGGACCCCTTTCGGTCAAACTTTTTAAACAGAACACCTGCAATAGCTATTTGGGAAACTTAACCGAGCTAAATCGTAAAAAAAATACCTTTAAAACCTATAAAATACAGTATTTATGTATAAAGTACTAATTTTTGCCCTTTTTTCCCATTCGTCCCATTTTTTTACCCGTTTTGGTCAAAATTTTGAAAAGATTTATAGCCTATAACCTGCACCGACAAAAAACCGATCTATATAACAAATTTCAAGAAAATCGGTCCAGGCGTGATTGGCTAACAAACAAAAAAACAGACTTACAGAAAGATTTATAATATATATTAGGATATTAGGATTAGGATAACCTCCACTCAATTTGCCCGTTTTCAGCCCCTTTCCCCCTTTTTTAACCCCTTTTGGATCTACTTTAGAAACGGAATACCTCCAAAAGCTATTTGGGAAACTTAACCAAGCTAAATCGTAAAAAATTACCTATTACCATTTTTTCCCCATTTGTCCCATTTTTTCTCCCCTTTTGGTCAAAATTTTAAAAAGATTTATAGCCTATAATCTGCACCGACAAAAGCCCGATCTATATACCAAATTTCAAGAAAATCGGTTCAGGCGTTCAGCCGTGATTGGCTAACAGACAAACAAAAAAACAGACTTACAGAAGGATTTATAATATACTAGCAGATTGTACCCGCCGTTGCGCGGGTAATAAAAATAACAATAAAAAAAAATTCGGTTTCGAAACCGGCATCTTAAAAAATGCAATTTTTCAAATTATTCGTAAACCGGTTTATCAAACAACCAAGTTTTTCGCCCCTTTCACCTTTTGGTCCAACTTTATAAACGGAAACCCTCCAATAGCTATTTGGGAAACTTAACCAAGCTAAATCATAAAAAAATACCTTTAAAACAGATAAAATACATCATTTTTGCATAAAGTACTAATTTTTGCCCATTTTTTCTCCCTATGTCCCATTATTTCCCTTTGAATCAAAATTTTGAAAAGATTTATTGCCTATAACCTGCACCAATATCCCAAATTTCAAGAAAATCGGTCCAGGCGTTCAGGCGCAATTGGCTATGCACTCAATTTGCACGTTTTTGGCCCCTTTCCCCTTTTTGGGCCTCTTTTTGTTTCAACTTTAGAAACGAAACACCTCCAATAGCTATTTGAGAAACTTAACCAAGCTAATCGTAAAAAATTACCTATTACCATTTTTTCCCCATTTGTTACATTTTTTCTCCCCTTTTGGTCAAAATTTTAAGAAGAATTATAGCCTATATCCTGCATCGACAAAAGCTCGATCTATATCCCAAATTTCAAGAAAATCGGTCCAGGCGTGATTGGTTAACGAACAAACCAACAAACCTTTGGGAAACTTAACCTAACTAAATCATAAAAAATTACATATTACCATTTTTTCCCCATTTGTCCCATTTTTTCTCGTCTTTTGGCCAAAGTTTTTAAAAGATTTATAGTCTATAACCTCCACGGCCTAAAACCCGATCTATATCCCAAATTTCAAGAAAATCGGTCCAAGCGTTCAGGCGTGATGGCTAACAAACAAAAAAACAGACTTATAGAGAGATTTATAATATATATTAGGATTAGGATTCTCATTTAACACGTTCCCTGCCAAGCTATTTATGTGAAGGTGTCTTTTTAGGCCATGTGTGCCATTTTCGGTACACGACAACTATTTTTATAAATCTATAAAAATACAAGTTTTTTTTTTGAAAAAATGTATGTTATTTTCAAAATTACCTATTCAAATTACCTATTCAAAGGGCAAAATGCACAAAATAACAATAAAAATTAAATTTATTTCATATAGAATAAGGGACAGAAGGGTAATGTACAAAAAAGAATATATGTTTTACTCAAGTTTGATTACATGGCTGCATCCTTTTTACTGGTCTACCATTACAGTTTTGTAACTCATGGTGTAATTCTAAAAGGTAGGAAGGACATGGTCATTATCTTCAGAAAATACATCATTATTTGTCTTACATAAATATGAAATCAGTATTTTAAAAAGTGAAATTAAACTATTGTTCCTTGTATTATAAAAAATTTATTCATTTACAACTGTCGTATTGAATAAAAGTTCAAAAGTAAACATTTTAAATTAAAAAGTTCAGCTTGGCGTAGAAACTTTTAAAATATCCAAATATTTGTGCAGGTCCGTTATTACATCAGTAAACACCAACTTTCCCACTCCATATGTTGATAGCTTCCCCAGACCGTTGCAGACCCACCACCGTGTCTTACTGTACCTGACATGTTGATTGGATTCAGCTCTGTATTTGGTTTTCTCCAAACTTTTTCGCGCCCATCCGATCCGTGGATGTTAAATTTACTTTCGTCTAAAAAAATTACATTATTCCAATAGCTTTTATGCTATTTTCCAAATGTTAGACGTTTTTGGCAGTTAGTCTTATTAACATGCGGTTTTCTAACATTTCGACCGTGATAACCAGCATTATGGAGCACCCGACGGATGGTCTCAGGACTACATGTCTTTCCGGTATGTTTTGATATTTCCGATAGTATTGTAGCACGATTTTACAGTTGTCAATACCAACGAAACGTTTCATGTGCATAAACAAAAGAATATCCACTTGCATATGAGCAACGACCACTTGACTCAATGTTGCTGACCGTCGCTGCAGCGTATGACGCCATAATAGTAATGCGCACACGCGACGATCATTTGACACTTTGTTGAGTGATCGCCGGCAGTATTGATATGCATATAGTATGTACTATGTGCGTTGTTATTGTATTGCATAGCTAGTGATTGTGTGTGGCTCTCTTCACACTTTACCGTGGGAATTATTATGAACAGCGGACGCGTGTCGTATGACATCCACTTGCCCATGATAAACACACACAAACCCTTTAATATATAGTTAAGTATTAATTATACACACAAACATATGTTCTACTATTATTGTATTAGAAGTAAGGGGTTGATTTGGAATTGTCAAATCAGCCAAAATTTTAGTATAAAAGAAGGGACATTTTCCCTCAAAGAATCAATCAATGAAGTCTAGTCGAACAGTGCACATTTAAAGTGCACTCGACTAAAAATAAGATAACCATTACAATTTTAATAATTCTACATGGCGATCCTGCCAGTATCTTGGAGTACTTAAATACACTGCACCCAAGTATAAGGCATTAGGTTTGGAGTGCATCAAACTCTACTAGCACCCAACAAAAGAATTTGTCCTGACGAGTTTAGGTTATAAAAACCCGTCAGCCGCGTGAAGGAAGAAACTGTCTGGCCGATAGACAGTGGGTCTAAGGACCCTCCTAGGAGACTTCAGCACCACTATATATACTTTGCTGCAGGAAATTTTACCGCTGAAGGACGAGTACAACAAGAGTGAAGGAGAGACTCAGAAATAAAAATCCGTTAAACTGTCACCCAAATCCACCAACAAAACTACTGAAGAAGAAGCTTCCCGGATAGTTTTCCTGATCAACCAGGACATCAAAAAAAATCCTTTTTATCTGATTAGTTTAGCTTGAAAAGTGGGGCATCTCAGCTGCCTCCATAGGCCAGAAAGCGTTAACCGCTCTTGGCAAACAGTTTCAACAATAACAAAATGATAGTAACATAAAACATATATATATCAAAAAAAAAAAAAAAAAAAAAAGAGACTAAGATCAAAAAATAAAAAGAGAGAAAAACAACATTTTTTATTCATAAATAGTGTTATTTGTTAGAAATGTGTAAACAACAGTCAAAGGTAGATAGGGCTAATGCCAATGTAGTAAATGAAATAGAAGTAGGTAATGAATCAATTAGTCTATCTAAAATATAAAATTATTTAATAATAATTGTAGTTATCTTATGTCTCCATTTTGCCTTACACATTTACTCATTACATAGAAGAAGATATTTAAGTAGAGCCAATGAATTTGACAAAATCTAAATGGACTGGCAAGCAATAATTAAAAGATTAAGACTATTAAAAGACGATTTTGATAAATCATGTAAATGTTTGAATATAGAAAGAAATGTAATAGACGAAACAGTAGTAAAACATCTGAGAACTTTGATTGACAAATTAGAAAGAATAAGAATTATTATTAACGTAAATTTTGGTAGAGCAGCAGCCGAAAATTTCTTTTCTGATGTAAGAAGTAGGCTATTGAATATTTTATCAAGAAAAGGTTTATATATTGAATTACCAACTACATTCTATGAAGAAGTATTTTATAAATTAACGACAGACCTGAAATCGAACGAAACATTGGTTCAATTGTATAATCAGGAAACAAAACTTGAAATAGTTTCAACAAACATGACCCAGACAATAGTAGAATTCCTAAATACAGCCTCAAAGCTCATAATCGACTTTGATGGCAAGTCAAAAAATCTGAGAGGATTTATAGAGTCCCTGCAATTATTAAACACAATCAAGGGTGACAATGAAGCAATAGCAGTGTCTTTAATAAAGACCAAACTAAAAGGAACTGCTAGGAATCTAATTAAAACTGAAAGCACAATATTGGAAATAATCAATAAGTTGCGCACTACGGTCAAGGGCGAGTCGGTAGAAATACTGACAGCTAAAATTATGAATACTAGACAAAGTAATAAAACTGCAAACACTTACTGCAGTGAAATTGAAAACTTAACAAAATCATTGGAAAATGCATATATATCCGACGGGTTATCATGTGAATTGGCAAACAAGTATTCAACGCAAGCTGCCGTTAAAGCATTAACGAAAAATTGTACCATAGATAACGTAAAACTTATCATGGAGGCAAGCCAATTCAACAACATGAATGAGGCAATTACCAAATTTGTTAGCAGTTGGACAGAAGCAACTGGCCCGCAAAATACTTTGCTATATTTGGGTAAAAAATATAATCGAACTGGTAACAGAGGAAATAATAATCAATATCGAAGGAAATATAACAATTTTCCCAATCAAAACATAATAACAACTTCAGCCTTCCACAAAGACCAGGAAATAACAGAAACAGGCAAGGTTTCAACAATAGACGTAGAAACTACGTAAGAGCAACTACTCATACGAAAACGGTTCGGAAAACTCCGACACCCCCCTAAGATAAGCTCAACACATAGTAAAATATACAACCTTAATCTTAACTTAAGTTTTTTTGTACACATGGAAATTAATAATACTAGATTAGGTTAGGTTAGAGGACGTGCACCTGTCGGTTAAGACAAGCACAGTACCCGGAGGTCCAAATTGACCCATTGCACATTGTCCTTAGGGGAGGAAGGAAAAGGAGGATATAAGAAAATAGGGAAGGGGAGGGAGAATAGGAAACAGAGGAACGAAAAAAAAAAACAACAGACACAAAACAACAGAGGTTGAGAGTGCGACTACACTTATGAAGCCCTAGCACCACTCAACCAGCCCAAGCTGCTAATGAATCTGTGGAGAGCCTTGATGTCGGCTCTCGACACAGAACTCAAGTTCTCAAAGAAGGCCCTGCGAAGGGTCCTCAACCTCAACCTACCAAGGGCTGGGCAGTTGCAGAGGAGATGTTCGACAGTCTCCAACTCCTCCTCATCGCAACATACCCTGCAATAGTCCGGCTGGGATCTGGAACAGATCCCCGTCAGCGACCTAATCTCGCAGTGCCCCGTGATAAAACCGACAACCAACCTTAAGCTGGCCTTAACCAAGCCCAGCAGCCACTCTGTCCTCTTGCTGTCGACAGCTGGCCACAGACGCCTAGAAACAGAACAACCCGATCCGTTCCCCCAACGTCTCTGCTCTTCCCTCCTAACCCATCCATCGATGAGGCCATAGAGGTGACAGACTGGGGGGTCAGGACCAACCGTCAAATCGCCACCTGAAAGCGAACCTAACCTAGCGAAGGCATCCGCCGTCTCATTGCCCAGTATTCCGCTGTGACCCGGAACCCAGCATAGACGGATACGGTCTGGTCCAAAACTCCACAACGACTCTTTGCACCCGCGAACGAGCCGTGATTTGCACCAGACCGACGCAATGGCCCTAAGGGCAGCCTGACTGTCAACGAAGATCATGTAAGATTCCGAATCCGAAGATGGGCCACCAGCTATGGCCTCAATAGCCTTCAGTATTGCGAAAATCTCCGCCTGAAAAACGCTGCAGTCATCATTCAACCTGAAGTGGAGTTCAAAACCGAGTTCCTTACAGAAAACCCCAGCACCTGTACATCCACCTAACTTAGACCCATCTGTGAAGATGGGTATACCACCCTGCCCCTGGAGTACCCCACCACTCCATTGTGCCCTATCCGGTATGAGTATACTTAAACCAGGTAGGAACATAGCCTCAGGCACAATATAATCAGTGGCTTTTTCCGAAAGTCCGTTGCTTCCGTCAGGAAAGAGGGTATTCAGAACTCTGGAGGGACCTATCGAGCGCTGTTTCCAACAGCCCGATTCCCTCAGGCGTATGGCACTACGCGCTGCAGACAGAGCATAGTATCAAGAGCAGCCTGACGGCAACTTTTCCTCACTCCAGTGATACTCAAAGAGGCAATCCGCTGAACCTTATCCAAGATTTTCCGTTGAAAACTCTTATCTAAGGCACACCACCAGACAACACAGCCGTAAGTAATAACCAGTCTAACAATCGCCAGATATATCCAGCGAATGGCCCTAGGCGGAAGACCCCAGTTCTTACCTATGGAGTTCCTACACTGGTAGAAAGCATTTAGTCTCTTCTTCATTCTTTCCTCGGTGTATCGTTTCCAGTTCAGCTTGCTGTCCAGGACAACACCCAAGTACTTGACCTCAGAAGACAACGGCAGCTCCCTACCAGCTAATCTTGGCAGCCTGAAGGTTCCAATCTTGTACCTACGTGCAGAGACCTGCGCCGAGCAAATTTGTCGGCGGCGGCGGCTAAAGTTGAAAAGCTTCAGCGGCGGCTTTAAGCCGGCTGTCAGCCGAAATATGGTAAAGTTTCGGCGGCTCTTTTATTTATTTAAATAATATGCATACATTTCCAACATTTATGTATGTAAAGAACAAAAAAGACGTGTAAATCCATGTATGAAACATTAGTCTCACATAATTGGTCATTACAACTTTTCAGTCAGGATTACGACCTAGCTTCTCACACCACTTATGAGTGTGCGTTAATTTTATATATGAGTGTTGGGGCCTACAGTTTTAAAATGGACTCCAAATGATAGATTTTAGAGAATCTTTTCATGGCAATTTTATTTACTCTCAAAGGTTTTGCCAAAAATTGCAGTAAATTTACTAAATAATCATTGTTAGCAAATCGATTATTAAAAATAAGCGACTAAAGAAAAAATTAGAACAAAAAGTAAAATTACACACAAGGTGGCAACACTGGTCTGCTGTGATCCGAAACGACATAAATAAAATGGCCCTGGTTGCTCCACCATGTTAAAGGGCCTTAGATCTCTGCAGCACATTTGCACAAGCAGACATGCGTTAGCAAATTTTTCGGAATCTGCATTTTCAGAACTTCCTGGCAATATGGTTTTAGGTTTGGCATTCGAATTTTCAAATTTTTTTGGATTTTACATTAATACCATGAGCACGTAAATGGTTACAGAGGTTTGATGTCGACGCAGAAACTCCAAACCTGAAATTATTTCGCATATTATAACACCTACAAAACAATTATCAGAAATAAGTATTCAAAATAAAATTTTCCAAAAAAATTTGGCTAAAAGCTAATTGAAATTGGAGTTTCAATTATTGTTTTGGGAAATCAATACCATTAAAAATAGCATGGTCGTCATCGGAATCAGATGAATTTAACTCATTTAAATTATTGAAATTTGTAGTTCTTTGGCTCTCCATTTCAATTTTTTGTCTTTTAAAAAATTTAACGTAAAGTTAAAAGTGTTACCACATTCACCAAAAACAAGAAAAGGTGTTCAAAATTTCCATATCAAAAAATTAAAAATTTTTCTATTAATATATCACAAAATGAACAAAAAAACTTCAATAATGTATTTAAGTCAAGTAAAACAAATATATAAATATCATATATATAATTAAAATTTACTGTATACAATTTTAAAAACATATTTTCATATATTCTAATTTTCTTACATATACAACGCCGGCTAAATTTAAGCCGAATCAAGCCGAATAAATTTTCGGCGGCGGCGGCTTTTAAATTTTGTCGGCGGCTCGGCTTAGCCGGCTGTCAGCCGATCGGCGCAGGTCTCTGCCTACGTGAGAACAAAACGAGGTCCGTCTTATTTTGATTTATCCCCAGACCACATTTTGTCGCCCAAGAGGATAAAATTCCAAGAGCGGACTCCATCAGTTCCCCCAGCGTTTGCAAAAATTTACCACCCACAAGAATAGCCACATCGTCGGCATATGCTACAACCTTAAAGCCCCTACTTTCGAGGAGCCTCAGACCAATATTTGCAACCAAGAGCCACAAAAGAGGGGATAGGACACCCCCCTGTGGTGTACCCCTGGTCACACGCTTGACGAAAGAACATCCACCCAGATTTGATCGGATTAGTCTGTTACCCTTAGTGAAATCTCAATAGAAGAAGTGGTAACGTTATTGAAGGTCCCTTCTATATCAAGGAAGGCCGCCAGTGTGTACTCACCCCTAGCCATATTCGCCTCAACAAAACCAGTCAATTCATGAAGAGCGCTCTCAACAGACTTACCCTTAATGTAAGCATGTTGCGACCCACTCACCAGAGATCAGTCAATGTTTGACCTTAAATATAGATCGATAAGTCTCTCCAAAGCTTCCAAGAGAAAGGATGAGAGTGATATCGGTCTATAATCGTTAGGGCCAATGTGACTGGGTTTACCAGCTTTCGGTGTAAGCACCACGAGCACATCTTTCCAACCCTCAGGTATATCACACCACCGGAGACAGTCTCTATACACGTCCACCAGATATTCGTGTAATATATCATCAGCACGCTGAAGCAGAGCCGGAAAGACACCATCCGGACCAGGCGACTTGAACGGCTCAAAGCTACTAATAGCCCATTTGACCTTATCTCTGGTAATGATGTCTTCCAAAACCGGCGTAGTTCCAGCATCACAGAAGGGATCAGCTACACCCAACGGATAGCTTCCTGGATCCTCACAATCGGGAAAATGAGTACTCAATAGAACCTCTAGGGTTTCTTTTCTCGAGGATGTCCACATGCAATCGTTCTTTTGGACGAAGCCTAGGACTTTGGGGTCCTTCGACAACATCCTACGGAAACGAGCCACATCAGAAACATCCTCGATACTACTGCAGAAACTCATTCAGGTGGTTCTCTTTGAGCGCTTTATTGCTCCCTTATATTCATTAAAACTGGATCTATATGCAGACCAGTCCACATCCCTGCCCGACCTCTTAGCCTTATTAAAGAGTCTCCTGGTACAACGGCGGAGCCTCTGGAGTTCCGCATTCCACCAGGCAGGCTGGCTCCTCTTACCCGGGTAAGTAAGACAACAAAATATCCGTCAAAGATCCAACTCGATCATTGATGCCAGGAGTGGAGCGTCCCCTAAGGGCTCTAAGCTCCCCCTCCACAGCCCTTTCACACCTGATCCAGTCGGTTCTTCTTGGATTTCTAAAAGGCCTGTTAAGGCCCCCAGATAGATTAATACTGAATGATATCAGTTGGTGATCAGAAAAAGAACACTCATCTGAAACCCTCCAGTCCCTAATCATAGACCTATCCATGTTAGTGAGCGTAATGTCAATTACCGTCTCTCTAACACGGTTTCTAAACTTTGGCGTGTTACCAGCGTTACAAATGCTGAGCCTATTAAGAATAATAAAATTCAAAATAGACTCACCCCTAGTATTTATGTCAGCACTGCCCCATTGGGTATGATGAGCATTGGCATCACAACCGAAGACAAGGTGACATCTTTTCCTCTTTGCATGCTCCACCAGTGGTTCAATTAAGCCACCAGGAGGGGATGCAGACTCGTACACAGATGCCAGCATCAAATCGATCCCATGGTCATTTCTGTAGACCACAGTTGTTACGTCACCTGTACAAAAGGAAGGAGTGATTAACAAGTCCAAACCACTTCTAGCTAAAATACAGGTCCGTACCTTATCACTTGTTCCAGGAACAAGTAACCTATAGTCAGCATCGCTCAAAACCCAGGATCCTATCCCTAAGGATCCAGGGTTCCTGGATAAGAGCGATATCAGCTTCAAGGCTGCGCAGGGTGGTTAATAGGTTGTGTGAGGCGGCTTCGCAGTGATGCAAATTAATCTGCACCACTTTTAGCCTCCTCTGGGTCACCTGACACCGACTATGTCCGGATAACGGAATTTCAGACGTACCAACCCACATAACACTACCCCACCCCTTGCCCTTAGCCACTGAAGGGAATCCTGATCAATAGCAATCCTAAGATCGCAGCCTTTCCTACCATTACCAGTCCGGGAGTTGACAACTACCCATGAGCTGGCGTTCAATCCATCATTCTGCTTTCCAATAAGTTTTGGTATGACATTCACCCGTCTAAAGGTAGGCGGGACCCATACCTTCGCTATTGGACGTAGAGGGAGGTCGGATTGAGGGACCACCTCCAACCGAGCACCAGGCCAGAGTTCACCAAGGCGCTTCACTGATTCCACAAGGAACTTTACAGTTCCCCCGTTTTCACAGTTCACTACCTTGATGCCCTTGGACCAACCTATAGAAGATATGCGGGCATTCAAGCCATCACAACTGTCCTCAAAAATGAATTCAATTAACCTTTCTTCAACTAGATTCCACCTTTCAGGAGAGATTTTGCCATCCAAATCCGACCTGTCGATGAAAGCCAGCTGAATGGAAGGGTTAGTTCCCAGGTCACCCTGTTTCTTAGGACGCTTGGAGCTGGAGGAAGGCTCATCATCAGATCTGCCTCTCTTCATGCGATTCCTCTTGCGAGAAGCCTGCAAAGAAGACATATCCACTGAAAAGTGCCCCTCCACCTCCTTCCCCACCAACCTTACATCCTTCTTCTGTGATAAAGGATTAACGATATTTACTACCCCCTTTCCTTTATCCATTGTAGAAGGAACACCATCACCCTTTCTCTTCTCCGGAGGTTTGAAAACCCTGGTGTTTTCCTTTGCTCCAGTTGGGAGTAAGGGTGTAGAACCTTCATGCCCCTTGCTTGCTGCTTGAGAGGTAGATGCAATTGGCATCACGCTCCCATCGGCACTCAAGGGACTTTCCAGAGTCAGCGCCTCGTGAGAGGTCACTTCCCGGGTATTTGGACTCATACCGCGAAACAGTGCCTCTGTGACGAGTCAGCATCCTCTGCTCCTTGACAGAGAGGGAATCAACACCGCAGCTTGCGAATCTCCTCAAGACCGTGCAAGCCCTGCGATACGACTTCCTCTCAGTGTACATAGCGGAACGTTTCCGCCCCGTCCTTCCCCCCTTGTGAGACGAATCACCTCCTCCCACGCAATGCAAATCCGATGCATTGGTGGGATCCGAAGCATCCCGTCCGACAAGATTGTTCCTTAAAGGGAAAAACCCCAGCTCATTGCTCCCAGTAGCAAATTGGACCTGAGTGAAGGAGAGCCTTTCGATGACTGTATTGTCACGGTCTTCATCCGATAGTGGGGAGACAGGGTCTGACTCCACGCACATATCTTCCGTCGAAGTGGGGATTGCCAAAGCATTCGCCTCACTAAAGATCTCCTCTACAGTCATGATCCTCATGCCAGCTGGGGCGAAATTCCTGACGATTTCGTTGTTGTTATCAACGATACTCGCCTGGATTTGCGCAATGAGCTGGGTCACGTCCAGCCCGTAGTCAAAAGACAAATTAGGAAGTCCATAATTCATATAGGTCCCACGAGTAAGGGGGAAAGAATGTCAATCATGCCCTAGCATGACAAGGACTTGGTAGAAAACCTAATACTCACTGAGGCGCCCAGGTATCAGTGAGGCTCCGTTATAATACAATCAGATTAGACCCCCGACTGCAAACCATCCGATAAGCACGGGTCGCTTAACACTTCGGATTAGGGGTATAATAATACTAATCACATAGCAAAGTTGTTGGTGGACACAGGAGCACATATTTCAGTTGTAAAAAATAATTTTTTCAAACCACAACAAATAAATAAAAACATTACTACAACAATAACTGGAATAGGACACGGATACTTGAAATCCATAGGAAAAATATTCTTGGAAATGAAATTTAAAAACTTTTTAATACCACTTTACTTTCAGGTGGTTCAGAACAATTTTCCCATGCCTTGTGATGGAATTATTGGTTTGGACTTCTTGAAAGTATATAACTGCGTGTTGGATTTCAATGAAGAGCATGATTATCTTGTTCTAAGACCCTCTAATCTGCAACAAACAACAGACATATCAATAACAAATAGTAATAATGAAATAACACTACCACCAAGGTCGGAAGTGATAAGATAAATTAAATTTAAAAATCTTAAAAATGAAATATTGATACCAAATCAGGAAGTTACAAAAGGCGTTTTTATACCAAATATTCAACAAAGCTTTTATTCGATTTCTAAATACTAATGACAGTATAATTTTGATCAGACAAAATAGAATTAAAACAGAAAACATCTCTGACTATAATGTAATTACAGAAAGGTCGAACAAAATTGAAAATAGACAATCAAAAGTTATAGATATTTTGAACAAAAGCTTCCCCGAACAATTTAAACCTACACTAACGAAAATTTGCAAAGAATATAGTGACATTTTTGGTTTGGAAACAAAAACAATATCTAGTAACAATTTCTATGAACAAAAGCCAGTATACATCAAAAACTATCGTATGCCACATACACATAAGGATGAAATTAACAAACAAGTTAGATAAAATAGTAGAACCATCATTTTCGGAATACAATAGTCCAATTTTGTTGGTTCCAAAGAAATCAATTCCAGGTTCGGATGAGAAAAGATGGCGACTTGTAATAGACTATAGGCAAATAAATAAAAAATTGTTATCGGATAAATTCCCATTGCCTAGAATTGATGATATTCTAGACCAACTTGGCAGAGCAAAACATTTTTCCTGTTTAGACACCAAATAAAATTAGAGAAAAGCTCTAGAGATTTGACGTCATTTTCAACAACCAATGGTTCATATAGATTTACTAGACTACCCTATGGCTTGAAAATCGCACCGAATTCATTCCAGAGAATGATGACAATTGCTTTCAGTGGTTTAAAGCCGGACCAAGTGTTCCTATATATGGATGACTTGGTAGTATTGGGATGTTCTGAAAAGCATATGCTTTCGAATTTAAAGGATGTCTTTGATTTATGTTGCGAATATAATTTGAAACTAAATCCTGAAAAATGTTCATTCTTTATGAGAGAAGTGACTTATCTTGGCCAAGTGTACCGACAAAGGAATATTACCAGACGATAGTAAATATTCGGTGATCGAAAACTACCCGACACCCAAAGACGCGGATAGCGCCAAACGGTTTGTAGCCTTTTGTAATTATTACCGAAGGTTTATTAGAAAAGGGTGTGCCATTTGAATAGACAGAAGATTGTGAGTTTGCATTCAGATAAATAAAGAGAGTATTAATGAGTCCAACGCTGTTACAGTACCCAGATTTTACAAAAGAATTTTGTAGAACAACTGATACAAGTAAACATGCATGCGGTGCTGTCGTGACTCAAGAACATCAGGGCAAACAACTTCTCATAGCTTATGCTTCAAAGACGTTTACAAAGGGTGAAAGTAATAAATCAACCATTGAACAGGAGTTAACTGGCATACACTGTAACTAACCAAATTAACGAGAATGAGGCTAGATCTGGAAGAATTTGATTTTACAGTTGAATACCTTAGGGGGAAAGGCAATTATATCGCCGATGCATTATCGCGAATTACTATAGATGATTTTAAAGAAATGAATAGAAAGATATAGTGCGTATTAAGAGTCACGACAAGGTCAGTGACTAAGAAACAAGACAGTCGTAGGACAAATAATCAGCATAGATCAAATGAAACAGATGTATTAGATGAGCCCAAAATATATGTACCAATTAAGAATAGTGACGTCAGAAAATATTATAAATTAAAGATTTATCCCAATAAATGCTACATAAAGAAGGGAAAATCAATATTAGCCAGCATAAATATAAACGATATATTTACTAAAGAGAAATTTGACTTAGGACAATTTTTCTCTAGGCTCGAGAAAGCGGCCAATAAATTGAATATCAATAAACTACAAGTAGCACCTAGTGAGAAGATTTTCGAATTTATCTCAAAGGTTGAATTTAAAAATATGGGCAATAAGATACTAAATAGAATTAAAATAGCGCTTTTAAATGAAATAAAGATACTTGATCTAAAGAATTCTAAGGAAATTCTAGAAATCATGCTGAAATATCATGATGACACTCGAAGGAGGACATTGCGGCATATATAGAACCACAGAAAAAATAAAAAGATACTACTACTGGAAAAATATGACAAAGGACATAGCTAAATATGTAAAAGCATGTCACAAATGCCAAATAGCGAAAACTACTAAACACGTTAAAGGCCCAATGATAATAACAGAAACGCCTAACAAACCGTTCGATACAGTGTATGTAGACACAATCGGACCATTTCCAAGATCAATACATGGAAATGACTTAACTAAATACTTAGTAACAATACAAATATCAAATAAATCGGCTAAGACGATCGCAAAAGCGATATTTGAAAATTTTATACTTACCTATGGACCGAGAAGACGTTCATTACGGACATGGGTACGGAATATAAAAATTCTATACTAAACGAATTGTGCACTCTGTTGAAAGTAGAGAAACTAACATCAACAGCACATCATCACCAGACCTTAGGTACAATAGAAAGAAGTCACAGAATTTTAAATGAGTATGTACGTTCCTACATATCTGTAGAAAAAGATGACTGGGATGAGTGGATTAGATATTTTACATATTGTTTTAATACAACACCATCGACTGTACATAATTATTGTCCTTTTGAATTGGTTTTTAGCAAAGTACCAAACAATTTCAAAGATTTCAATGAGGTAGACACAATTACTCATTATATAATGTAGACGATTATGCCAAAGAGGCAAAATTTAGATTAGAAATTGCACTTAAGAGAGCAAAACATTTATTACAAATAAGTAAAATAAAGCAGAAGAATAACTATGATGAGGATGTATTAGATTATAATTTTAAAATAGGAGATTTAGTTTTACTTAGGAATAATTGAAGTCACCGTGGTCTAGTGGGTAGTGTGTTGACTTATTAGATGAAAGGCCCGGGTTCGTATCCCAGGTCAGACATCAAAACGAAAAATATTTCTTCGGCGACTTCCTCTCAGCAGATTTCTGGCAAAGACTCTGAGAGTAAAAATTGCCATGAAAAGCTTCTCAAAAATCTGTCGTTCGGAGTCGACTTTAAACCGTAGGTCCCGCCACTCATGTATAAAATTAACGCACACAACATAAGTGGTGTGAGAAGCTAGGTCGTAATCCTGACTGAAGGGTTGTAATGGCCAATTATGTATGTATGTAGGAATAATACAGGACATAAATTAGAGGAATCATATAAAGGTTCATACAAAATTAAAAATATAGATTTAAGAAATAATGTAACTATAGTTGATAAGAAAATAATAAAGAACAAATAGTTCATAAAAATAGACTTAAGCTATATAACAAATAGTTTTAATTATAACACTAAACTGACCAGAAAAGTGAAATAATAATCTTTAAAATAATTTTTTTTTTGTAACTAAGTAATCTTATCATTATACATTTATTAAAAACAAAAATAAATTAAAATTAAAAAATAATATTAAAATTGGATTACGTTAAATTAAGATTAATATGTAAAACATTTTTAAAACATGCGATTTAAGTTTACTAATAAAGTATAAATATATGTAAAATTATTGTACTGTGTTGTGTAAAAGAATGTCCATAAAACAAAAGTTATATGAACATTCTTGTAAAGGGTGGAGGTGTAGCATGATTTTACAGTTGGCAAAACCAACACAACGTTTCATGTGCATAAACAAAAGAATATCCAATTGCATATGAGCAGCGACCACTTGACTCAATGTTGCTGACCGTCGCTGCAGCGTATGACGCCACAATACACGATCATTTGACACTTTGTTGAGTGATCGCCGGCAGTATTGATATGCATATAGTATGCACTATGTGTGTTGTTATTGTATTGCATAGCTAGTGATTGTGTGTGGCTTTCTTCACACTTTACCGTGGGAATTATTGTGGACAGCGGACGCGTGTCGTATGACATCCACTTGCCCAAGATAAACACACACAGTCTGAGATTGACAGTGATTGCAATAAGACATATTGTTACGTTTTACCTTTTTAAAAACGTTAAAAAATATGAGTTCGCAGATTGCAAATAAAGTAAAAATAAATATGTGTTTGGTTTTAATAAATTCTTTATTATCTGCACAATTTTTGTGCCACTGTTCGAACTTGTTTCACGTATACAATGATACTTCACAATATGTGTTTGTTCTTTATACTACTCTGCTTACAACCCTTTTGTAAGCAACAACACTTGTTAGTTATTCTTCTTTCTCACAACCTTTTTGTAAGTACAATACTAAGAACTGTTTTCTCAAACGCAACTTATCTGCACACAAGTCTGACCGAATTAAAGCTTGATAGATTTTAATTCTCAACCAACGTGACGTCGTCTTACACGATTAAATTCAAACTCAGCCCTGCTCGCTTTAACCTGCCTTTTATACTAATGAATCATCAGTGTGATGAATGCCCTTGAAGGACGATGACGTCCTTCGGGAATATTCTAAAAATGTAAACAACCTATTCTTATTTTTGTTGTTTCTTGTTTACATTCGAGCAGGTATATTAGTGGTTGTTGGTTTATTTGTCTATCCTATTTTATACTGCACATTCTTGTTTCTTGTTTACTTCTTGGTTCTCTTTATTTTGTTGTTGCTTATTTACGTCTTTTTATCCTTTATTCTTGTTGGTATATTTTTCTACTCATTCATTGATCACGTGAATAGTGCGCAGTTTTGTTTTTGGGACTTTTGTTTATCATTTTATGCATGATCATTGTGTTGTTTTTGGAGCTTTTGTTTATTATTTTAATCAACACCATTTCCACTTTTGTAACAATATTATTAAAAAGTGCAGTGGCAGTGTATTTTTTTTTTTCCTTTAAAAAAGGCATTTAATAAAAACAAAAAATAAATAACAAACAAAAATAATTTAAAATTAACGACATTCTTTTGCACACAAACAATTAATACATAAAAACAAAAATCCGAAAACAATAGTAAGCTTGTTGTTATTACACTGTGCAGTAGCACAGTATTATTTCGAATATTACTATACGTACTTAAAACAAAAATAAATAAACAATAACAAGTTAAGACGAATTCTTTTCTCTACAAACAATTGAATACAATAAACAATATATTAAAAGCAATAACAAGTTGAAAAAAAAAAAAAAATTAAGTGAGTACAAATTACTAAACATAACCATGAATACTGATAATGACGATAATGAAGAAAATGAATTTTACAACTGGCAAACGATACCAATTCTTCATAAACATACTGGAAGCAGATCCCAAATTGGAAACTTAGCAAAGAAACGACGCACAAATGATGACAACCCAGGTACTTCTAATGGAAATCGATTCAGTACTCTGGACGCAGAGAACAGCATAGGTGAAAAAAGTCATGAAACAACTGACTACATCAAATCTCCACCAATTTTTGTATCAAACGTCAACAATATTGTAAATATGATAAATAATATTTCTTCTATCATTCCTAAAAAAAATTTTAATTATAAGTCATTAAGAGATAACGAAATAAAAATTATGATAAGTAGTATAGATTATTATAGAAAACTTGCTAAGTATTTCGATAGACGAGAAAAAAGTTTAGATATATATATAGAATACGTAAAGAGCGATCTTATAGGGTTGTAATCAAAGGCCTTCACCTCCAGAAGACATTAAGGCTGTACTTATAGCTCAGGGTCACGATGTTAGAAACGTTTGTAATGTTAGAAGTAGAGTTACAAAGAAGCCCTTGCAATGTTTTATGTTGATCTTGATTCAAAAATTAATAACAAAGAAATTTATGAAATTCGGTACATAAATAATGCTGTAATTACAATTGAACCCCCAAGGAAAGTCAATGATATTGTTCAATATCATCGTAGCCAACAATTTTGACATACTCAGGCCTATTGCAGAAAACCTTTCCGTTGCGTAAAGTGTGCTCTTGATCATCCTACGGCTGAAAGTACTGTGAACAAATCTAATCAACCTCGTTGTATTCACTGCTTACAAAGCCATACCGCAAACTACAAAGGCTGCCAAGTTTATCAAAAACTTGTACAGAAAAAATCAATATTGAAGGATAAACCAATTCATCAACCAACAAATTTACCATTTTCTTCTCAGCCCCAGAATTATGCTGATGTAAATGTCAATTCTAACACATCTTATGCGAACGTCTTGAAAAATTAATGACAAAACAAATAGAACTAACGAATACTTTACTAACATGATGTCAGTTCTAGTTACCAAATTATGCAATTAGATATCAGAATAGCTGTATGGAATGCAGAGGGGCTTTCCAATCATACACAGGAAACTGAAATATTCTTGAATACTCAATTCGTTGACATCTTCTTGATTTCTGAAACACATTTTACTTCTAGAACTTATTTTCATATTAGAGGTTATGATACGATAGCAGCAAATCATCCGGACAATAGAGCACATGCTGGTTATGCAATATTAATAAAATCAACAATTAAGTACGAAGTTCTTCCTACAATTTCTCACAACTACCTACATACAAGCTGCTGGAGTTAAAGTTAGAACGAATTGTGGAGATTTCTCTATATATATCTATTTATTCTCCCCCTAGACATTCTATTTCATGTCATGACTATGAAAACTTCTTCAGTAATTTAGGAAGTCGCTTCCTGGTAGGAGGGGACTTTAATGCTAAACATCCAGGGTGGGGATCTAGATTGACAAACCCTAAAGGTCGGGAACTACACAAGTGCATTCTTAAGAAACATTACAATACTCTTTCTTCTAGTAGACCGACCTACTGGCTTACTGATCCGAACAAAATACCAGATTTACTAGACTTTCTTGTTTACTCTGGAATACCTAGTAACTGTCTTGACATAAAAGATAGTGATAACCTTAGCTCTGATCACACTCCTATCATAGCAACGTATAATTCCACTTTCCACAATATTTCGAAGAAAGTAAAGATTATATCAAATAGGACAGATATCAATTCGTTTACATATTGGATAGATAAAAATATAGACCTAGGTTAGGTTAGGTTAGGTTAAAGGACGTGCACCTGTCGGTCAAGACAAGCACAGTACCCGGAGGTCCAAATTGACCCATTGTACATTGTCCTTAGGGGAGGAAGGAAAAGGAGGATATAGGGAAATAGGGAAGGGGAGGGAGAATAGGCAACAGAGGAACGAAAAAAAAAAACAACAGACACAAAACAACAGAGGTTGAGAGTGCGACTACACTTATGAAGCCCTAGCACCTCTCAACCAGCCCAAGCCGCTAATGAATCTGTGGAGAGCCTTGATGTCGGCTCTCGACACAGAACTCAAGTTCTCAAAGAAGGCCCTGCCAAGGGTCCTCAGCCTCAACCTACCAAGGGCTGGGCAGTTGCAGAGGAGATGTTCGACAGTCTCCAACTCCTCCTCATCGCAACATACCCTGCAATAGTCCGGCTGGGATCTGTTCCAGATCCCCGTCAGCGACCTAATCTCGCAGTGCCCCGTGATAAAACCGACAACCAACCTTAAGCTGGCCTTAACCAAGCCCAGCAGCCACTCTGTCCTCTTGCTGTCCACAACAGGCCACAGACGCCTAGAAACAGAACAACCCAATCCGTTCCCCCAACGTCTCTGCTCTTCCCTCCTGACCCATCCATCGATGAGGCCATAGAGGTGACAGACTGGGGGGTCAGGACCAACCGTCAAATCGCCACTCGAAAGCGAACCTAACCTAGCGAAGGCATCCGCCGTCTCATTGCCCAGTATTCCGCTGTGACCCGGAACCCAGCATAGACGGATACGGTCCGGTCCAAAACTCCGCAACGCCCGTTTGCACTCGCGAACGAGCCGTGATTTGCACCAGACCCAATGGCCCTAAGGGCAGCCTGACTGTCAACGAAGATCGTGTAAGATTCCGAATCCGAAGATGGGCCACCAGCTATGGCCTCAATAGCCTTCAGTATTGCGAAAATCTCCGCCTGAAAAACGCTGCAGTCATCATTCAACCTGAAGTGGAGTTCAAAACCGAGTTCCTTACAGAAAACCCCAGCACCTGTACATCCACCTAACTTAGACCCATCTGTGAAGATGGGTATACCACTCTGCCCCTGGAGTACCCCACCACTCCATTGTGCCCTATCCGGTATGAGTATTCTCAAACCAGGTAGGAACATAGCCTCAGGCACAATATAATCAGTGGCTTTTTCCGAAAGTCCGTACCTTCCGTCAGGAAAGATGGTATTCAGAACTCTGGAGTGACCTATCGAGCGCTGTTTCCAACAGCCCGATTCCCTCAGGCGTATGGCACTACGCGCTGCACACCGCTTGACATATAAGTCAAGCGGGGTCAGACAGAGCATAGTATCAAGAGCAGCCTGAGGGCAACTTTTCCTCACTCCAGTGATACTCAAAGAGGCAATCCGCTGAACCTTATCCAAGATTTTCCGTTGAAAACTCTTATCTAAGGCACACCACCAGACAACACAGCCGTAAGTAATAACCAGTCTAACAATCGCCAGATATATCCAGCGAATGGCCCTAGGCGGAAGACCCCAGTTCTTACCTATGGAGTTCCTACACTGGTAGAAAGCATTTAGTCCCTTCTTCATTCTTTCCTCGGTGTTTCGTTTCCAGTTCAGCTTACTGTCCAGGATAACACCCAAGTACTTGACCTCAGAAGACAACGGAAGCTCCCTACCAGCTAATCTTGGCAACCTGAAGGTTTCAATCTTGTACCTACGCGAGAACAAAACGAGGTCCGTCTTATTTGGATTTATCCCCAGACTACACTTTGTCGCCCAAGAGGATAAAATTCCAAGAGCAGACTCCATCAGTTCCCCCAGCGTTGGCAAAAATTTACCACCCACAAGAATAGCCACATCGTCGGCATATGCCACAACCTTAAAGCCCCTACTTTCGAGGAGCCTGAGACCAACATTTGCAACCAAGAGCCACAAGAGAGGGGATAGGACACCCCCCTGTGGTGTACCCCTGGTCGCACGCTTGACGACAGAACATCCACCCAGATTTGATCGGATTAGTCTATTACCCAACATGTGGGTGATAAACCGCACCAGAAAAAGAGACCAGTCAATGTTTGACCTTAAATATAGATCGATAAGTCTCTCCAAAGCTTTCAAGAGAAAGGATGAGCGTGATATCGGTCTATAATCCTTAGGGCCGATGTGACTGGGTTTACCAGCTTTCGGTATAAACACCACGAGCACATCTTTCCAAATTTCAGGTATATCACACCACCGGAGACAGTCTTTATACACGTCCACCAGATATTCGTGTAAATATAGACCTAAATCTTACAATAAACAATGGTCAAGAGTTAGATGAAGCAGTCGAAAATTTTACGAGCCTAATACACGAAGCAGCTCTTTTGTCAACACCAAATGTTACAGAAACACATAATCCGACAACTACAAATAATTATATATCTGCTGAAATTAGAAACCTAATTCGTGATAAAAGGAGAATCCGAAAAATCTGGCAATTAAGCAGAAACCCAACTGACAAGCGAAATTTTAACCGTTTATGTACGCAGCTAAAACAAAAGCTTAAAGAGTTTAAAAATGAAAAAACAGTGCAATATTTGAGATCTTTAGACGCTAATAAACATGATAATTGTCTTCGGTATGCCACAAAATATCTTAAAAGGCCCACAAAACGCAACATTCCTATAAGAGATTTAAACAACAGTTGGTGCAGATCAAATCAAAAGAAAGCCGAACGATTTTGTCAACATTTGGAAAATATTTTTCAACCTAATTCTCAGACTCGCTCTTTCATTGATGTTAAAATACTCGAATTTTTAGAGACTCCATGTCAAATGAGTCTTCCTATTAATCATTTTACTCCAAATGAAGTTAAACAAGAAATTACAAAGCTTGGAAATAATAAGACTCCAGGATATGATAAAATAGACTCCAAATTAATTAAAATTTTATCTAAAAGAAGTGTTATTTTCTTAACTTTATTATATAATTCAATACTAAAGCTATTATCACACGACATGTATTTTGCATATGTACTGTCAAATTTTTCATATGCAAAGTTGTACACATCGTCTGATACGTATGAAACATAGCATATGTAAAATACTTATGGAAATACATATGTAATTTTTTCAATTAGAGCTTGCTCTATTTTTCTGCGACAAACATAAACAAAACAGGTGTTCGTTTTTTAGAAAATTTTTCCGAAAAAAAATAATTGTGAACAAATTTAAAGAAAATAAGTAAAGAACATGAAAAAGAAAGTATTGTTTCATATTTTAATGAATTAAATAATGTTTATTCCGTCTGTCGCTGTGGTCTAGTGGGTGACGTGTTGGCTTATTAGACGAAAGGCCCGGGTTCGAATCCCAGGTTAGACATCAAAACGAAAAATATTTCTTCGGTGACTTCCTCTCAGCAGATTTCTGGCAAAGACTCTGAGAGCAAAAATTGCCATGAAAAGCTTCTCAAAAATCTGTCGTTCGGAGTCGACTTTAAACTGTAGGTCCCCCCACTCATGTATAAAATTAACGCACACAACATAAGTGGTGTGAGAAGTTAGGTCGTAATCCTGACTGAAGGGTTATAATGGCCAATTATGTATGTTATTCCGTTTATTGCAGTTAGATTGGCCCAAAGAAGTGTTTTGCTTAGAGATTAAGGGAGACACTTTTCCTTACAACTCGGAGAAGGTTTTGTAGGATATCCTCGCAAATTTAAACAGTTTTGAGTCTTCCAAATGCAGTTCGTCCATAGCCCTAGTCCAGAATCTCTTCGAAGCAGCCAATTATGACTCCTTAAAGACCGATTCTTTTTTAATTTTTTTTATTTTCATTGCTGATATTATTGAAATAATGCTGGACAGTACAATTGTTTTATCAGCGGTTTTTACATCCAATTCAATTTTTTAATTATTTTTTACAATTTATACACAATAAAAAGTCAGTCTGTTGTTTACATTTTTAGGTTATGTCATACGGAAAACATACACAGGTGTGATAGCAAAAATTATAAAATGACAACTTTGACATACATACGGAATTACATATGGATAAAGAAAGTGACAGTACATGCGTAAAATACATATCGTGTGATAACAGCTTAAGATTACAACATTTTCCGATTCAGTGGAAGTGTGCTGAAGTCATTATGATTCTGAAGCCTAATAAAAATGAAAACGAGATTTCATCATACAGACCAATAAGTTTGTTGTCAAGCTTTTCAAAAATATTCGAAAGACTGTTTTTGCATAGACTGAAACCTGTTTTGGAACATTATTGATATTTCATTCCTGATTGGTTTTCGAAGCAAGCATGGTACTCCAGAGCAGTGCTATCGAATTATAAATGTTATAACTAATGGTTTTGAAAAGAAAAAATATAGCTCTGCCATATTCTTAGATGTTCAGCAAGCTTTTGATAAAGTTTGGCACCCAGGATTATTGTTTAAATTGAAATCTTTGTTACCAACACCATTTTATCTTGTTCTGAAATCATATCTAAGTGAACGTTGCTTTTATGTTAACATTAAAGAAGAATTTTCAAATATAAAGACGATACAAGCTGGGGTTCCTCAGGGTAGTGTTTTAGGACCAACGCTTTATTCGATATATACATGTGATATGCCACATATACGATCTATTACAGTCGCGACTTTTGCTGACAATACTGCGTTTATAGCGACGGCGGATTGCCCTATAGCAGCTTCTACTCTGTTGCAAAGACAATTGAATATACTCCATTAATGGTTGGAAAAGTGGAAAATTAAAATAAACACAACGAAGTCTTCACACTTAACTTTTTCCCTTAGAAGAGAATTTTGCCTACCGGTTGCGCTTAATGGAATGCTAATCCCAGCTGTACAATGTGTAAAATACTTAGGCTTATATCTGGATAAGCGTCTTACTTGGAAGGAACATATCAAAACCAAACGTAAATTTCTAAATATAAAAACAAAAAAGATGTATTGGCTATTGGGCCCAAAATCAGAATTAAGTTTAAATAACAAGATTATTCTATACAAGGCTATCCTCAAGCCCGTGTGGACTTATAGAATACAGTTATGGGGGACAGCCAAAAACTCGAATGTGGAAATACTACAACGAACCCTTCGGTTCATTACTCAAGCGCCCTGGTTCATGACCAATGCGGCTATACACAACGATCTCAGTATATCTTTAGTTAAAGATACCATAACTGAATTTAGTTCTAGATATGTGGAAAGACTAAGTAACCATAGCAATCCATTAGTCTACTAGATGAGACAGAGAATGTACGAAGACTTAATAGATTGCATGTGTTTGCCATTTAGATAGTAACTTTGTAAATATTGTAATTAATATACATAATTTCTTTTACATATAGTTTTAATTATGAATAAATTTTCTTTTATTTTGCTATTGTTTTTAATTATCATTGTTAATTAATTATAATTATTTAATGTTTATATTTATTATATTATATTATTTAATATTATATAATAATTATTAAAATGTTATTGTTAATTAATTCAATTATAGCTGTTATTTTTTTAAGTATTAGAAAATTTGCTTATTGCTATATAAACAGATTGTAAATAAAGAAATTTAGAAAAAAAAATATAAACACACACAAACCCTTTAATATATATATATAGTTAACTATAGTTACCCTGCCAGCAATTTTGTAGTCGACTACGAAAATAACACACTTTTAGATAACTTTTTTAGACTAACTATAACCTGACTATAATGCAATGCAGAACTCACCCAAATACGAAACGTTAATTTATTATTGAGAGCTTCTTGTTTGTCAGATTTGTTTTCTCTCTTTTACCAGATCCGACTTTCTATAAGTTTGTTTTTAGACTAATTATAAGCTAACTACAATGTTATGCAGAATTTTTCCATAATTTAAAACGTTCTTGTTATTTCTGATAATATTGTTTTTTCGATTGCACCTTTTTCTGAACTATTTTTAGATTAACTAATAGTTAATTGAAATTTATGCAGAATTTATTTAAAATGAAACCGTTATTATTTTTATTCCCTTTTTTTACAGTTTGAATTCTTTTACATTGTGAAATTAAAATCAGTTCTGTGCGTGCTTTTAAGTGCTATTGTAGAAAAGAATTAAAAAGACTTTTTAAAAAAGAAGTAAAATAAATTTTTAAATACATTAAAAAATAATAGTCCTGATAATTGTAATTGATTGTAAGTATTAATTTAATTGTACATATTATAATTAGTAAAGAATGTATTTATAGATAACAAGGCAAACAATTGTTGCCAAGGATGTTCAAATATTAAAGAACTTCTTCAAGAAAAGAACTTTACGTAAGTTTAAACAATATTTTTTGATCAGGTAAATGTGATGAAGACTTTATTAAAAGGGCGCTTACAAAAGACACTCACTGATGTTATTTCGACCAATGTATGCATGGAAGTTAATGTTGAGGGAGTACATGGAAATAAGCGGCTAAAAGATTTCCAAGTTTTCTTTCAAGCCTTAACAGGTAAGCAATACATTAAAAAGAAATGTATTTTTCTAATTACATATATTTTAAATAGATGCTTGTCGATCGATTGGGTCTGATGATGCAGAAAAAGACATCAGAAATCCGTTGAAAATAATCAAAAAACGCCAAATTCACGCAGAATTTATTAAAGATAAACAAAAAATTAATTTAGCATATATTTGAATTTAATTATAAGTAAATAATGTTAATTGTTTTGTTTTTGATAACTAGTTAAATTTGGATTATAACTATTTTAAATGAAGTTCTGTTTTTTATAACTATACGAGTGTATATTTTGTTTCTTTTTATTATATAAAATAAATAAAACACTTAAAAAATTAAAATGTTTTCAATAATAGTTGTGTTTTTTTCAAACTTTATGAAAATTTTTATATTTTAACAACTGACTTTAAGTTAGTTAAAAATTAGCCAACTTTAAGCTATCTTTGAATAACCAACTTTAAGTTAGTAAAAAATTGGCTAACTTTAAACTAACTTTTATATAACTGATTTTAAGTTAGTTAAAAATTAGCTAACTTTAAACTAACTATTATATAACTGATTTTAAGTTAATTGAAAAGTTATGCAGAGTCGGACAATTGACTACTGCCAATGACACCACCATGTTAAAATAGTCAGTTGGCCCCATTAAAAATAATCCAAGAGTCAACCACAACTAGCTGAGAAAAAGTTAACTTATAATGCATTAAAAGTTAGTTGAGTTGCCGGCAGGGTAAGTATTAATTATACACACAAACATGTGTTCTAGTATTAAGCCAAACCAATATTGTATTAGAAGTAAGGGGTTGATTTGGAATTGTCAAATCACCCAAAATTTTAGTATAAAAGAAGGGACATTTTCTCTCAAAGAATCAATCAATAAAGTCCAGTCGAACAGTGCACATTTAAAGTGCACTCGACTACAAATAACAAAACCATTACAATTTTAATAATTCTACAGTATTTTTGGAGCACTTAATTTAGGATTTTTTTGTACTTTACGTACAATTACCCGGCATTCTGCTGTTGTAAACGTATGAGGGCAACCAGAACTTCCAAAAAGATAATGATCCAAAACATACGGCGCTAATTGTAAGGGATTGGCTTCAAATTAATATCCAAAACCAACTCAAAACACCATCCCAATCACCGGACTTGAACCCGATAGAACACCTTTGGACCGTCAAGTTCGAAAACACAAAGTAACAACAAAAGAAACTCTTAAAAGTGTCCTGCGAGAAGAATGGAAGAAATGGAACGATAGGTGCGTTCAAAAAAAAAACCACAAATTAAATTCGCATAAGACGATATTAATTAATTAATGATTCGTTCCAAAACTCTGAAAAACCGAAAAATTTAAATTTTAGTTGAAAAATCAAAGCAAAATCGCATAAAAAAAATCAACAAAAGTATATTTATTTCATTTTCTTTAGCAATAAAAAAAAACTTCTAAGAAAAATATACGAAAATAAAATATTAATTCATCATTTACAGAAAAAAAGCAAAATTACCTAAAAAATAATAAATAAATAATAAACTGAAGTCTGTAATTATGAATGTACGATCAATCATTCTCCATCGTTTTGGAATCGATTCAAAGACACTTTTATCATTACATAGACCAGGTAGTGCATACATATGTAGGGGACTAAATCAACGAATTTTTAAAAAGTTTAATTGTTTCTTCTGAATAATAGTAAATCCTTTAAATCATAAGAAGGGATTGACTTTTGAAGACTTTTATTTGCATAGTTAGAGCAATATGATGCTAACCAATTGCCTTTCCAATTGGAAACAAACTAGAACGATTAATTTTGACTAGCTATTCGGCATAGAGATCTGACAGTACTAGGTGTCAGACTCAAACTTCAACGTAGATTTACAAGAGTTTCCCATATAAAAAGCTTTTCAAACCTAAGGGAAATCACTGCCGCTTTCTAAATCAACCCTTCAAGTAGGATTAACAATAATAATTATGGCAGTGGTGCAAACTCAGTTTAATTTAAAAATGATGCAAAAGTTTAAAAAGTATCATAACATTTTAAAATCTATAAAAAATCTAAAAAAAATGTTTCATTTAAAATAGCATAATAATTAATACTTAATTTTGTGATATGAATTTATCAGCAATATTAATTAAATGAGAAAATTTTTATAATCTTTATTTTTTGTAATTAATTTTTAAGTAATTTTTTTTAAGTACAAACATACATGAAATAAAATATGCAATCTCATATTTTTTCAAAAAATTTTTGTTGTATATTTTTAAAAAATAACATTTGCAATAATTTAATTTAACTGTACTACAAACTTGACGATGCACTTGAAATAGCTGATGAGACGAGGCACCTTACAGAACATTTTCATTTCCTGGTACAAATTTCGACGACTTTGAGAACGTAAAATTCAAATAACAGGAGCTCATCGAGTCCGAAAACACGCAAATACTGATAAATACAAAAACGCAGGCCCAGATAAATAAACTTACAGAAGCAATTAATATAATCATTAAAAATTTAAAAATCGAACAGATTGATACGGGTCATCTGTATGAAATACTCCATTCAAGAAATGGAATAATAATTTCGGAACTTGAGACTTTAATGCTATCTGTCACCCTTGCAAAGATAGGGATAATTAACACTGCAATTTCGGATTCTAATGATTTAAAAAATATTGTAAACATTTGTAGAGTGCATGTAATATTTGTAGAGTGCAAATATCATTGTATCTGATCTAATGGAAGTGTCATACGTTAAGGCCCTTTATACATTTTATAATCAAGTATCCTAAGCCTAGACTGGAATGTAAGAAAGTAAGTTTATTCACCGTTCAACATAATGGAATGATTTTGCATCTCGGCAAAGATAACAATGTGGCCGATTGTGGAAGTGGAATATTCCCAATTGGAAACTGCAACGCTACACTTACGACAACGTTTTGTAGACAGTTATTATGCCCCAGATGTGCCCAACAGCTCCACTCGGGTGGTATAGCGCACTGTAGCACTCAACCCAGTTACCTCAGTCCACTAGTCGTAGTCGATGATGGCATTATCATTGTCAACGATGACACCACCGAAACCAAAGATAATGAAATTTGCGTAAATACTATCACTGGAACCTTCTTACTCATCTTAGATAATGAGATTCAAGTTAATGGGACCATTTATAAAATACCAACTTCGGCAACCGTGGCCGTTCTTAATATCACTGGTTATCAAGAAATATTAAGCCTCTGATATCTATAAAAGTTGGGCATCCAAAATCTGAATTATATTAAAGTGATCGAAGACAAATTTTTCATAGGACCAACTGTCTCTATGTCAATCGTAATTTTAATTCTTCTAAACTATCGTTAAATTTCCAAAGTACGCATGAGACAAATGAAAGAGCGCCAGGATCATGTCAGTCAAGCCACCATCGATAGCTTTGGGAGAATTTTGGACGGCTCTCACTTAGGTTGGGAGGAGTTAACGTTGGCACATTTGATGTGCCACATTAATGTTTTTCATTTATTTAGACGACATCCTAATACAGTCCATATAAATTGCTGACGGCATGTCTGGCAATAAATTCATTTGTTTATCAATTATTTGCAAACACTTTTGGTGTAACCTGATTCCCCACACGAAGTGCATTGTCGGCAAAATAAATAGTATGGGAACAATAAGCTTGCTTTAGTTTAATTCTTTTTATATTATTGTATTTTAGTTACTTTTAGTTAGTCTGTAACCAGAACTCATAATAGATAGATTTGCCTTTAATAAAAAACCCATTTATAAAAATATAATTCATATATATTGTTACGTTTTTACCTTTTTAAAAACGTTAAAAATATGAGTTCGTAGATTGCAAATAAAGTAAAAATAAATATGTGTTTGATTTTAATAAATTCTTTATTATCTGCACAATTTTTGTGCCACTGTTCGAACTTGTTTCAAGTATACAATGATACTTCACAATATGTGTTTGTTCTTTATACTACTCTGCTTACAACCCTTTTGTAAGCAACAACACTTGTTAGTTATTCTTCTTTCTCACAACCTTTTTGTAAGTACAACACTAACAACAGTTTTCTCAAACGCAACTTGTCTGCACACAAGTCTGACCGAATTAAAGCTCGATAGATTTTAATTCTCAACCAACGTGACGTCGTCTTACACGATAAAATTCAAACTCTCTGCCCTGCTCGCTTTAACTTGTCTTTTATATTACTGGATCATCAGTGTGATGAATGCCCTTGAAGGACGATGACGTCCTTCGGGAATATTCTAAAAATGTAAACAACCTATTCTTATTTTTGTTGTTGCTTGTTTACATTCGAGCAGGTAGACTAGTTGTTGTTGGTTTATTTGTCTATCCTATTTTATACTGCACATTGTTGTTTCTTGTTTACTTTTTAGTTCCCTTTATTTTGTTGTTGGTTATTTACGTATTTTTATCCTTTATTCTTGTTGGTATATTTTTCTACTCATTCATTGATCACGTGAACAGTGCGCTGTTTTGTTTTTGGGGCTTTTGTTTATCATTTTATGCATGATCATTGTGTTGTTTTTGGAGCTTTTGTTTATTATTTTAACAACACCATTTCCACTTTCGTAACACTGCCGCCCACTTAAGCCTGTTCGTCCCGAATAGGCTCATCATCTTTCCTCCCATATTTCGCCAGTCGCTCTATGTGCACGACCTTCATTTTGGCTCGGGGGCTGTTGGCTTTTTGTATCCTGTATACAACATCATTTAGCCGTTTAATTACTGGTTTGTAGCTTGGGACATAATCCTTTTCTCCGATTCGGGTTGTAAAATAGAACCAGTTGTCCATCTTAGAAGCCCTTCGTATTTGCTGCACGATCATATCTGGCTTTCATGCTATCGCTTACCATTTTTATTCGTGTGCGCACAAATTCATGAAGTGTATTTAATTTTTCTTGTTTTCCAGTATAGGCGTCATCTCTCTCTGTAGCGGGCTTACAACCAAACTCCAAGTCACCGGGCAGTTTTAACTCAGTCCCACAAATAACCTTGGCGGGTGATCTAGATATGGAATCATGGGCCGCAGATCGGTACGCCAGTAGAAACCTCGGTATGTGTTCATCCCAATCCCTCTGTTGCTCGCTCACTACTTTTCGCAAGTATTCCTCCAGAGTTCGATTAAATCGTTCTGCCATTCCGTCGGACTGTGGGTGAAGTGGCGTCGTTCGAGTCTTTTTAATGCCATATACTTCACACATTTCCTTGAATACGGCTGACTCGAAATTTCTGCCTTGATCGGAATGTAGTTCTATTGGAACACCATAGCGACATACCCAGTTGTTCACAAAAACCTTTACTACAGTGTTCGCCTCTTGATTGGGTATGGCATACACTTCCGGCCATTTACTGAAGCAATCCATCACGACGAGAACATAGCGGTTTCCGGCATTGCTGATGGGAAACGGGCCTGCTACGTCCATCGCTATCCGCTCGAAAGGTGCGCCCGAGTTATGCTGTTGCAGCCGACCTCTACTTCTCCTTACGGGACCTTTAGCTGCCATACACTGGGTACAGTTTGCAATCCAATCAGCCACAGCTTGCTGACATCCAACCCAATAAAAACGTTGTTTTAATTTTTCCAATGTCTTTGTTACGCCAAAGTGCCCTCCACTGGCTCCATTATGAAACTCATTTAAGACTTCTTTCGTTTTACAGGAAGGCACCACTATTAGGTTGGATGAGGTCTGACCATCAGCGCTTTCCCAAAGTCGATATAAGCGCCCGTCTATTATTTTTAAGCTGTCCCATTGTGCCCAATATGCTTTCGTAAGAGGACCTTCTGCTGCTATTTCGTTTCGGGTAGGCCGTTTGTCTTCTTCTTTAGCTGCTATGATTTTTGCCAACACTGGGTCGCTCCTTTGGGCTTTAGACCAGTCCTCGTCGGCATCGATATGCGTTAGCCGGATGTCGATGATGGATTCCTTCTTCTCAGCCTTCACGCAATGTGGTGGTAATTTTTGTTGTTTGACAGCAACTAACCTTCTAGCGTGCATTTGGTTCTTGTACCCCACGTCAAGAGGTATCTCTACATTCCTCCAACTCATTACCTTTTGCCCCAAATTCAAATTTATGCCATGGGCTATCATGAAATCGGCACCAATTATAACCTCGTCCACAATATCGGCGACAATAAAGACGTGGCTTACGCTGATGTTGACTATCGTCACCTTCGCCTCTGTTTTCCCGTGGACGGTAGCAGACTCTCCAGTAGCTGTCCGTAGTCTTACATTACTAAGTGCCTCACACTTTCCCTTCACTACATCTGGTCTGATGATAGACTGCGCCGCTCCGGTATCTATAGTGAAGGTGTGTTTTTTGCCATTTATGTATCCGCACGCCGTAAGGTTATTGTTGTCTTGCTGCATCACTGATATGGAGATTGTGGGGCCCTTGCTTGTGGCAGCCAGCACTTGCCCCTCAGTGCTAGCTCGTTTTAGTTTAACGGGGACTCTTGTGTATGCTGTTGCTGGTTCTCCCGTTTATCATTACCTGCTGGCGAGACGGACCGTGACCTTTTTCGTGGCTCTTTGCAGTTCCGTTGGAAATGGCCACCCCTTCCGCAGTTGAAACATTTAATCTTAGCCTTTTGTCCAGTTTCTGCCAAAACTTGTTTAATCATTTCCTTAAATTTGTTTAAAAGGCTTTCCTCTTCATCCACGACTTCCACCCTTCGAACTTTGTCTACCGGTGGTCTAGAAATCGTTCGAGCTGTCTCCTGGGCTAGTGCAAAGAGACCGTGGTCTCAGCAAAGGTTGCCTTTTGTGCAGAACATACCGCCAATTTGATGTCTGAGTTGCGTATTCCGTTAACAAACGCCTCGGTCTTGAAGTTGTCAATCAACGGGTGGTTTTCACCGGGGTATGCTAGCTGCACCAATCTCTCAACCTCCATTGCAAAGACTTGAAGTGACTCGTTAGCCTTTTGCGCTCGGCACCTTAACTCCATGCGGTACAATTCTCGTTTATGCTCGTCACCACCATTAAATCGTTGTAGTTGTTCCTACGGCTGGCTGGCATGACCTCTAGAACCTCGGCTGCGGCACCTTTTAACGCCAGGATTAATTCCAAAGCCTTCTCCTCATCGTCCCATCCGTTTCTGGTGGCAACAGTCTCGAATTGAAATTTGAATATAGACAGGGGTGAGCTACCATCAAAGAACGGAGTTTTAATCCTGCTGGTTCCTTCCGATGCAATTCGTACTGGTTCGGGACGCTGACTCTGGAGGTTGTTGATCTTTTCCTTCATTATAACTAGTTTTCCCTCAACGGACTTTTCGAAATTAATTACTTTCGTGTCAACGTTCTTCTCCAAACTTGATACCTTTTCCTCGACATTAGTAATTCTTTTGCTGACCGACCTATGCATTTCTTGCATCTCCTTCGCGTTCGCTTCTAGTCTCTTTTCAATTTTCGAGAAAAGTTTTTGATGGATTTGCTCACTTTCTTTCCGAGACTCCGCCAGAAGTTTTTGATTTTCGGCTCTGAAAGTTTCTTGAAAATCAGCCAATTGCTTTTTGTTCTCTTCCTGTATTTTCAGACTTTCAACTCTGGAAGATTCAAATCGCTTGTTGTTCTCTTCCTGTATTTTCAGATTTTCAACTCTGGAAGATTCAAATTGCTTTTTGTTCTCTTCCCGCATTACTTGCATTTGTTCCATTAGTGCGGCAAGCACCGAACTCATGTCGAGACCGCTGGGTGTTGCAGGAGCCTGTAACTCACGTTCCTCTTTGTCTTCGAAGTCGTAAGTATCGATATCAATGCCGCGATTCCGAAGTTCTTCCCTTAACCGCCTTTGGAGCTCATTCTTCGTGCCCATTGTTGGCAACGCCAATTTTGCCAATTCTTGTTTGAGCCTTTCCACTCTTAGCTCCGAGATTTTCATCTTGTTTTTTTTTCTTTTCTTTTTTTTTTTATTTATTTCTACATTTTAATTTTACAATCCCACTTCTGACACCAATTGTTACGTTTTTACCTTTTTAAAAAAGTTAAAAATATGAGTTCGTAGATTGCAAATAAAGAAAAAATAAATATGTGTTTGATTTTAATAAATTCTTTATTATCTGCACAATTTTTGTGCCACTGTTCGAACTTGTTTCACGTATACAATGATACTTCACAATATGTGTTTGTTCTTTATACTACTCTGCTTACAACCCTTTTTGTAAGCAACAACACTTGTTAGTTATTCTTCTTTCTCACAACCTTTTTGTAAGTACAACACTAACAACTGTTTTCTCAAACGCAACTTGTCTGCACACAAGTCTGACCGAATTAAAGCTCGATAGATTTTAATTCTTAACCAACGTGACGTCGTCTTACACGATCAAATTCAAACTCTCTGCCCTGCTCGCTTTAACTTGCCTTTTATATTACTGGATCATCAGCAGTGATGCCAACTCTTCGGACACCAAACGCGTGAAAAAAAATGAAAAACGGGCTAAAAAGGGCTAAATTGAAAAAATTACGTTTTTAGTACAATACAATTTCATTTTTTTCAAAAAAGCGCAAAAAGGGGGCTAAAATTAAAAGAGTCTTTTCAGGTAAAAACCACACTTTTTACAATTTTTGAGATCATTTTACATTCAATAGAATTAAGGTACTAGATTAGTTTCAAATAGAATTTACATTACAATCCTTGAAAGTTGGTTATTGTTAAATACGATTTGTACTTCTTGGTCTTCCTCTTCTTCATTCTTAAATCGCTTTCTGTATGGTATTGAGACTTGTCTCTGTCAAGTGTTCTATGGAAACAAATGATAAATGAATTGCAGTATATAACGATAGCGCAGCCTGACATTTCTTTTCCACCTAATTATTATGTAAACACAATTTTAAACTTTTAGCAAAGCTTGTGTTTCCCGGTACTTTTGGCAATTCTATGTAAATGTCAAAGAAAATAACAAGAAATAGAAGAAAAAAATTCTGCCACATTGGCTTACAATTCGACATTGCCAGAGAAACATAAGATAATATTGCCCTACATAGTTGAAGGAAAAACGGGCTAAAAGGGCTAAACAAAAATACTGAAAAGCGCTGAAATTACGCGTTTTTTAGTTTAGGGCTAAAAATTTTTTTTCGCGTTAAAGGTACTTCAAAAAGGGCTAAATCTAGCCCGAAAAGGGCTAAGTTGGCATCACTGATCATCAGTGTGATGAATGCCCTTGAAGGACGATGACGTCCTTCGGGAATATTCTAAAAATGTAAACAACCTATTCTTATTTTTGTTGTTGCTTGTTTACATTCGAGCAGGTAGATTAGTTGTTGTTGGTTTATTTGTCTATCCTATTTTATACTGCTCAGCTCGTATGTGTTAGAATATAATTTGTAATTGTATTGTAATAAATAAATAAATAATTTAACAACACCATTTCCACTTTCGTAACAATATAAAGACAAGGTATATTCAACTAGGTAATAGCATTTGTACAACAACTCAATTCGCAGAGTTTTTAACAAAAACAACATGTATTTTCTGTTGTTTTTTTGTGACCGGTTATGTCAAATGAAATTCGCCGTAAGCCTGAAATGACAAAGGCGAATCCATATAATGACATAAAGTAGTTAATTTATGTCATTATTTGTCTTTTGTTTCTTTTTGTTTATAAAAATTTTTAAAAAACAAATTGTAGAAAAACGATTTTTTTAAATACGGGCTGATTTGCGCTACCATCAAGGTCGTTATGCTTCGGAGGGATACCGGGAAGCATAAGAGCGGATTCTACAATAAAAGTTGTGTCAGAACATTAAGATTATTTGAATAAATTGTAAATTGTGTAGAATACAAATATAAAAGGAAATAAAAAAATTAATAATAATAACATAAAAAGGATAATAACAAAAGAATGTATATACAGTGAGCAAAAAAAAATGTGTACACTAATTGTAAAAAACTAACAAATAAATTATTTAACAGGATTTTGTCCAAGATGACTTTCTAGAGAATCCGGTCGCCGTAGTCAAAAAATCACAACCCTTTGTGCTTAAAAATGTTGAATTTCATAGTTTCGATGGTTATTTTCTGTATACGTAACCAATAGAGAAATATTACCAAAAAGTAATTCTGTGCTTCTCTAATTGCCTCTCTGTTTTGTTTATTTATGTCTTGTCAGTTTTCGGTGTGGTTTTTTTATGTCGGTGTGAGTTAATAAAAAATGTAATTATTGTGTGAAACTACTAATAAGTAATAAAAACAACTAACAATAACAATTTTTAACTTTTTCTTTCAAGAAATTAAAAAATATTGGCAGCTTTCAGCATGAAAAATTTCCTATGAGCAGTGAGCCTTATATTGATATTAATCTTAATTACTTTTTGCACAAAAAACTATTTCCATTGTGACCGAAAATCACCCACATTCGACTTATAATTAAATATTTACGAATTTTTAAAATTTTCGTTAAGGAAATTAAAAAATATTCTATCTTTACTCTTTTTTCACACAAAAAAATGTTTATTTACATTTAATTTTTCTATTTTATCCGACAGTTTTCACTTTGTATATCTGTTATTCCTAACATATTTGCAAAATTTATAAATAAATTTTCTCGCTCTAATTAAACAGGTTACTCAATGCTGAAGTCGCCGTGGTCTAGTGGGTAGTGTGTTGGCTTATTAGACGAAAGGCCCGGGTTCGTATCCCAGGTCAGACATCGAAACGAAAAATATCTCTTCGGCGACTTCCTCTCAGTAGATTTCTGGCAAGGACTTTGAGAGTAAAAATTGCCATGAAAAGCTTCTCAACAATCTGTCGTTCGGAGTCGACTTTAAACTGTAGGTCCCGCCACTCATGCATAAAATTAACGCACACAACATTTGTGGTGTGAGAAGATAGGTCGTAATCCTGACTGAAGGGTTGTAATGGCCAATTACGTACTCAATGCTGAAAAGAATATGCTGTGCCGCCGAGTTATTTCGGTCTACTCCATAGACGCCTTTTTCACGTTGAAATTAGTTTGCAAACTAATTTGAAAACTCTTCAGTTTGTTGGAGAGAGGGGAAAAACGAGCAGGGGTGAGTTCACAATTTCATGTACTCGCAAACTTGCTTTGTTCTTCGTACAACACATAGTTGTATTTCTTATAGTTTTGTTTATTTTGTGTTTGAAATGAAAACATTTGCAAAGAAAAATTTTTGCGCCAAAAAATTAATTAAAAAAAGTGAAAAAATATAAATAAAAAATGTATAATTTAATTTATTAATTTATAAAAATCAAAAATAATATAATTTAAATAAGGTAAAGTTGTACAATGTGTCAATTTGACCTCCGGGTACTGTAGTTGTCAGGAAATGAACTGTTGTATTGGGGAAACGTAATACGGAACTAATGTATTTGGTGACACATTTCAGCGATTGTCACTAACTTAGTATTCAACCAATTGAGAGGTATATTCACAAACTCCTGAATCAAAAAGTTATGAGCATATATTTAGTTATATTTTTATTTCTACTTATCTTTTACACACGGAACTTGTTTCATTGTTAAGAGAAGATGCTAAGAGTTCGATTAATAATAAAAAAATTACCGAATTTTAACTTTTTCATTCAAGAAACTAATAAATACTAGTAATATACACAAAGTTCTGCAAGAAAAAAATTTTATGAGTAATAGGACTTATTTGATCTTGATATATTTAGTTTCTTACTTACCTTTTGCACAAGAAACTATATTCATTACGACCAAAAACTACATACATTTCGATTAATAATTAAATATTTAAGAATCTTTAAACTTTTCATTGAAGAAATTAAAAAATATTCAAAATTTTCCCTTTTTTAACACAAAATCAATGTTTGTTTACATTTAATTTTTCAACTTTATCCACCAGTTTTCACTCTGTATATCTGTTGCTTCTAACACATTTGCTTTGCAAAACGTATAATACATTTTTTGTCTCCCTCTAAAAAATTATGTAAAATTATGCTAAGTGAGGTTGTCAAACGTCAAAGTTTTCCCTTCTGTGCATATTCTGTGATTTAAACATGCAAACGGCGTCACACTTTGTGAGCGTCGAGTAACCAGACTTGACAATTATGCGTTTGAAAAACGCTGAAAAAAGCAGACGGACAATAAAAATTACAATATTTTGCAAAGCAAGTGTGTTATCGCCAACAGATATGCAGATCAAAAATGGTTATAAAGTAGGAAATGTAAATAAATCATTTTATTTATTTATTTTATTTCAAAAAAGGGGAATTTTGGAATACTATTTAATATGTGTTCGCCGTGGTCTAGTGGGTAGTGTGTTGGCTTATTAGACGAAAGGCCCGGGTTCGAATCCCAGGTCAGACATCGAAACGAAAAATATTTCTTCGGCGACTTCATCTCAGCAGATTTCTGGCAAAGACTCTGAGAGTAAAAATTGCCATGAAAAGCTTCTCAAAAATCTGTCGTTCGGAGGCGACTTTAAAATGTAGGTCCCGCCACTCATGTATAAAATTAACGCACACAACATAAGTGGTGTGAGAAGCTAGGTCGTAATCCTGACTGAAGGGTTGTAATGGCCAATTATGTATTTAATATCTTCAATGAAAATTTTAAAAATTTCTAAGCATTTAATTATTAATCGAAATATGTGTGATTCTTGGTTATAATGAATGTAGTTTCCTGCGCAAAAAGTACATCTTTCTTGCTGAACGTTGCCAATATTTTTTAATTTCGAAAATGAAAAAGTTTAAAATTATTATTAGTTCTTTTTATTATTTATTAAAAATTTCACACAAAAATTTCATTTTTTATTAACTAACGCCAATATGAAAATCCATCCCGAAAACTAAAGATAAATAAAAAACAGACAAAGAATCTGGGAGGGACTGGAATACTTTAATATTTCCTGTTCACATTAAATTGGCAATGTGTTAAATTTCTTTTCGTTTCTGTATACTGGGAGTATGTGATTATTACATTGGGTATATAGCCATTATCTTATGTTTAAGTACTCGGTATCTAAGTAACTCATTTATTTGCATCACTTATTTTTGTTCTTTTGTAAACGAAAAAGTAAACTATTAACTAAGTGTTAATTCGCCGACTGAAATAAGAAAATAAAAATGAATCCATTAACGTAAGTACAATTTGCCAGCAATTTGAATTATCATCAGTTGTTCACTATTTTAGAAAAGTTGGTATGAAAATGTTATTTAGTATAGTGCCTGTTGTCGTTGCCAGAAGGTTTTAGAAGATAATCGACATTGGGCCAAAGAAAAATAATACGTAAAATAAAACTCATATTTACATACACTACATGTATAAACTAAATGCTTATGTATAAATTAAAATATGCAAAATAAATTTCTTATAAATTTATAAGTAAGAAAGTAAATCAAAAAAATATAAGTGTAAAAAAGTGGAATTAATTGGCATATAAGTTTATGTAATTATTCATAAATACCCTGTAGGCATTTTTGGAAATATGTAATCAAATTCGAGTCTTTTGTTAGATTCTTCTGTGCGATTAAAAAGCTAGAATATGCGTTCATTTTCTAATCATAAAAGACTTGTCGGAAGAAAAAAGTGAATACCCGCGACTCTCCGTAAAAAGTCACTTATGAGTCATTTTCTATATTATTTTAAAGTAATTGTCGACCCTTTTTCTAGTAGTTTTATAATCATTTTCGAATCACTTTCTGATCATTTATTAGTCTTATTTACCTGCATTTATGTTTCTTTTTCGAGACGTCTCTCAGTCATCGTTTAATCGCTTACGAGTCTTATGAGTAATTTATCATTATATTTACGAGTCCTTTTGTTGTCGTTTATGAGTCATGTTCGTATTAATATGGACTCATTTTTAGGTAATTTTTAATTAAAAATTGTTTCATTTATTATTCGTAGGTTTTATAATTATATTTTACTCTCTTCAAGTGTTTTTATTAGTTTTTTTAATCCTACGTTTACACTGCCGCGGTTTCAAAAATCACGTTCGTATGAACGTTAAGTATCAAACTAAGAATATTAAGTTTACAATTGTGGTGTATGTACATCAGACATCAAAATTTATTTAAAGAAATATTTTTTTCGTTAAACAAAGAAAAATTTTCAATTTTTAAGACATAAATGAACATACAGAGAAGCAGTTTTTAATTATCTATCTGCGCAAAATATGATCATAAAATACGTAATTAGAATCATTTTCAAACATCTGCATGATCTGTTTTTGATTAAGCGTTTTTCTATCTTCAGTGTAAGTAGAATCCTAATCCTAATATAATTATAAATCTTTCTGTAAGCCTGTTTTTTCTTTGTTTGTTTGTTAGCCAATCACGTTTGAACGCCTGGACCGATTTTCTTAAAATTTGGGATATAGATCGAGCTTTTGTCGGTGCTATAAATCTTTGCAAAATTTTAAAAAAAAGGAGAGAAACAATGGGACAAATGGAGAAAATATGGGCTTAAATTAGTACTTTTATGCATAAATGCTGCAAGCTTTACCAGATGTGGTGTTATTTGTGGAATAAAATTTTTCTACAATAGCTTTAAAATCATATTGTGTTTCGGTTGGTGTTCTTAGCTCTCAACCAAAAGTTAAAAATGCAGCTGAATAACCAGTACTGTCACACTTTGCCGTGTTCATTGCGAATCTAATTGCAGGTAACATTCTGTTCCATTTATTATGGTCTTTTCCAACGCAAATTGATAGTAGAGTTTTCAAATCTCGGTTTTTTCTCTCAACGGGATTGGATTCTGGGTGATAAACTGCTGTAAAAGTTTGTTTAATTCCGAGACAAAATGTAAGTTTTTGCATCAGCGCAGAAATAAATTGTGAACCATTATCGGTATGTAGTCTACGTGGTATTCCATATCTTAATATTACTTCATTGAGAAGTGTTAGTGCACAGTTTTCTGCTGTGGCATCTTTTAATGGAAAAATCTCGACCCATCTGCTACAAATATATTCTATTATTAGTATCTATTGATACCCCTCTTCAGTTTTAGGCAAAGGACCAAATAGATCTACTGCAATAATTTCGAATCTTATATTGGTGCTTAATGTTTGCAGCAATCCAGCTGGCTTCATATTTGATGGCTTGTATTTTTGACATATTTCACAGGCTTTTACATATTTTCATTATCGCTTCTAATACCGGGCCAATAAAATAATGACATTATACGGCTATTTGTTTTCTCAATTCCATAGTGTCCTGCCATGGGATCATTATGAAATTTGTATAAAATATCCTGACGAAGTGATCTAGGTATAAGGAGTTGACCATTTTCTGAATCTTGATCTGAGTTGTACTTGTACAGAATACCATCGATCATTATGTACCCTCTGTTTGTATGCCTACTCACATTTTCGTCGTTAGTTTCAAATGAGGTTATAATTTTCTTCAATTTTTCAGCTTCTAACTTAGTTTCACGAAACTCTTTTAGGCCTTTACGTGGAAAATCGATTTCAATAGCATTGCAATTACAGGATTCTATGCATTGACTATTTTCGCATGGCGGGCGGGATAGGGTATCTGCAATGACATTTTGCTTTCCTGAAGTGTACTGAAAAATTAAGTTATAACTTTGTAGTAACAACGACCATCTTACTAATCTCCCGGTCGGTGTTTTTAGTGGTTGATGATCGGTGTAAACAGTTACTTGCGATCCCTCAATGTAACCTCTAAATTTCTGAACAGCCAATGCAACAGCCAGTGCTTCTCTTTCAGTGGTTGAATGTCTAATTTCAACTTGAATTAGAAGGGGGCTTGCGTATTTGATGGGATGCTCATCTTCATTCTCCCCCTGCAATAATACAGCCCCGATCGCGTAATTCCTAGTGTCTGTTTTTATATAGAATGACTGATTCTCTCTTACTGTGACTGTTCTCTTTCGATGACCAGTTCCAAATAGCGTTGTTTTTAGTTAAATTGGATAGTGGTCTTGATATTTCCGCAAAACTTGGTATGAATTTTCGAAACCAAGAGCAAGTCTGTAAAAATGACATAAGCTGCTTAATGTTCTTAGGTGTAGGACGCTCAACAATTGCTGATGTCTTTTCGGGATCCACTTGTATTCCATCTTTTGTCAAAATGTGACCCAAATATTTTACTTGAGGTTTACAGAAAAAACATTTATCTTTATTGATATGGAATTCTAAAGCTTTTAGTTTTACAAATGTAAGTTCCCGATCCTTTAAATGGTTTTAAAACTATTTGAACAAACTATAATATCATCTATGTAAGCTAAAATGAGAACGTTTGGCAGACTTGATTTTACTTTATCGATTACCCTCTGGAATGTTGCCGGGGCATTTTTTAAGCCGAATGACATTCTGTTAAAGATATATATTCCAAAAGGAGTTGTAAACGCTGTTTTCAGTTTATCTTCTTCGTTCATTTCAATTTGCCAATAACCTGACTTTAAGTCCATTGTAGATATATATGGAGTCGTTTTTGCAGCATGTAATAGATCCTCCATTCTTGGCAATGGATAGGTATCGGTGACAGTTATAGCATTTAGTTTTCGATAATCTACGCACAGTCGTATAGAATTACAAAACTACGGGAACTTCCAATTCTCCTTTTAGTTTTATATTCATTGCTGGTGGTAGTCTATATGGAGGATTGGAAATGGGTGGGTTATCCCTAGTATTAATTTTGAGTTTTATCCCTTTTATGGGTGAACAAATGTTTTCAAAAATATTTTCATAGGAGTTTAAAAAATTTATTAGTTTTTCTTTTTGCTTCATGTTTAAATGTGTTTTATCATTTTCACATATATTAAAATCGATTGCATTTAATTCGAAACACTTTCTCGGTGAAAATTCGGTACTATTTCTCTTCTTCTTCATTGGCGGAAATAAGTTTTCATCCTTTTCTTTTGGCGTTTCAAAATTATCAGGCAATGAGTCTTCAAAAATTTTAAGAATACCTCTAGGAGAATAGTCGTTGGTGTTTGAATACAATGAGTTCAGTGTAAGGGGCTTTGTTGGCTCTTCTTTATTATTTAATTCGAACCAGGAAACAAAATCATGTATTTTGGAAGATTTAGATGTACTTGGAATGTCATTTATAGATGTCTGGTTAACATTTACATCATCTTTAACTTTTGATGGTTTTAATATCAATTCAAATATCTTTGTAGGCTCGTCCTTAAAATGCCATGTTCTTTGAGCTAAGTCCATTACAACACCAGCTTGCTCCAAAAAGTCAATGCCGAGCAGAAGTTCTATTATTTTTAGCTCTAGGAAGGCAAATAAATCGAATTCTCTTCAAACGCTTGCCAATTAGTATATCTACTATAGTCGCCTCAACATTTTCCTTACCAACAATAAAAACATCTAATGTTATTTCCGCATTGGCCGATTAAAACTTTACTTGCTTTTCCAGAAGTTTTTTGTATAAATAATGTCCAGCTATACTAGTTCTTGCTGCTGTATCTAAGTAGACTTCGCCTGTTAAGCCATTAACATTTATTTCTACTGTAGGTACATTGCGGCCTACAATATTGGTTTGAATACTGTGAAAGTCCATCTCCTTTGGCCTTTCCATAACGGTTTTATAGTTGCATGTAGGACAATTTGACCTGTAAAAACCAACAGCTCCACAGCCATAACAATTTATAGTGTTTTCTTCTCGTTTCTTTTTCCTTTCTACTTCTAGGCGCTTCTAGCAAACTTCAGCCGTGTGGTTTTTCTTCCTGCAGAATGAGCATTTGGATTGGGTAACATCTTTAGACTCTAATGACCTTTTAGCTGGCTAATTGTTTTCCTGGATAAGTAACTCAATATCACGAGCTTTCGAAAGTAAATCTTGAAAGTTTAAAATATTTTCTCTAGAAATTTTTTCCCGCATTTGTTTATTAATTAACGAAAATATCATATTCAATTGCGTGCTCTCTGGCAATCTTTCTTTCAATTGGGCAAATAGCCGCCTCTTTCTGCATACAAAACTATCCATTGATTCAAAAGATTTTTGTTTGTCCTGGAAAATTTCAGAATATATACTCCAGTCAGGCTTAGGAGGAGCAAACGCAGTACGTAAAAGTTCTATGGCTTCGTCAAAAGATTTCGCCTCATGCTGAACACCTTGCCACCATGCATAGCCCTCAAGTAAAAGTGGTAAGCTGGTTAATGCCATTGCGTCTGAAATGCGTTCCGCTTCTTTGAAAACTAAAATTGTGGCGATAAAATCCTCCACTTTCGATGTGTTACGGCCACCATTAAAGCGAGCGCTACAGCTGCTAAATGTTGTTCTCATTTCTTGCCGAACTTGTAAAGATTCTATTAAGCTATTATCACACGACATGTATTTTACATATGTACTGTCAAATTTTCCATATGAAAAGTTGTACACATCGTCTGATACGTATGAAACATTGCATATGTAAAATACTTATGGAAATACATATGTAATTTTTTCAATTAGAGCTTGCTCTATTTTTCTGTGACAAACATAAACAAAACAGGTGTTCGTTTTTTAGAAAATTTTTCCGAAAAAAAATAATTGTGAACTAATTTAAAGAAAATGAGTAAAGAACATGAAAAAGTAATTATTGTTCCATATTTTAATGAATTAAATAATGTTTATTCCGTTTATTGCAGTTAGATTGGCAAAAAAAGAAGTGTTTTGCTTAGAGATTAAGGGAGATACTTTTCCTAACAATTCGGAGAAAGTTTTGTAGGATACCCTCGCAAATTTAAACGGTTTTGGGTCTTCCAAATGCAGTTCGTCCATAGCCATTGATGCGAACCCTAGTCCAGAATCTCTTCGAAGCAGCCAATTATGACTCCTTAAAGACCGATTCTTTTTTAATTTTTTTTATTTTCATTGCTGATATTATTGAAATAATGCTGGACAGTACAATTGTTTTATCAGCGGTTTTTACATCCAATTCAATTTTTTAATTATTTTTTACAATTTATACACAATAAAAAGTCAGTCTGTTGTTTACATTTTTAGGTTATGTCATACGGAAAACATACACAGGTGTGACAGCAAAAATTATAAAATGACAACTGTGACATACATACGGAAGTACATATGGATAAAGAAAGTGAAAGTACATGCGTAAAATACATGTCGTGTGATAACAGCTTTAGCTGTGAGAACTGGTATTCTGTAAAATTAAAACCTCTTGATCCATTTGAGATTTCACTTAAATTTTGTTGTTCTGCACCGTTAACGGAACTTAGGGAATTACTTGTTGTTCTTGGCATTTTTCTTAACAGGGACAATTTCATTTAAATTTTTTACTTTTTACATTGGGCGCCAATTGTAGTGACGGGGAATTCCTTTAGGGAAAGATCTCCAATGGAGGAATGCCGTTACTAAGTTTAATTTATTAATATTGGGTTTAGTTAGGTTATATTTGTCAGACGCAGTAGTCCACGGAGGTCTTCCTGCGTCCTAACAAGCTAATTATTTATGGATGTCAGACACAGTAGTCCACGAAAGGTCTTCCTGTTTCCTAACACCTTTTAGTTCTTAAAAAAAACAAAGCGCTCTTTATTTTTAATTATTTTATTAGTTATCTTCAATGGTGTTTATTTGACTGATTCCAATTTCATCAATGGCCTGACCTTACTTCGGTTTATGAAAATCATTAAACTCGTCTAGAACATAATGAAATACTTAGTTACAAAAACAAAATAACGTAATGTAAGCGAGAGAAGTTAAGAATGAGAAAAGTTATGATGAGTTATTGATTACATTTTATGATTATTAAGATTACATGGTTAATGATTACATTACATTACAGGGTGATTACAATATTAATAGAAAATGTATGTAACGGTTAGACAATATTTTAAATAATAAAATAATATGAAAATATATTAATAAATGTAATTTAGGCCGCTACAATATAACATTTCTAATTTTTATTTAAAACACAAAACAAAAGACATGTAAATGCATATATCAAACATTAGCCTTACATGTATTGGAATTAGAAAGAGAAGGATGTACAATGGTCGGCATATTTATTTTGACACCTGAGAAATTTTACAATTTTGAATTTTTTCAGATTTCCAAAAGATTAAAAATTTCAATTTTTTTCAAATGGAAGTAGCATTTATTTAATAACTAAAAAACATAAAATCCTAACTTCTTAAATTAAATTTGCATTCTATGCAACTAATTTAAAAATTTAGGGGATGACATAAGTATTTTGACATATAGTATTTTAGTTCTTTAAACAAAAATATGTTATTGCAACTTTTGTAATACTTTTAATATTAATAAAACGTGTATCCTCCTTTAGCGGCAATGACTTTTCGGAGTCTTCTAGGAACTGAATCGATCAAGTTTTGAATGAATTTTGTTGGTATGTCCTCCCACAAAGATTTAACCTCTGAAATTGTTCCTTCCCTGGTTCTTGCCAGATCTGCGATTTTTTGGCGCTTTATATATGACCAAACATTCTCAATCACATTTAAATCCGGACTTTGAGGCGGCCAATCCAAAGTTTCAATGCAATTTTCTGTCAAAAATGTCTTAATCATTTTACTCTTGTGACAAGGCGCATTGTCCTGTTGTAAAATAAATGACGGTCCAATCAACCTATCGCCAGAAAGAAATGCGTGTTCATTTAAAATTTTCAAATATTGGTTTTGGTTCATCGAACCGTCGATGGGAACCAAGTCTCCTAAGCCTTTGTATGCTATACAGCCCCAGAACATGACTGTGCCACCTCCATGACTAACTTTTTCGAAAACAGGTGCGGTTTTTTTTTTCAAGTTTTTTGGTCCAGTCTAACAAAAACTTTTTTCTTTGACGAGTGATACTCGAAAGTACTTTCGTCGGTCCATAAGACGCTTTGCCAGAATGAAAAGGGCTTGTCCACGTATCTTTTTGCGAATTCTAACCTTTTAATTTTGTTTCTTGGTGCTATACATGGAATTGTTCTTGCTACATATGTATTAATGTTGCCTTCTTTTAAACGTCGTCGAACCGTTCTTTCGCTTAAATGACTATCTGAGTGCGAACTCCATTCCAGCGCAGCAACTTTGGGTGTCAAAACTGGATTAGGTTTAAATTTTCTGATAATTTGCCGATCTTCCGCTGCCGTTGTTTTACGCTTTCTTCCTGTTCGACGCACATTAATGACAGATTTTGTTTTTTTACATTTATTTATTTGATAATACACGGTTTGTCTAGGTATATTATACTCATTGGCAATATTTATTACAGATATTCCAAGATTATACTTGGTTATAATTTCACTTCTGACGGTGTTAGGTAATTCCGATATTTTTCCCATATTTACACAATAGTAATAGAATTTTTTATTTATCTTTTATTGAATGTTAATATTTAATGCTCAACAACGCCTGCTTTGTATTAAATCTTAACACAAAAAACAAAATGAGGTGAATTTATAGAATGTCAAAATAATTATGCCGCTACAAATTCTTGTACCCCCAGGTCGGGCGTCAAAACGCTTTTTTTTAATATTTTCTAATCCATATCAAATACATACAATTTATCAGTATATTAATATAGATAAGTTAGATCAAAATAAAATTAATTAAAAAAAATCACACAAAAATCCCAAATGGGAATTGAACTCGATTATGATTGAGAATAAGCAAATAAAGTTTTCTTATTTTTTGACGTTTTTTTTGTTTTTGACGAGTAAATAAATTTTAAAAAATTAAAAAAAATATTTCTATACCTGATCTGAGGTTTGAACCACGACCTTACTACTAATAAGCTGCCATACCACGTATTACACTACGTTGTCTTCAAAGCGTTTAGCTTTATGTTTGATTTTAGTTGCTTTGACGGGAATTTTTTATATTTAGGTAACTGTAATATTAAAAATAAAAACAAAATTGGGGTTTCGCCGTTGTTTTCATTGTACGTACTTAGTTACGCATTTCGATATTGCATATTTTGTACTAACATTGTATTAACATAATAATTAATGATAATGAATGTGAATTATATATTTTATTTAAAATTTATCAAAAAAATTATATTTTTGTTAGAAATGTAATTTGTGATTATGAATAAAAAAAATTATTTTTCTATAACATAGAATAAAAACCACATTACTTTTCCTTTTTTACTTCTTAACTGTTTTTTCATTTATGTACTATGAAAACTTGTTCATTTAAATACATATGTATGTACTGATAAATTAAATAAAAATTAAAGCTTATTAATTTAATATAATATTATGTACATATACATATGTATAAATTAATATATATCATGCATAATAACAAAATAAGAGGAAAATAGAATAAATAAATATTTCTATATTTAATAAAAAAGAAAAAAATCTTGGCCTGTCAAGCCGTTTGACATTATTGTTAGGAGTTGCGAATATGTACTAGATTTTTAATGATACATATTTTTAAAAGATGAATTTGAAATTCAATCTCATATTCTCAATCATGACCGCACCTTTTTATATTTTATCGAATTTTTCACGATTTATTGCGGGCATGTGTGGTAAAAATATTTGATTTTTCGGCTTTATTATCTCCAATAAACAAATTGTTATTTTCATACATTTTGGTTTTTTGCAAAGTTCAAAGGTTCAGCTTCGTTTTCCTTTTATTTTTTCTCTAATTTATCCCTATTTTTGCGATTTTTAAGCGATTTTCTTTACTCCCTTTCCAAATTTTTCTGTTAACTTAGCATTCAATGTTAAAAAAAGAATTTAATTTCACAGACATCATAAATAACATAAATTGTTAGCTACAGATGAATAAACTAAAGCTAAATGAACGATGATTCAGTAATTACAATTAATATTGAAACAATTGAAAAAGTTAATAGAATAAAATACCTAGGGTTTCTAATAGATAAGGACTTAAAATTAAATGAACATATTGATTACATATGCAAAAAAAAAAAAAAAAATCGGATTCCTAAAACGGATTAGAAATAAAATATCAATAATGACTGCAATCAATATATATAAAACATGTTCGTCGGCTATATCTCCGATCTCAGTCGTGACCCGACCATATGGAAAACTGTTTTGGAATCCTTGATCCAATAGCTATCCAGCCCAATAGGTCAGAAATCCGCACCTTTTTAAATTTTATCGAATTTTTCACGTTTTATATAGAAAAACGCAGTGTTTTCAAATCGCTTGCGGTTTAAAAAACGCATGACAGCCTGTTCTGAAAACGAAGCGATTTGCTGGCGTTTTGTATTTTTCGAAGTTGCATTCGAACAATGAAAACATATTTTTTATCATAACAAACATAAACAAATGCATACAGCGTATTTGCTTGCTATATTATATTAAAGAAATATTAACGCAAATGCGTTATATATATATAATTTACGTACTTTACTTGTGAGTTGTCAGAAAAATGCTTCTTTTCAGTAAGAGATGTTGCTTATAAGCACTCACGACTAATTGGTAATTTTCAACACTGGTAGCCGGTTTTAAATTAAATTTCTGTATGATTTATTTGCTATCATGAAAGTTTAAAAGTACTTTATACAGGTTTTAAATTATTTTTTAACTTTTATTAAGGGTTTATTTTTACGATTTAATATAGATATGTGAATATAATAAATTGCAAATATTCATATCAAAAGTTTAAAAAGAAATAAGCAAATAATTAGTTGTATAATGAACACCCCTAGCATTAAATTATTTTCGAAGATCAATCTGATCAGCTGTTTGCATAAATCGCCAGTTGATAAGTAAACAAATGATACAAACCATAAACAAACTCAGCAAATTTTTGTATTCAATATTTTTAATTTAAATCGTCAAAAAATGCTAAAAGATTTCATTGAAATAAAAAGAAAACATATTAAATTTAAATTGTGTATAATTTTATTGTTAATTTAAGGTACATGGCCTAATTCCGGCAGTCGTGGTCGAAATATCTTTCGAGTTGATTGAAATTTCGAAAGTCGAATTATCTCTAATTCTGTTAGTCGATAGTTAACGAATCCATATTATTTTTCCAGTGTTGTGAAATATTTTCCACCACTGAACACTTTTGTAAACAAAAACATATGTTTTGTAATGTCATGAGCAATTCAGAAACCGAAATTAAAAAGGTATTGCAGTTTTGAATGAATTTATGTTTTCGCTATGAACTTCTTCATTATCAAAAAGTTTACAGGCAGAAATAAACGAATCGTTACAAGATATATTACTTTGTGATGTAGTTGCAAAATATTATCACTACAATCTTTTGCTTCTGACCAATCTTCCCCTTTTTTTCTTTGCAAAGCTGATCCAAAAGTTTTAATGTTCTTCAGACTTTCAACAGCAACTCCTATGCCAGCAGCATAGTTTGGCATCCTTTATTGGTGGCCTAGAAGCATTAAGTTTGGCAGTAAGTGGGTTAGCCTTTGCTTCTCCTTGTGCAGTATTCGGCAATATACTTTTTGTCAAATTCGTATATTTAGTTTCCCATAATCTATTTTTGGGTACCATTTACTTTTGTTAATTTTAACCTAAAATACTAAAATTTTAACTATTTTCTTCAGTTTTTAAAAAATTCTTACTTTCATTTTCTTTTTTTAATTTCTGTTAACAAAAAAAGCTTTACTCGATAGGTTTTTTGCTTACGATTAAAAACTCGCAAGATTGCATTCGCAAGACGCTATCGACTGCTGTCATTAGAAATGTCGATACACATTAATCGATATCGACTGACAGAATCCCAAAACTAAAAAATACTTATTTGGCTTGATTTATGTTCTGGTGCTTTAGAAGCACTAAAGCAGTGCTGGCGGCAGAACCACTAAGATTAGCCTTTGATGCTGGATGCATATTTTCTTGATCAGGCTGGTAATATGTTACTGTCTCTATACTGGTTGAACTTCTTAAAACTGGTGGCCAGCGAACTATTGGTAGAGATGTAGTCAAATCTGCGAAATAAAATCTTTACGGCTGTAACTAAAATATAGTGAAGACTGGAGGTTTGCTTTATACCAGCATCTTTGTTAGTTTTAGACAGTCTTGCTTGTTTCTATAAAAACTGAATTAGAATGTATAAAGGGTGGGTCATTTAAAATTTTAAATTTCAAAATGCAATAAAACAAAAACAGTTTGAAATTTTTCCTAATTTATTTTTTTTTTGTGCACAATTCCTTATGTATAAAATTAACGCACACGACATAAGAGGTGTGAGAAGTTAGGTCGTAATCCTGACTGAAGAGTTATATTGATCAATTATGTATGTATGTTTGTAAATTAAACAATTAAATTAAATAGCCATCAAGCGTTTGACGCAATAAATAGATGTGTGGCAAGTTGCACCATCCAGTTGAAACCAAACATCGTTCACATCAATACCATGGATAAGAGAAAATCTGCATAACACTTTTCTTTAACGGCGCCCCACAGAAAATGGTCAACGGTGTCAAATTGTAGCTACTTGGTGGCCAATTGACAACCATTTCGGATAATTAAACGGTCATCAGGCGTTCGACGTAATAAATTGATGATGGCATGAAATGTGCGGCAAGTGGCGCAATCCTATTGAAACCAAACATCGTTTACATAAATACCATGAAGAGTCGGTACAAAAAAATCGGATATCATGGTGGGATAGGTATCTTTATAGAGAGTAATGGTAGCGCCGTTCTGATTTTCGAAAAAATATGCTCCAATGATGCATCTGCTCTTTAAGCCACACCAAATAGTCAGTCGTAAAGCTCAATACGTTCAGCGGAGATAATGTCCTAACTTTTATTACAAAATGGAATGACGTAAGTATTGCCAGATTCGCAATAACCGCTACAATAAATAAAATTTAATATACATTTACTTACCGCAATTTCGCTTCTTCTTGAAGAATAGACGGGGTTAAATTAAATATAATTTTTATTTAACAAATTGCAAAATAAATAAGAATTCAAAGGAGAGTTCAAAATGGCGATTTACAAACAAACGTCAAGTAAAGTTTATTATTAAGGTTATATTCTTATCATTTGGAAAAGCTCTTCGTTTCCACGTTAGTTAGTTCGTTATATTAGACTTTTGTGTGGAGTATAGAGGGCATGAAGACAAACTATGTGAAGGGTTGGTAGGATACGAAAAAGTGCAGTTACATGACGGAGTGAAGGGAAGATTTATAATACAATCATGTGACATTTATTGTTTTCTATTATTAATTTTGTCGAGAAATTTAGCTAAGCCAGAGTTATTTTTGTTCCTTTAAATAGTTAAAAACATAGATTTAAATTAAATATGGAAAAAAGAAGTGCTAGGAAGTAAGAATTGATAAAAAAAAATTGGCCAATTCACAGAAGCCGTTGTGTCGTTGTATTGAGTGTATTGTTGGACGATTATACAACAGTGTATGGTTGTTGTTGAAAATGTTCATATAAAAATCCGGTACACTTATACCGTTTATGTTGTATTGAATACATTTGGTCGTTTGGGAACGCTTAATGCTATGCTGTATTGTGTATTTCGTATTCCATATGTATTTTATTGTCATTCAAATAATTTGATAGCACGAAACCAACACAACTTTTGAAAAACATATGAAAACATACACACATTGTTTTCATTCACATAATTTGATTGCACGAAACCAATACAACTTTTAAAAACACATGAAAAAAATGTGTATAAGTGTATCGGATTTTTACATGAAAATTGTCAACAACAAGCATACACTGTTGTATAATTGTCCAACAATACAATGAATACAACGATACAACAGCTTGTTTGAATTGCCCACATATGTTTTGAAAAAGTTATGTCGGTTTCGTGCTATTAAATCTTTTGAATGCAAAAAAAATACGTTTGGAATTTGAAATACACAATATAGCTTAACATTAAACCAAATGTTTTTTAACGAAAAAATCATACTTCTGACATAACTTTGACTTCTATTTTTTTCTGATAATTGATTTTCGAATAAGCTTTCTAAACATTGTGAAAATTTGCTTGCTTTAAAATAATCAAAAACGCATTAAACGACTGGCCACAAAATTTTTTTTTTTTATTTTTTATGGAGGTTTTAGGCAAAAAAAAAGTTTGCTTTTTATACTAAGTTATATTCACACAAGTCAGAAGAAATGTTAAAATTGTATGGAGGTATACACGAACGTCCTTCATAAAAAGGCGAGACAAAGCAGGCAACCAGCAGATACCTGCGCCGATCGGCTGACAGCCGGCGCTGCTGAATATTTATTCGGCTTAAATTCAGCCGCTGTTTTACATATGTAATAAAATTAAAATATATGAAAATAGGTTTTTTGTTTTACTTGACTTAAATAGATTATTGAAGTTTTTTTGTTCATTTTGTGATATGTTAATAGTAAAAGTATTTAATTTTGAACACCCTTTCTTGTTTTTGGTGAATGTGGTAACATCTTTTAATTTTACGTTAAATTTTTTAAAAGACAAAAAATTAAAATGGATAACCAAAAAGTTACAAATTTCTTTCAAAATTTAAATAATAATTTAAATGAGTTAAATTCATCTGTTTCCGATGACGACCTTGCTATTTTTAATGGTATTGACAATGATATAAACGAATACGAAAAAATACTAGCCACTAAAACAAAAATTAAAGAAAAAACCCAAATTCTTTTAAGCAAAAAATCTTCAGCAGGGTTCATAGTTTGGCACCATTTTGGTTAAATGGTTATTGGAAATAAACCTGTGCTAAAAAGTACCATATGTGAAAAGTTTGCTTTGGTGAGTCCCCCATGCGTTTGAAGTGGTAGGTACGTACATATATTATTTCTATCCAGGAATTAAATTTAAAGATAATTAAAAGGATTTTCCCAAAACAATAATAGAAACTCCTATTTGAATTAGCTTTTAGCCAAATTTTTTAGGATATTTTATTTTGAATATTTATTTCTGATAATTATATTTGTAAGTGTTATAAAATGTAATAATTTCAGGTTTGGAGTTTCTACGTCGACATGAAACCTCTGTAACCATTTACGTGCTCATGGTATTGACGTAAAATCAAAAAATTTAAAAAATTCAAATGCCAAAACAAAATCCATATTGTCAGGAAGTTCTATAAATTCAGTTTCCGAAAAATTTGCTAACGCACGTCTGATAAGGCCTTTTAACATAGTGGAGCAACCAGGGCGATTTTATTTATGTCATTTCGGATCACAGCCGACATAAAGCAGCCGCCGGAACTTTTCAATTACAGCCGCCGCTCGGCGCAGGTCTCTGGCAACCAGTTCAGTTAGACAAGTTGCGTGTTTAGTGAAGTATAATGAACAGTTGTTAGTGTTTACGCAAACAAAATTGTTGTGAGCAGAGAATAACGAACAAGTGTTGCTGCTTATATAAAAGTTGTAAGCAGAGAAATATAACGAACAAGCACATTTATAGTTATTGTTGTGTACGTTGTATAAGTTTGAACAGTGGCACATAAGATAGTGCGGACAATAAAGAAACTAATTTGAAATAAACACATATATGTTTTTATTTGGTTTGTAATCAGTGAACTCATATTCTAAACGTTTATAAAATGTTGAAAACGTAACAATATTTAAAAAACAGGGGACGAAGTTTCAAACCAAAATTTTATTCGGAAGCTATTTCTGGTCTTTCTATCATTATTTTTGTTAGATCTGTATTAGAAATTATTCCATGAATGGAATGTTTGGTTTTGCATTGTATAAAACGTATTTGTCTGGTCTTGAGGCAGGGTTTATTGTTGCAGTAAATTTCAAATTCCTTTTCTCTTTTTATTTATGTTTTTAGTAGATCATCATTTTTGTTTTTAAATTATAAGGTTGTGAGTTGTCATTTTTCGCTTGTAAGCATTCCAAGTTTTTTTTTTGTCTCTTTATTTTTTCAAGATGAGCGTTTATTTAAGATACTTTCATTAAGTTCTCTCTCACCGATTCAATTTGTACTTGAGAAAAGAAATAATTATGGGATAGCAATCGCTATAAAACAACCTTGGATTTGAGGTGAACAGACAGTGTAGAGCTATAAAACGATAAGTCGACATAAAAAGGAGGAGTGGCTATTGTGTAAGCGATGAATTGTACAGTGATATAAAGTTATTATTATTTATGAATTCTGAAAGAATTCTGTCCTTTTATTATTAGTGGTGGATCCTCAAAACATGTGCCAATTATTGAAACCTCCTGTAGCTAGTAGAAGCGGTCTAATATTATTAAAGACATTATATAAATTCTTTAGTGTAATAAAAGTTTTATTTGGAGGAAAATAAAATGATGAAGTGTTAAACTTTACTTTAGGATATATGTACCTCTACGCATAGTGTCAATTACGAACAGTAATTTCTATATGTTGCAAGGATTTCTATAAAAGAAGGGCAACGCCGCCACACTTAGTGCTTGGAAGCATTGCAATTGAATAATTTAAAATTTATTGAAATAAGAATATAGTTTGTATTATGTAAGGCTTAATTAATTTGAAGTGAAAATGTAAGAAAGATTGATGAAAATATGTTAGTGGGTGGTGGGGAAAGTTTTATATTGTTACGTATATCGAAACGATAGACAGCTGTAAAACCGAGGTGTTTGCTTACGGTATAAGGGACCCTGACATTAAACTAGCGGTATGTTCACCACTGAAGACAACCTTCGCACTAGCCCAAGAGACCGCTCTTACGATTTCTATACCACAAGGAAACACATGTAAGAATAATGGAAGTAGTGGAGGAGGAGGAATCCAGTTTTAATAAATATAAAGAGATGTTGAAGCAAATTTTGGAAGAGAACGGACTAAAGGTTAAACTTAAATGCTTCAACTGTGGAAATGGTGGCCATTTTCAAAGAAACTGCAAAGCGTCATGCAAAAGATCCAGACCGATCTCACCAACCAGGCGATATGCCGTTGAAACACCTAAGGCTTCTGGTGTACACAACGTTGTAATGAGTGGAATCAAGAAAAGCGGAGAAAAACATGTGGAACGTAATGATCATCACGTCAGTCAAAGTACAGATGTAAAATCAAATAAAGGACTCGAGAAAATTGAGGACGGTGGTTATCGAGCTGTGCCATTGGCGAAGGCTGAGAAGAAGGAAGCCGCCATTGGTGTCCGGCGAATCCAGATTGAGGCGAATGAAGACTGGTGTGAGGCACAAAGAAGTGACCCAATACTGGCGAAGATAATAGCAGTTAAGGAAGAGGACAGACGACCTACTGAAACTGAGATATTCGGAGAAGGTCCTCTTACAAAAGCATATTGGGCACTATGGGACAGTTTGCAGTTGATAAACGGATGCCTGTATCGACGTTGGGAAAGCGCTGATGGTCTTGACCTTATACAACCTATCAGTAGTGCCTTCCTCCAAGACGAAAGAAGTGTTAAAGGAGTCCCATAATGAAGCTGACGTAGGACGTCTTGGAGTGACAAAGACGCTGGAAAGGCTCTTTGTCACTCCAAGCAGTGGTGAATTGGATAGCAAACTGTACCCAGTGTATTGTAGATAAAAGTCCTGTAAGAAGAAGTCGAGGTCAACTGCAAGAATACAGCTCGGACGCACCTTTGGACAGAATAGCGATGGTCCCCGATAAAATGAAAGCCAGGTATGATCAATCAGCAAACACGGAGGGCTTTCATGAGGGACAAATTGTGCTACTCTACAACCCGAAGCGAAAGAAGGGATCGTTCCCCAACGTACAAAGTAGCAGGGATGGACCGTATAAAGTAATTAAACGGTTAAACGATGTCGTGTACAGCATGTAGAAAGCTGGCAGCCGCCATACAAAAATGAAGGTCGTACACAGAGAGGGAGTGGAAAAATACGGGAGTAGAGATAATGAGTCTATTCGGCACGAACAGGCTTAAGTGGGCGGCAGTGTTACGCGTATCGAAACGGCCTAATATCGTTTAACATTAATGATAAACAAAAGCTACAAATACAAAGACTATGAGACAATGCGTACACGATACACAGAACACATACATCGAACTTATTATAAATAAACCAGCTACAACAAGTGTGAGAGAAAACGGGACAGACAACTAAGCAAGCGCAACAACAAACAATGTAGTCACAATAGAACTCTCGAGAAGGCGAAATCCCGAACATTCCACTTCGAGAACCCTCATTAGACTGAAAAGGTTCGTATATAAAAAGTCAAGAGAAAGCAAACAACCAGTCAGTGTGAATTCAGTCAGCCTTGCTTGAAATTGAGTATGAACTAATCAGTCGCGGTGTGAAGACAAGTTGCGTAGTAAAGTTTACCGAAGAGTTGTTAGTGATTACGCGAGCAGAAGTGTTGTGCTTACAAAATGGTTTTGAGCAGAGAATAACAAACAAGTGCCATTGCTTATAAAAAGGTTATAAGCAGAGAAATATAACGAACAAGCACATATTGTCATAGTTATAGTTGTGTACGTTGTATAAGTTTGAACAGTGGCACGTAAGACAGTGCGGACAAAAAAGAGTTTCATTAAAATAAAACACATTTGTTTTTACTTGGTTTGCAATTAACGAATTCATATTTAAACGTTTTTAAAAAGGTAAAAACGTAACAATATTTTTCAACGTTTATTATCTGTACTCATTGCTAGGTCCTTGATTATTCGATTCCTTGTTCTTTTAGCTTTATATTTAGGTAGATCTGTTTTATTGTTGTTGCTGATATCTACATTTTGTGATGATGTGGTATTATAGTCTGTCATAATATTAAAACAAGAACAATTTATATGTCAAAAATTCTTTTGAATTTATACATTCTTTTGTATAAAAACAAAGTTTACAAACATTCTTTTGAATAAAAACAATGTACATTGCTATAATGGATAATGATAGCAATGCTAGTTGTGACGATGATGATAACATCATAAACAAAATTTACAAACATTCTTTTGAATAAAAATAATGTACATTGTTATCAGTCAGTAGTGACGATGATAATATTGGGTGGCAGGTTGTCAGATCAACTGAAACAAGAAGACAAACCACCAACAAAAACAACAGCAACCCAAATAAATGTAAGCAACAACATTAGCAGTGTAGGCCAAAACAAATTTTTTAGTTTAAGCAACGATGATGGAGATAATGATACAGAAACTGATAATGAACAGGCAACAAATAATAATATACCAAAACCACCTCCAATTATCATTCCTAATATGCCAGATATAATAAAAAGTTTTACCACCTTAAGACCATCCTCAGTTGTAAAATTTGAAGAGACGGACAGATAAGAATTATGGTAAAAGATTTTGGAAGGTATAGAGCACTTATCTCATTTCTAAAAGGTAAGAATATATCACACCAAATGTCACCAATATTAAGAGTAGAGCTACAAAAGATTATTTACCAATGTTTTTCATTGATTTAGAGCCTAGTCCATATATGGAACTAAAACTCTGTGCAATGCTATTGTGAAAATAGTATTACCAAAAAAGACAACTGATCTTGTACAATGCCACCGTTGCCAGGAATTTGGTGACACAAAAACTTATTGCAGGAAATCTGTTAATTGCTTTTAATGTGGTTTAACCAAGATGTGTTAATTTCTTACAAAACCATCCAGCAAGCTATAAAGGCTGCATTGTATATAAATAGCCCTTAAAGAAAAAAGTACAACAAAAAATAAGTAATAGACGTCACAGCGCAACTTGTAACCACAACAATGAAAAGTATCCGTACTTAAACAACAACACATTTGGACCAAGCATGAACATAAATCAGAATAACAAATCTTACTCTGAAATACTCAAAACTAATCAGAAAAATTCATTTGAAAAGTTAGAGCAGTTAATACAAAACCAAATTGAGTTAACTTCTGAATATGATGACGGTTTTGATTGCCAAACTATGCAATTAAATTTAAATATTGCAATATGGAATGCTAATCGGCTTTCCAGCCACATAAACTTTTATTTTTTCGAGCAAAAATAAAAGTTATTTATCAAAAAATAATTCTTATTTTGTGACTTTTACTATAAAAGTTATAACAGTTACGGTCCCTGATTTGAACAAATATTTTTGAAGAGATTATTGCCAGTTTTGGAAAGAACAACATTATTTCTGATCACCAATTTGGTTCTAGGAAAAAACATGGTACTTCGGAACAATGCCATCGTATCGCTGCATTTATAATAGATACATAAGAAGACAAAAAATATTGTTCAGAATGGCATGGTGGTTTATACTTCAAACTGAAAAAATTACTTCCAACCCCTTAACTCCTTACATCGTACCTAACTAAAAGAAACTTTTATGTGAAAATAGCACGTTTTCCCAAATATGCGATATTCAGCGCATCGTAGTTGGACCAATACTATACACAATTTTCACTTCAAATATTCCAATTAGCGAATGAGCTTTAATTGCAACATATGCAGATGATACTGCTATTTTAACGGCCGATGTTTGTCCAAACAATGCATCAGTTCAGCTTCAAAATGAAATGAATGCAATTGAAACTTGACTAAACAAATGGAACATCAAAGTCAACAGCCAAAAATGAAAACATGTCACATTTTCATTGCGACGAGGTAACTGCCCTGATATACGTCTAAACAATAATCCTATCCCATGTGCGTGAAATATTTAGGAATGCATAATGACAGAAAGTTAACATGGAAGACTCATATCAAAATGAAAAAGCAGCAGTTCAGTTAAATATAAAAACAAAGTACTGGTTTACAAAACCACCCTAAAACCAATTTGGACCTATGGAATTCAACTTTGGGGAAGGGCCTGCAATTCGAATATTGAAATACTTCAACGTTACCAGTCAAAAATTCTGAAACTCGTTGTCAACGCTCCATGGTTTGTATCGAATTTTTCAATCCACAATGGCCTTTCCATACAAAGGTAGTAGACGAAATAAAAGGTTCAGTGAAAACTATTTAGACAGACTAATTCACCACGATCCATTATCTATTGCCCTTCTTGATCACAACAACGAAATAAATCGACTGGAAAGACATCATATTCTGGATTTGCCATTTCGAAATTAATTATATATATTGTTACGTTTTTACCTTTTTAAAACGTTTATATATGATTTCGTTTATTGCAAACCAAGTAAAAACATATATGTGTTTATTTAAATGAAACTCTCTTTATTATTCACACTATTTTTGTGTCACTGTTCAAACTTAAATGATACAACAATAATTGCTTTTTCTCTATTTTATTTTCGAACCACGACTTTTTACTTCATACGCAAGGCTGTCTCAATTCACATTGATTGGTTGCCTGCCTTGTCTTGCCCTCGAGATGGAAGGTTCGTGTTCTCGCCTTCTCGAAAATTCTATAGCGACTGTATTGTTGTTTGTGTACTTTGCTATCATTGGTTGTTGTAGCGTTCGCTTACTTGGCTATCCCTTTTTCTCTCATACTTGTTGATGCTTTGCTTGTATATGTTCGTTGTAGTTGGTTCGTTAGTGTGTATTTGTGTCGTGTGTATGTGTAACTTTTGTTTATCGTTCTTATTGTTAAACGATATTAGGTCGTTTCGATTGTTTTTGCGTAACACTGCCGCCCACTTAAGCGTGTTCGTCCCGAATAGGCTCATTATCTCTTCCCATATTTTGCTAGTCGCTCTATGTGTACGAAAAATTAAAAGTTTCTCAAAAATCTGTCGTTCGGAGTCGACTTTAAACTGTAGGTCCCGCTCCTCATGTATAAAATTAACACACACAACATAAGTGGTGTGAGAAGCTAGGTCGTAATCCTGACTGATGGGTTGTAATGGCCAATTATGTATGTATGACTGACCATTTTTATATGAGTGCGCACAAATTCATAAAGTTCATTCAAGCCATCTTCTTTTCCAGTGTGTGTGGCATCCCTCTCTGTGGCGAGCTTAACTCCAAACTCCAAGTCACCGGACAGTTTTATCTTTCTTCCAAAAATTACCTTGGCGGGTGATCTAGATGTTGAATCATGGACTGCAGACCGGTATGAAACCTCGGAATGTGTTCGTCCCAGTCCTTCGGTTGCTCGCTCTCTACTTTCCACAAGTACTTTCCTAGGGTTCGATTAAACCGTTCTACCATTCCGTCTGACTGGGTGAAGCGGCGTCGCCGAATATCGACGATGGATTCCTTTGTCTCATCTTTCACGCAATGTTAACACTCCGAATTACAAGGTCAGCGTGAAAGAGCATCAGCATTCCCATATTTTATGCCTCTTCGGTGTTCAATGCTGAAGTCGTAAGTCTGAATCCAACGTGGTAACTGTCCTTCAGGGTTTTTAAATTGCAGTAGCCATCTCAGAGCGGAAGGATCAGTCCTTAACAGAAATACAGATACTTATGGTAATCTTTGATGTACTCCAGCACTCCAAGTAGCTCACGTCGACTCACACAATAGTTCCTTTCAAGCTTTGATAATGTGCGACTATAGTAGCCTACGACTTTTTCTGTACCATTGATCACCTGGATGAATTTTTCTCTTGAGACTGGATACGCCAAGATTGGCGCAGCACACAATAGATCTTTTAGTGTCTATAACGCCTTTTCCTGTGACTGACCCCATTGATACACTTTCGATTTCTTGGTGAGCTCATGCAAGCTTGCAGCCACGCTAGCAAAGTTAGGCACAAAGCGTCTGTAGTATGTGCATAGTCCTAAAAACCTGCGTAGTTCGTGAAGATTCTGGGGACGAGGCCAGTCCTTTACTGCTCGTATTTTATCTTCATCCGTAGATGTTCCGTCTGCTGTTACAAGATGCCCCAAATATCTCACCTATTTTTGGAACAATGCACATTTCTTTACGCTTAATTTTAGTCCAGCCGTTGTTATTCGCTGCATAACTTCTCCCAGGTTTTTGACGTGTTCGTCGAAAGTTCTGCCCACCATTATTATGTCGTCGAGGTACACCAGGCAAGTCTTCCAATCCAGTCCCTTGAGTTATATTATATATTATAATTATAAATATGTAAATATATATATACTTAACTGCTACTAATTTATAGATAAAATTTGCAATTTGTTGGTCTCAATGAAGTTCATCAAATATTGTATTAAATTTGCTTATTATCCCAAAAGGATAGATTACAAATAAATTGTTGAGAAACAAAAAATATAATTTTCTTCTCTAATATGATATTCTTCTCCACAACTACAACATATTTATTTGTGGTTAGATTAGGTCGGAGTGGTAGCTCTGATATCACAAAACCCAAAATCAGGGAAGAGGAAGAAGTTGGTCAGCGCAAGGGCTGCACATCAAAAGACGACTACTCTATACTGCAAAACCAGCCAGAAATTTTGATAAACGAAGCTATATCCTTGATATCAATAGATGAAAGCTCCGTCAAGCTGACAGGAAATGGGGAGCCAAATAACCTATCTATACACCTAGCAAAAGACGGGCATTGCCAAAGAATGTGGATAACAGTCTTCTCTTTCTCAGCGGATCTACATCCACGGCAGAAGTCGTTAAATGGGAGCCTCATTCTTCCCGCGTGTCTACCCATGACGCAGTTACCTATAAGCATGGCCACTGTGGTTGAGATCACATCACGACCAAGACCATGTTATTGGTTGGTACGACTTCTATCTACCAAGGGCCAGGTGTGCCTAGCAGTGGAGCAGAACTTCTCATTGACCCAGAATAGGTTGGCGTCCCGAAAAAATTTCCACTCAATGACCAACTTGACCGAGGCTGTTTCATTTTATTTAAGTAATTGGTGGACAATAAAGAGAGTTTAAATGAAATAAACTCATATTTGTTTTTACTTGGTTTGCAATTAACAAACTCATATTTAAAGGCTTTTAAAAAGGTTAAAACGTGACTATATTGTGCCATCTAAAGTAGTTTGAATACATTGGCGCCGAAGTTCAATTTTACATAAAAATTGTTTTAACTTGTATGACCCCGGAGCCTTCGGTAATAATATTATTACTTTTTTATTTAAAACACTTTCCGAAAATAAAAAAATAATTTTATTGGAAATTATTTGGAAAATTAAAAAAAACTATTATATTAATTTTCTATACAAGGATTAGTTTTCAAACCGTTAATTAAGGAAAAAAAACGCTAAATTAATTGGGGAATGATTTTTGTTCTTTTATAATCGTTTGAAATGCAACACATGAGGGTTTGTGTAACTTACAATAAGTAGTACAAAATATATAGGCAACATTTTTTACCAGAAAAGAAATCACCACTAGTCTACCGTTTAAGTTCTTGAAGAAATATAAGAATAGTTCTTAATTGAGATGGCCTTTTATTGGTACTACACTGTTAGCATATCTCTTAAAGAAATCTATTGCTCTATAATGCAATGACAAATTGACGACTATTTGTAACATTTTGCTTTCAGCTGACTTAAGCTCGTGTATAACCGAGTTTGAAAAAAAAAAAAAACATTTTCGATTTTAGGTAATTTGGTCATCCCATGAAACATAACGAGTTAATACCATTCCAAGGTATTTAACATTATACGCTTCGTTAATTATTTCACCATCAAAAATGAGATTATCAAATACATAGATAGTATTGAAACAACAAACCTAATTTGTATTGTTAATACTTCTTCATATTTGTAATTATGTAGCAGACAGATATTGTATGCTATCGATAAAGATTTTAAATAATAATTGACCAATAATAAGAATCTCAGAATTTCACTCCTCCTCTGTTGGAAAAACTGTTTCCTATCCTTTAAGTGATCATCGAATACTTTAAGTGAATCTTTAGACCAACCATGACAATTTAATGATGTCAGATGTATGACCCCAATCCACGATTTTAATTTAGTTATAGGAAAATGACAGATACACAAATGGAACATTCATCTGTTCATGTTCCTTGCATAGATATCCAAAAGTGATTCACTAGTCAATAAGATTCATTGCATTCGCTAACCCAATAAATTCCACATTTTCCCTGGTCAATCGAATTAATGGAGCTGATATCAACGCTGATATTGGATTAGACCAGTGAAGGGCACATTCGAAATTTCGTATCACATGTGATAGGCAAAGATTTGCAAATACACGCAGCAAAATGTTTAATGGAAATTGGGAATATGATTTTTTTTATAGAGAATATGGATGGTAATGCACAATGTACAGTGTGTTATCGCACTTTATGTCGTAATTCTTTTTTTTTTTTTTTTTTTTTGTAAAAAGACATTATGAGACTAGCCACTGATTTTTCGACAACATTAAAGGGAATGATAGGACTTTAAAATTATTCCAATTAAAAGCGGATTTTTTTTTAAATTCATGGTTGACGAACCGGACGTACCAAATTACAATCATTTTCAATTTAATAACGAGATATTGTCGTTGCCTTTTAAAAAGGGATCATATACACTTGCTTCGGCTTTAGCAAAGCAGTGCCGTCCATTCGATGAAGGAAATTCCTTTTTGAATTTGACGACAGACGTATTGAGTTGTTTTGGCGAAAAATGTCAAGAAGCTGTAAAAGTTTGTCAAAACATTCCAGTCCAGTGCAGTGCGGAGGAGATTTTTTAAGAAAATCTTTACAGCTGTGCGAAGGAAATTGGTTTGGGGCACTTTATCTTTCAATAAGGCAACGATCCAAAACACACGAATAAAGTCGCTAAAAAATATTTTGATGAAAATAATGTTGAAAAATTAGAATGCCCTGCAAATATTGAAAAATTTTGAGATAAAATGCAAAGAGAATGGAGGGCAATTCCTACAAGTACTTTGAAGAACATTGCGCTAAGTATATCCAAAAGATTAAGAGAATTCATAAATAATAAAGTAGTAGCAACTTCGTACTAAATTTTGAAGTGTTTTAATTATTTATAATATTTTCTAATGAGGTGTTGCTTCATTTTGTCACTTGAAATTCCTTACGTGCCATATAGTTTCTATTATTAATAAAAAAATATAAAGAAATAATTCAATGTTAAGGTCCCTATTAGATAAAATATTAACCGAATTAAAAATTAAACTATAATTTCTAAACATTTGAAAACAATAAACATATGATTTAAACAAAAAATATTTAAAACTGCACTTAACAACATACAGACAACACAATAAACCAATTTTTTTTCTTTTTTATTTTCCCAGTGTACGACTCTCAAAAATTACGTTGAATTTTGTTCTCCGCTGCTTTACCAACACAACCAAAACTATGACTATATGTTTGCCCTTCACTGGATTAGACCAATGAAACATCTCGCTTCCCCCACATTCATAGGGATAGGAAATTCTTCACAGCTAATGTATTAATTCTACCAGACATTAAACCATTTTGGTCCAATTCGTATCCCAAGAACTTCACATAATTTCTCAAAAATGAGCATTTCGATATCTGAAGAGTAACACCATGTTTCTGGACGAATTCCAACATTTTTTTAAATTTTATCAAAAACATCCACATAACGAGATCATTAATCGGCAGCAAAACAATGCACATTATCTGCTAAAAGTAAATGGTGCATTCTTAAGACCTAACGGCATTTTAATAAAGTCATAATTTCCATATGTGTCACACCAGCGGTGTATTGCCTCGATCCCACACGTATCGGCATTTAGTAATAAGCAAGCTATTGACACCTTGAAACATAACAACCCGATCCATTCCCCCATGAGTGAGCGGTAGAGATACCACATTGGGGAATCAAGACCAACTATTCACCCTTATCGTGAATATTATGGGAATAAATCATCAGCTTAACTTTTATTTCCATCCCAAACAATCGGTATTGCGAATATATTGGCAGTAAAAGTTTTAATGTGAATTAGTGAAAAACAAAATTTTTTTTATTGTGAATTACCTCTCAACAATTTATCAAAGAAAAATATTAAAAAATGAATAGCGTTTATCTTCGTTTTTTGGTGCTGGAAGAGCATCAAGAACAATCTATGGAAAAGTAGCAAAGAAGAGTTATTAGAAATGAATCGAATCCACTATCACTCTCTGAGCTGAAGTAAGAATTATACATACTAAAATATTTATGTGTGACGGTAAATCCTTTACAGATTCCAGGAATATTACAGGGCGAACAAAGAAGGGTTCAAATACCTACTGAATGTGTCGATAGAAGGCAGCTATCAAGAGTTAGTAGGTAGGCAAATTAATGCCGGTTTGGCGCAGTCTTCATTCAGCGAAGTGCTTTTAAAAGTTTTAACAAGATTTGAAAGAGTTTTATGTCCTCAGTAGATTGTGTGGCCGTCTTCTGAGGAAATGATAAAGATTGTAAAATGGTTTTAAACAAAATACAAAATTCCAGGAGTTGTGGGTTGTATAGACGGCATACAAGTACGACGATTCGAATCGTGAAAGAACCAACCGATGAAGTATATTCAACATATACATGTTAATAAATTCCTTTTGATATTTTATAATTCATTGCTACCATCGCTTCCACAATACAATTAATCTGCTCCTTATTTACATTTGCGTTCCCTAAATAAGACAAAAAATCAACATAAAAACAATTTATAACTTCCATGTTCCATTCTTGTTCCCATTGGCAGGTGTTGGGGATTAATTCTACAAAATAATTATTGAGAATAAACATTGACGATGCCAAATTTTTTTATGTTTGTGAATTCACTCCCAAAAAAATTTTCTGGGAACAATTCACAATAGGAAATGACGAATTTTGGGAATTTGTTTATGGGAATAGTTATTTGCGATTGGGGTGATTAAATCGCCCTATGAAAGTGAACCTAACCTACCGAGGTATTCCGCTATAAACCGGATCCCAGCATAGACGGATCGGTCAGGTCCAAAAGTCCTCAACGACTCCTTGCACTCGCGAACGAAATAGAAGATTTCACACCTACCATTTGGTTGTTCAGTTTGATCGTCGGTTGAATGAAAACCAAAAACTTTTGATTTTCGACAGGTCTTTATCATATTTCGCAAAAAAAAAAACATAATGTTTATTTCACAAAACGTTTCATTACATCCGTTCTCGATTGAATTAACCAAAATGTTTTCAGTGCTGTTACAACATATGCAGTAGGGATGCCAAACGGGATCGATTTTTAAAAATCCTGGGATTGAGGATTTTGTAATTTTCAGGATAATTCGGGATCCAAAACTCCCGAAAAATCATGGGAAAAATCGCGATTTTCACTTAATGATAAAAATATTTCGTTAACAAAATCATTTGTATTCCAATTATGTATGTATATCAGAATTATATGTCATTAAAAATAAAATATTAAAACAACAAGACAAAACACCGTAAATTAACAAAAATAAAAATTATTAATACATATGTGTAGTAAATTTTACACACGTCTTTTCTCTTCAATCGCAACTTATTAATGATCACGCTTCTTCTCTTCAAAGAATACAAGCTTAAATCTAAAAGAAGAAATACATTCACATAGAAAGTTCGGGAATACTATACATTTACACAAACAATCATAAGTTCAAGAAAGGAAGAGATGAACATATTTACATGGGATATTCTAGAATACTGTATAATTATCCAAACAATTATTAGCTTAAGAAAGAAAGAGACAAACATATTTACATTGGATATTCTAGAATTCCGTACAATTATGCATATAATTATTAGCCTAAGAAGGAAAGAGATAAATACACTCACATGGAATATTCGAGAATACTATACAATTATAAATACAATTACATACCTAAGAGAGAAAGGGATAAACATATTCCCACAAGGAGTTACACACAAAATACACTTAAAGAAATATTGTAACAGGTACCTACGACTACAACCAAAGTAACCGACAACATTATAAACTACTACAATTCGGCCATCCTGACCATGAGATCCCCTGATCTCACATTACATTATGTCTCTTCACGTCCCCTAAACCATGGGCGCATATTGGAAACCGACCAGACCCCTTTATATGGTTTTCGAGATTGTTGGAATTCCTCAACGTCTTCCAAAACATACCGATCATTCCGTAAGACCCTCGATACTTTATACGGGCCCCTATATTTAGGAATTAGTTTGCGCGATACACCAGTTGAGGAATCAAAATTTCGCACCACGACGTAGTCACCTTCCCTATATTCCGTTGGACGCCTTCTCTGCCTCTCATTCGCCCTAGACCTTATCACCCTATGATCCCTCCGTACATTACCAGTCGCATCAAGCAGACATTCCCTAAGTGAATCGACCACCTTTCCCCTTTGCGCAACACCAAATAACATTACACTCGGGTGCTCACCAATCGACCTATGTACAGTATTATTCAGACAATACTCGACATGCCCTATTACGTTGTCCACAAAAAATTCCCCTCTGCGGATCCACCATCTTTGCCACCATCGGACCTATCGACCTATTAACCCGTTCGACCTGACCTTTCGCCTGAGGCGAACCAGTGGCGACCAAAATGTGAGAAACATCATTCTCCCTCAGAAAATCCTCAAATTCCGTAGAAGTAAAACATGACCCACGATCGCTTATAACATATCTAGGGCGACTGTAACACCGAAAATAATCTCCCAACGCCAAAATCGCCTCCTTCGCGTTGGTCGTTCTGGTAGGATATAATCTGACGAATTTCGTACATGCATCAATTACCACCAGAACATGTTTCAAAGCCCTCCCCCTGTCCATTGGTCCGATGTGATCCACATGAATAACATCAAATGGTTGATCCGACTTCGGTATACTGTGTAGAAAACCTTCCTCCTTTCCATGATTCCCAGAATACACAATGCAATCCATACAATTCGCTATGTGATTAGCAGCCTTAGACCTCATTTTCAGGAACCAATAGGTCTTCGAAATCAGCTCCGTCACCTTATCAACTCCCGAGTGTCCCATCTCATCATGATATCTGTACAGAATATGATTCTCCATGTCCCCAGGAACATAAAACCTAAGCCCACCATCACTAGTCTTCCTATACAATACGCCGTTCCTCATTTCCTACAAAGCGTGCTCCCCTTCCTGTAATAATTCCCTTAAATCCTTCTATTTCCGATCCCTGTTTTGACAAATAACTAAATTTTCCTCGAACGTGTTCGACTCCATAACCATGACGTTTGTACTCCTACTGAGTGCGTCAACATGCTGCATCCTCCCACCCGCTCGATGTTCCAACACAAAGTCGTAGTTCTGAAGATCCAAAGCCCAGCGCGCTATTCTTGGATCCAGTTCCCTTTTATTCAGGGTCTTGGAGAGAGAATTGCAGTCAGTGACGATCTTGAACTTCTTCCCTTGCAAATATATACGAAAACGCCTCAAAGCGTAAATTATGGCCAGCGTCTCAAGTTCAAAGCTATGGTATCTAGACTCGGTATCGGTTGTCCTCTTGGAAAAATAAAAAATAGGGTGAAATTTACCGTCACCCTTCCTCTGGAGTAAAACAGCACCAAACCCGATGGAACTCGCATCGCAGTGGAGTTCTGTTTCATCCTTAGGATCATTGAGTGTCAAAACCGGTGATTCCATCAATCTCCTCTTCAACAACTCAAATGCCCTCAGTTCGACCTCACCAAACACAAATTTCCTGTCCTTCCTGGTCAAGTCGTACAACGGTTTAGCAATGACGGAAAAATCCTTCACAAATCTACGAAAATACGAGCACAAACCCAAAAAACTCTGAACCGACAATTGCCTATCAGGTACTGGAAAATCCCTAATCGCCTGTAAGCCCTTTTCATCCGCCCGTATACCACTACCATCGATGTTGTATCCCAAATACTTAACATATGTCTGCAAAAACTCGCACTTATCAACCCTCAGTTCCAATTTATTCTCCACCAATCGGATAAAAACCTCCCTGAGAATCTCAAAATGTTCGTCCATGCCCACAGTAACAATCATTATATCATCCAAATAAATTATAACCTTATCATCCTTAACCATGTCAGAAAAAATTCTATTCACAAATCTCTGAAAAACAGAAGGTGCATTCTTCAAGCCAAAAGGCATCCTCGTAAATTCATACTGGCCCATCGGAGTCACAAACAACGTATACTTCACCGAATCGGTCTCAACAAACACATGAAAGAATCCGTTCTTCAAATCCAGTTTGGTAAAGAATTGTTTCCCCGAAAGTCTATTCAACAGATCGTCGATTAAAGGTATAGGGTAGCAGTCCCTCACCGTAACCTTGTTCAAATTCCTATAGTCCACACACATCCGCAAATCCCCAGCCTTCTTCCTAACTAAAACTATCGGTGACGCAAATTCTGATTCACTCGCTCTGATGTATCCCTTATCCAAATATTCATCCAATAACCTCTGTAATTCGCACTTCTCCGCGTATGATAATCCCCTGGGGGCTACAACTAAATGGTTTATCATCGCTCAGTCTGAGCTTAATCTCACTAAAAACCCTTGGTTTAGAAGGACGCTCCGGTCTAACATAATATTCGTCAAATAATTCCCTAAGTCTACATCTATCACCATATTTAACACAGTCCCCAACGACAAAATCATATTCCCGATCATCGCCCAATTCTATAGACAAAATCTGCCTACAAAAATCCTCGCCATTCCTGAATATTTCCCCATTTCCTGCCTCGCAAACCAATTTAAACCCAGCCTCCCCAAGAAAATCCCTTCCCAACACACATTGATAGGAAGTGGTCTCATCGGACACGACCAACATATCCAAACACACATTCCTATTATTAACATCAATAAAAAGTTTTAATTTCCCAAGTACAATCAGACGGGAGAAATTTATCCCAAACAATTCATTCTCATTACAAAAATATAAAAATCTACTTAAGTCAACACATCTCGATATATCCGACCTCCTCACAAAACTGATCCTACTGCCTGAGTCCAATAGACACTCTAAAGAAAAATTAGTTTCAAACTTAGAATTAATAGAAAATTTATAATACTTAACATACTCATGCTTAATCAGGTGTATATCTGGTTTCCTTTCCGGGCAAGTAGCCACTCGGTGCTCCATGCTTCCGCATCCATAGCAAGCCCCCACCTGTCTTCTCGGCTTTTGGCAATCGGAGGCAAAATGTCCCAATGAGTTACAGTTGTAGCATCTAATTTTCTTGTCCTTCTCACCCACCTGGCCACCTTGTTTCAATTGGAACCGTGGTTTTGTCTGCTTCAAACTGATCTTCGAGAATGCTTGCAGAAGTTGTGTTTTATTGGTATAGCATTGCAAGCTAGCCTGCACTTTTAACTGTTCGTCGGGAATTCCTTCTATTATATTATCAATCAGCTCTTCGTCAGAAACTTCCACTTTGCTGGCCAAGAGAATTTTGTCGTTGTAATAGTCAATGAAGTGTTCACCAAAATTCCATAAGCGCCCCTCAAACTTCCGACGCATTGACAATTTACTTTCTTTTGTGCAAAAAATTTTCCTCAGCTCGCTTAAAATTTCCTCCGTACTTTCATAAATGAAATTTGGCTTTGAGTGCAGCCACGCTTGGGCTTTCCCTTTCAGCTTACACATTAGTAGGGCCTTTACCGTGTTTTCATCGACGCAATATATGTCGATTATACTTTTAAATTGCGTTGTCCACAGTTCTGGGAGTGCACCGCCATCATAGTCGGGTAGCATGTCTTTAAGTATGTTAAAGGATGCACTCGGTTTATTTTTTTCCATGCTGAGACTCAACGTTTCCTCATCTAATGTATGTGCATCCTGTGCTTCTTTACCATTTTCATTTGCCACATTTGCACTCGTTTTATTTTCACCTCTCTTTTCAAATACAGCTATCCTTCTTAATAAATCATTCTCTCTTTTTAAAAGTTCTTTTTCTCGATTGATAATTTCCAACTCTTTTTTCATCAATCTTCCAAGTAACTCTATATCATTTTTTTCTTTCCTTTGTTGTACAATTCTATCGTTTGTTTAGCACTCATTTGTTTCGCACACATTTGTTTCGCACTCATTTGTTTCGCACTCATTTGTTCCGCACTCATTTGTTTTACCACCTTTTTTAAAACCACATAATTCCACTCCACCTGCAACATTCTCACAACTTCCTTCGCTTAAAATATCTGCATTATCCTGTACTCTTTCATTGGCCCTCGTTGTTCAATCGGCACTTGGTTTAAACGCAGAAGCAGTGCATTTTTTGTACCTGTTGAAGGCAAACCGAGGTGTTGTAACCAATGACGCAACTGCGCAGCCGTATAGTTTCCGCACACACCTTCCATTTTTCTTTTATATTCCTGCACTCTTTTTTTTCTTCTTTCTTTTTTATGATGATATTCTTTTAAAGTATAAACACTATTAGTCCAATTTTCTTTCGGATACAATTTATTTCAACTATTTATAAAAAAAATATTTTCATTTTATATATACACGAAAAGAAAACAAAAATATCTATTTCTCTGTATCCCACTTCTGAAAATTGTAGTAAATTTTACACACGTCTTTTCTCTTCAATCGCAACTTTATTAATGATCACGCTTCTTCTCTTCAAAGAATACAAGCTTAAATCTAAAAGAAGTATATTACATTCCATCGTACAAGAAAGAAAGAGATAAATACATTCACATAGAAAGTTCGGGAATACTATACATTTACACAAACAATCATAAGTTCAAGAAAGGAAGAGATGAACATATTTACATGGGATATTCTAGAATACTGTATAATTATCCAAACAATTATTAGCTTAAGAAAGAAAGAGACAAACATATTTACATTGAATATTCTAGAATTCCGTACAATTATGCATATAATTATTAGCCTAAGAAGGAAAGAGATAAATACATTCACATGGAATATTCGAGAATACTATACAATTATAAATACAATTACATACCTAAGAGAGAAAGGGATAAACATATTCCCACAAGGAGTTACACACAAAATACACTTAAAGAAATATTGTAACAGGTACCTACGACTGCAACCAAAGTAACCGACAACATTATAAACTACTACATATGCAAATGCATTAGCTCTAAGAAAATTATTTGGATTTCCATAAAAAGATTAAAGCATCTAACATGTGGTCTGATAGGCTTGAACGAATTTTGTCGTCAACATACGCTGCCGTTGAAAAACAGTTTTTGCAATCAACATTTGTTGGCTAAATAGTTCCAAGATAATTGTATACAGCTTGTAAATATTCACCTCTACCACCTCCTGATGTAAATAAATCTATTTCTTTGGACAGTTGAGTATCTAAATCAGTTACCCTATTAATTCGTTTTATAGAGCTTGTGCATTCTTCGATGGCATCAAATAACTTTTTATCAATGGAAGAGTGGTTTACCTCATCTGAGAAGCTATTATCGGTAGGGTCAAAATACATATGAATTCACAATCCCGAAAAATCCGGGGATTTCCCGATTGGCATCCCTAATATGCAGTAACTGGCTTGGTCTGCTTCCATTTATCAGGTCAACAAAGTCCTCAACAAGAAAACAGGAGAAATACTTAATTGACTAAATCTTGTAAATCTTTTCAGACTAGTATATTCTTGGTATTACCAATGACTTATTATTTATTTTCATATTCGATAGTATCCTATTTGTACGCTAATAATACGACCTAATTTGTTAAATCCAAAAAAATTCTGCTTTTTCTTAAAGCACACTCTATCTCATATGTTCAGATACGAAAATTTTAGTTTCACTTCTGCAACAGCGAATCGCTTACCCATGTAATATCAGGAAAGTTACTAATTTAAATTTGTCATGAGATGAAGCATATTACATCAGTAAGAAGGAATTAGATTTATATTTAATAAAGTATATATGTATTAAATAAATATGAATGTGTATATGTTTACAAATATAAAATCTGTTATACTTCGCTATCTAGTTTAAAGCTTCAAATCTTCAAAATCAGTTAGTTTTTGGTGATAAGCTACAGAGCAAAACGCATAGTATGCATAGAACGACTAAAGTAGGAATACTTTCTACTTTTGTATGCGTCGCATGCATTGCTATTGCTGAAAAATATTAGCTGTTTTTAGTACTAGGTATGGCAAATTATATAAGATTATCAATGATAACGATTAATACAGTGGTTTTTTATTATTATTATTATTATTTTTTTTTGGTTATAAATATATAAAAAAATCTTTCATAATTAATCTTACTACTAATTTAAAAATAAAATACATATTTAACAAATTTTTTTCATAAAAATAATGTGTATACTAGTTTTTATATACTGGGTGTCATCTCTTTTGAATTTATTAATTTATAAACAAGAGCAATGGAGGAGAAATTAATTAAAAACCTCGTCTTGTGTTCTTTTGAAGCTTTTCGTAGACCTTAACAGCACAAAATATATATGTAAATTCTTGTACATGTAACGCATGCCATAAATTCTTCTAAAATCACGATTTGGCTTTCCACTTCCAAAACTCTTTTGCTTGCTAATTATTTTACCACAATAGCTGATCAAAACACATAACCTCCCATATATAACGCATTGTATGCAACTTGTAGTAAAAAACGCATAGAACGGGAGAAACACATGTAAAGCAAAAACGTATTAAAGGCATGGTATAGACTTTCGGCTTTATTCTAGCAAAATACATTTCGCAATAATAAATTAGCGAAGGAAAGTTAGGGACGAGAAATTTAGAGCAACTAAACGACTGTCTATGCCTGTCTCCATTAGAAAATCGAAAGAACATATTTTTGAAAAACTGATTTAGATTAATTATCTTACTTTATCGGAAGGAAAACAAATTTAATGTGTTATTACAACTTGCCTTTAATTAAATGGGGGGTTTTAACGGGCAGATAAAAAATAAACAAGTGAGCGTTAAGAATTGGTTATGCATGTGTAAGAAACGTATAATCGTAATGCATGTAGTCGTATAGAAACGTTAAAAAGCGGGACATTTGTCAACGAAGAATGTAAATAAAAACGAAATCAAAGACAAAGCAATACAGAAACTAACACAATACAAAAAAAATTCGTATACAGACGTTTGCACTCATCATTAGTGTTGCCGTTTTTGTTTATAATTTTATTTTGTTTCTTTTTTTCTTAATTATAATTCAAATTTAAAAAAATAAAATAAAAAAACTGCGAATTTTATTTTGGTTAAATTTTTTCTTATTTTGTGGTTTTTTCTCAAATGTTGGTTATAATATTTTTTTTCGCGGCAACACTGCTCATTATCACTCATGTTCAAATGTCACTTAAAAACAGGAGAGAATTCTGTTTCATACTGATCGTTCCATTTTGGTAACGAGAGAGAACGTTTCGGTTAGCGTTTACATTGTTCTCCATATGCTAAAAAGAGAATGTTCGCTACGGTATGTTACGTTACATGTGGATAACTACAGCTTTAAGGGCAAATCATTATACCTGTAAGTTTTAAAGTTAATTTATATAACTTCAAATATAAACACAATGAGCAAACACAACAAAAAGCAACCCGTTGTTATCACTGCGTTTAAAAAATTTTTTTACGGCACTGCCATATTTTTGAAAATTAACTATATTTTATCATTAACTAGCTGTACCCTGCACGTGTTGCTGCGCCCCCAACTAAAATAAATTTGAAGGAAAGGCATTACACAAATGTCCAATTAATTTTTATCATTTTATTGATTTTGTTTCCCGTTGTCCTGATGATTCAGATGAACGGGCATGATTAGTACGCATTCGATCAGTTTCTAATCTCACTTCTCGTTGTTCAAGTGGTTCATGCGAACGGGTCTTAGCGGTATATATTCTAAGATTTTCAGTCACAGTGCTCGTCTGATTCTAGGGCTCGTAATGTACTTTTCTTCCGTGCTTGGGGTGTAGGTCGACCAATTGCTTGTCTTTCGTTTTGAATAATTTTCAGTGACGCCATCCATCGGAAATTAATCGCACCAATCTCCGTCGACTCATACGTAAAAACTTTGTTAAAGAATTCAGCTTTAGGATATTGGTCACACCAACTTAGGAATCTTCATCGGCTCATGCGCAAAAACTTTGGTAAAGATCATAACATGATTAAATACACAGTTTACGATTTAACTTGATTTTATGTAATTTTCAGTGGCGCCACCTGCCGGAAATTAGTCATTTCAACTTAGAAACCTACTCGGCTCATGCGCAACAACTTTTCTAAAGATCATAACATGTTCAAATGCATAGTTTACGATTCTATAAGGTACATACAAACAAGCATTCATTTTTAAACTATGGGAGGTGACACGCCTACTATAGCCAATCCGCCCATTTTGTACATATGTACGTCAGTCATCCATACAAAATTTTAAAATAAAATATAGCCTATAGTTCCTTCCAGACATACAGGATGGTACAGCCAAAATCTCAAGAAAATCGGTCCAGCTGTTTAGCGGTCTATATACTTCAAACAAACTCACAAACAAATAAGTTTTCACTTTTATATATATAGTTTACATTTTATCTTTATTACCTTTAACTAAATTTGACTTTATCGACTAGTTGTTATAATGGCCCTTAAAGAAAAAACTTCTTTGCTGTTAAAAACTAATTTTATATTTTGCCGTATTATCAATTTTAGAAATATGAAGAATGTAAGGCAACTTAGTCAATTGGAGTTAAGCGGCAAAGCTGGTAAGGGGTCGTGGCATGATATGTATCAAGACTCAGCTTGGATATTTGTTGGCGGTTTTCCATATAATCTGAGTGAAGGTGATATTATATGTGTATTTTCCCAATACGGAGAAATTGTTAATATAAATTTAATTCGTAATAAGGACTCTGGAAAATCAAAAGGATTTTGTTTTATTTGTTACGAAGACCAACGATCGACGATCTTGGCGGTGGATAATTTAAATGGTATTAAGGTAAGCTGTTGCTCGTGTGTAATACAGTTCTTAATAAAAATTTGATAATGTTCACTGCTGTATATTTCATTGACATACGTTTTTTATGTATTAAATAAAAGCAAAACAAATCTGAGCAAACTAAAATTTATAATTTATATCCAGTTTGTCAAAAAATCTTTGCACAGACCAAAAAAAAATGTAAAATGTGATCTTCATTCAAGAATTCCAAAACAAAATCTTTAAAGCCTTTTTTATTTTTGCACACATTCTATTACTGTACCTGTTCACGACTATAAGGCACCAATAGTTTTCTAATAGTAACACTCATTATAATAATAACCACAACAAAAGAGCTTTACTCAATATAAAAAGTATCAAAAATATGTCGTTATTTCCCAAAAATGTTGTGCATTTTGGGTTTTTACAAATAGGATGGAATCGTTTTATGTAACAAGTGTCCTTACATTTGAATACAAAAAATGCCAGGAAAACGAGTTTCCAAAAATATTATACAATTAGTCTACATCAACTACTGAACATCAGGAGGCTAATTCTGGCGGTCGTATGCGATCGAATACTTACTCGTACGTTCGATTTTTTTTAATTTTGAGATTCTGTCAGTCTATATCGATTAATATGTATCGACATTTCTAATGACAGTACTCGATAGCGTGCAACTGTTCGAATGCAATCTTGCGAGTTTTTAATCGTAAGCAAAAAACCTATCGAGTAAAGCTTTTTTGTTAACAAAAATTAAAAAAAAAGAAGAAGTTAAAATTTTAGTATTTTAGGTTGAAATTAACAAAAATAAATGGCACCCAAAAATAGATTATAGGAGACTTTATGGCTAACCATCTACTTAGTCGCCGTGGTCTAGTAGGTAGTGTGTTGGCTTATTAGACGAAAGGCCCGGGTTCGAATCCCAGGTCAGACATCAAAACGAAAAATATTTCTTCGGCGACTTCGTCTCAGCAGATTTCTGGCAAAGACTCTGAGAGTAAAAATTGCCATGAAAAGCTTCTCAAAAATGTATTGTAATCCAGTACGAGATGATTAGCTCTTCAAGTGCAAAAAGTCCTTAGGTTACGTGTTTTCCAAGAAACCATCAGAAATGTTCTTCAAAAACACAAATATTCGTCAAGAATGACTAGGAAAAAACCCATGCTATCAGCACAAAATGTCAAAAAAAGATTAAGATTTGCCAAAGAATACATTTCACTTGTTCCGGAGTACTGGAACGATGTTATTTTCTCAAATGAGACGAAAATAATGCTTTATTATCATGACTGACCGGAAAGAGTTTGGCGTAAGCCTCTGAAAGCACTAGGACATAAAAATCTTATTCCTGCAGTAAAGTTTGGAAAACTGTTTGTAATGGTATCCGGCTGTATATCCAGCAAGGGAGTTGGTGTAATCAGGATTTTGGATGAAATAATGACTAAGGAAGTATATCTTGATATTTTAAAAAATGAACTGACCGCCAGCATTAAGAAATTTGGTTTTATTGACCCGGTTAATCGGAATAAATTTAATTACAAATACTAGATAATGATCCTTAACATAAATATTATTTATGTAACTCCAAAGTCCTGATATTAATCCTATCGAAAATTTGTGGGTTCATCAAAGAAGAGTGGAAAACAAATATTAAATATTAAAATATGACATTCCAAAGCTTATTCAATCCATGTAATAAAAATGTCAAATTAACATATTTTAATCTTTAGTCGATTTAATTAAATGCGGGTCTCACCTTTTTTGAAATTCGCACAAGTTCACGCACAGTAGTGGTTGTAGTTTTGTAAATATAAACAATAAAATTTTATAATTTTTTTTTAATATGGTACACAAATATACCGCCAAAAAGTCATAGGTCATTTCTTTTTTTTTTTCTTTATTTAGCCCTTTTAAAATCCATACATGATCTAGAAACTAAAGCCGCTATCAAATTAGAGTTACCGCAAAATAGCATTTTTAAATATTCCAGAGCACCGTGTAAAATGCATCTAATTTGCAAAAATCTAAATTATTTACATATAAAGATGATGTATCTGGCAAAAGAAAAAATTTGATACCCAATTGCCCTATTTACAACGAAAGGCTGCCATTCCATTGCATTTTTTTCAAAACGCGGACGTGAGCGAATTTCAAAAAAAGCTGCGACCCGTATTTAATTAAATCGACTAAAGATTAAAATATGTTAATTTGGCATTTTTATTACAAACAACCCCGAACAAAAAATTCAAAAATCATTTTTTTTTACAGAATATCTTTAAAGAAAGGACATGGATGATCGTCCATGGATAAATTGAATACACTGTTGAACGCGCCTTAAAAAACCTTTCATATGATCTAGATATTGTATATGTTGGTAAGGAAACAGATCCACAAATTAACAAAATATTCAAAAATAGACCCTTTTTTACGAGAGGTCGAATCTGGAGCCGAAATATTTTAAATGTTGTCATAAAAAATACCAATGTTCATTTTAAGCGGGGGTACACTTTGCACGAATTTGGCTTCCATACAACTTTAGTCGCTCTAATATACAACCAAAAAAGTCTTCATGAAATTTATTTACAATTACAATATTGTAGACGTAGTATACGGGGTAGAATTCAATTTGTGTATGATGGTAATAAATCAAAAAATTTTTAATATTAAGAGGTGTACCACAGAGCTCGATTCTTGGTTCAATTTTATATTCATTTATGCTAATGATCTGCCAACTAAGTTGAAGTTCTGAAATGTACGCAGATGATGTTCAGGTATACATTAGTGGTTTGCCATCTGATCTTGCAAATTGTATAGAGAAAATAAATTGTGATCTGCATATGCTTCAAACGGCGCTGATTATTGGTCTTTGCCTCTATCAGAGGAAATCGAAAGCTTTAACAATAGGCAAGGTAAACTCAACGTCACAGCTGACACCATTACAGATTAATAGGGTCCGACTGAACGTTCGGGTATGGTATAAAGTGACGTTCGGCCAAAGTTCGGTGTTCGGCAAAATTTTGAACGTTTAATTTATATTATTATATTGAATATTTAATTTAATTTATATTAAATCACCACTCAATCCACGTTTTAAGCATTTTTATGAGTTGGAGGGAAAAACACCAAGAACTTCGAAAGTGTATTGTTGGGATTTAAAATTAATTTATCGCTTAATTGATATTATTTTTTCTTCGTCCTCTTTTATATAATAACTAGCAGATTGTACCCGGCATTACGCAGGTTATAAAAATAACAATAAATAAAAATCCGGTTTCGAAACCGGCTTCTTAAAAAATGCAATTTTTCAAATTATGCGGAAACCGGTTTATCAAACAACTCAGTTTTTTTAATACTCCTAAATATAAATGCCCCTTTTTTTGACCCTTTTTGGTCCAACTTTTTAAACAGAACACCTCCAATAGCTATTTGGGAAACTTAACCAAGCTAAATCGTAAAAAATACCTTTAAAACCCATAAAATACAGCCTTAATCATAAAGTACTAATTTTTGCCATTTTTTCCCCTTTGATCCAAAATTTTTAAAAGATTTATAGCCTATAAAATGCACCGACAAAAGCTCGATCAATATCCCAAATTTCAAGAAAATCGTTTCAAGTGTGCAGGCGTGATTCGGTATGCACTTAATTTGCCCGTTTTTGGCCCCTTTCGCCCTATTTGGACCCCTTTGGTTCAAATTTAGAAACGGAACACCTCCAATAGCTATTTGGGAAACTTAACCATACTAAATCGTAAAAAATACCTTTAAAACACATAAATTACAGCATTTATGCATTAAAGTATTAATCTCTGCCCATTTTTTCTCTCCTTGTTCCATTTTGTCTCCCGTTTTGGTCATAATTTTGAAAAGATTTGTACCCTATAACCTACACCGACAAAAGCTCGATCTATATCCCAAATTTCAATAAATTCCGTCTATATGTTCAGGCGTGATTGGCTAGCAAACAAACAAAAAACAGACTTACAGGAAGATTATAATATATATTAGGATAACCTGCACTCAATTTGCTCGTTTACAGCCCCTTTCCCCCTTTTCGGATCCCTTTTGGTTCTACTTTAGAAACGGAATACCTCTAAAAGCTATTTCGGAAACTTAACCAAGCTAAATCGTAAAAAAGCACCTATTAGCGTTTTTCCCCATTTGTCCCATTCTTCTCCCCTTTTGCTCAAAATTTTAAAAAGATTTATAGCCTATAACCTGCACCGACAAAAGCTCGATCTATATCCCAAATTTCAAGAAAATCGGTTAAGGAGTGATTGGCTAACGAACAAACCAACAAACATTTGGGAAACTTAACCTAGCTAAATCGTAAAAAATTACCTATTACCATTTTTTCCCCATTTTTTCTCCCCTTTTAGTCAAAATTTTGAAAAGATTTATAGCTTATAACCTCCACGGACAAAAGCCCGATCTATATCCCAAATTTCAAGAAAATCGGTCCAGGCGTGATTGGCTAACAAACAAAGGATTACAAAAATATGGTAATACTGAAATCGTTAAATAAAATTATTTCATTCCTTTTTATATATTCAACTTGAAAACCACGCGTTTTTTTTCTTTCGCAAAATTGGAATTATTCTGGAACTAAATTCAACAGGTTAAGGGCCCAGTATAGTTATGGAGAAAATAATAGAGACTGAAAAGCTAACTGGGAGAAAGAATTACCACCAGTGAAAATTTGCGGCAGAACAGGTCATGAAGCTGCAAGGCTATTGGAAGGCACGGTGGAGAAATGGTAGAAAAGGTTACATTAAGGTTGGTGTTGTATATTTCATCAAGTCTGTATGTACATATACAGGACGTAACAACAGCAAAGGAAATTTGGGAAAAATTAAAAACAACCGCGTCGGTGTGTTTTACTATGAAAGTTAACGACGACACAATTGGATATCTGTGATAGTATTAGTGCGTGTGTGAATACTATAATAGATACCCCACAGAAATTAAACCATGTTGATGAATGAAGAGTGGGTTGGAAGTCTTCTAATAAGTGGTACTAAAATAACAGGGATCATCATAAAAACCAAAATATTGCAAGATAGTGATATGTACAAACAATTTTCATCAGCAGAATCAGCCCTTTATGGGAAATTCTGAAATAAAAGGCCAGTAGAGAAAAATAAAAAGGTAATCTGTTACAAGTGCAAAAGAAAGGTTCATATTGCTAAATTTTGTAAGGCGTCAGAGAAAAAACAAAAAAAAAAAACAAAGTTTGACGTCAACGACAACAGTTGACTGATCGATTCTGGTTCGACTGCACACATGGTAAAATACGAAGATGTTTTTATAAAATTTAAAACATTTGAAAAAGAAGATTGTGTAATCGTTGCCAACAACCACAGCTTTAAAATTACTGGTATTGGTAACATTCGAACAAAAATATACAGCAAAATTGAGTGTATAACTATAGAAGACGTTTTGTACATACCCGACATTTGTGCAAACTTCGGTTAGTCAGCTAACGAAAGAGGGTTTTATGGTGACCTTTGATGAAGAAAAGTGTGTCATAAAAGCGTTTTTGAAGGGAGGTATGTTTAAACTCAAAGTTACACCACATAGAAATCATGCAGCGGTTGGTAAGGAGGTTTGGCATAAAAGTTTGGGTCATCCTGGTAACAAAAATCTTGCAAATCTATGAATCAGGTGTTATGTTACCATCAGCATTAGGTAGTGAGTTAAATATTTGTACATCATGTTTACAAGGAAAACAATCGCAAAAGCCATATAAATCATCGAAGACAAAAACATCTGAAATTTTACAACTTGAGTACACAGACGTTTGTGGGCCGATGGAACAAAAGTCAATCGTAGGTGCTGTATACTTCATACTGTTTCTGGATGATTTTTTGCGGAAAGCACCAAAAATGTTTCAAAACTTTAAGAATGGGGTAAAAATCAAACTGGTAGGAAAATTAAAATACTTCGTTCAGATAATGGTTTGGAATATTGCAACGTACACAACAGATTTGTGGCGATAGCGGTATAATACATCAGACATCTGCTCCATATAGTCCACAACGAATTGGAGTGGTAAACTACAAAATTTAAATCATTTTCGTGTTTTTGGATGTGCCTAAGGAGATACGTAGAATATGGGATCCAAAATCTAAAAAGTGGTGGGATATTGTCAAAATTTGTATTCGTAGCAGAGGAATTGCTTTTTGGAAAGTGAGTTAATGGAATAGATAATAATATACCAATTTAACATGATCCGAATTTGTTTAGAATTGTAGATGAAACCTCAGGTGAAGATGAAAGTGGTTTTGAATCAGCAGAAGATTAAGAAGAACAGAATAATGAAGATGATTGTTTGAATACAGAAAAAGCTACGTCTCGTAGGTATACACTGCTAATGCTGGTATAAATGAATAACTCTGAGGCTGTGGATAGTGATGAAAAAAGATTTTGGTGGGAAGCTAATCAAAGTGGACACAATTCCCATTTGGAGAATAATACATGGAGAATCGTGAAAAAGATAACTACAAAGTGGGTATTTAAAATGAAAAATGAAGATGGCAGTATGAGATATAAGGCAAGATTAGTTGCGAGGGGTTGTGCGCAGCGCAGTGGTATAGATTATATAGAAATGTATCCCCCAGTGATGAGATACAATACTTTACGATATTTGTTATCGGTTGTTTTAGATTTTGATTTAAAAATTATTCACTTGGATGTCTGCACAGATTTTCTTCAAGGAAATGTCAAAGAAGAAATTTATATTGAAGTATAAACCACTGTATGGGCTGAAGCAAGCATCCAGTTGTGGAATGAAAAGTTGAGCGAAAACAACGGTTAAAAACGGATCAATGGGTCTATGTAATGAATAAATATACAGATAATTTAATAATTATTGTCGTAGACGTGGATACTATGATTGTATTATGGAAAAACGAAGATACTAAAAATTGCCTAATCAATAGTTTGAAGGATGAATTTAAAATGAAACAAAGAAATTCTCGGAATGAGAATTATATATAAATAATGTCGAAGGTTACAATTGATCAATCGTCATATGTTGAGAAGATGTTCAAACGTTTTGACATAATTTCTCGTAACCTGGTTTTAATTCCAATGGATCCAAATTCGAAGTTTTGGAGAGTGCTGGAAATAAATTCGATATAAGTATGTGCCCGTATCAGGCGTTAATTGTCAGTCTACTGTTTGCAAAGCGTATTTTATGCTACCTGAAAGGTACAAATTGAAGATGCAAGCATTTTTTGATACAATATGGTTTTGTGATGCCGACTATGCACCTGATCCAGATAAAAGAAAATCGGTTAGTGGATATGTATTGATTTACACGCTGATTGCCGCGGAAATTTTCAGAAAACTGCCCAAAAACCGACAACTTGATTTTTTCACGTAAGTACGAGATAACTCGTAGTTTGGCTCCCTAGAAGAGAACGCAATCTACGTGCTATCTCGTAGTCGACAGTCAACGCGTTAAAAAAGATACTGCTATATCATGGGGTTCTAATAAGCAGAAAACTACGGTGTTATCACTTTGTGAGGCTGATTATATGCTTATGGGCGTAGCAGTACCAGAAATGCTTTGTTTAAGAGGATTAGAGAAGGAGCTGTTTCGTAATAAGTTGGAACCTACAACATTGTTTTGCGACAATCAGAGTGCCATTCAATGTGTTGTGTGCTTTCGTTGAGTTCGGTCGTGTTTTTCCATACGGAAATTAGCTTGAGTTAAAACATTGTTTTATCGTGCGGATATTTAGTGAAAACTAGTTTAATTTGTGCGGTTTTTTGAGCTCTTTATTTTGGTTCTAACAACGTCTAATTCTGTTGGACATTTCCTCAGAATTTTCAGTGTGAACTTTTATTTATTTTAAATAGATAAAAGAAGACATGCGTTGTTTATCTAAATATTTTGTTTTTCTATTTGCTTTTTAATGTGTTTCTTATTGGAAAAATAATTCACTTTGCTTTTGTCTTTGTTTCCAATTGAAACTGTAAACAAACAAAAACAATATAACATTTTTTTTATTAATACGAATATATATAACAAGTGTTCTTTCTCCCGCGTTTTGCTTGTGTTTACAAAAACAATATTTACATAAATAAAAGTGTTGAATATACTTAAATTTTACATCTGTGAAAGTTTTGTTGATCGTCCTGATTGTTGTATTTAAGCTTCATATTTGAACTGGTTTGTGAAGTTGATAAAGCTTATTAGTGTCGCCATATATCGAAAGCTTTTTGCTGAATAAATTCTACCCAACGAACCTTTATTTCCACTTGAATAATTAAGTTACCATCTGTTTCGTATTTTTTTCTACTCTTAGCTAGGTATTATATTTTTATTGTAAAAATGGCTTGTTTATTGAAAAATTGTAATATAAAAAGCGAGGATGAAAGAATGATAGTTTGTTGGCTGTGTCATGAATGTTGTTCACTTTAAATGTAGTGGTCTGTCAGGTCTCGTTGCTGAAGCCGTGTCTAGGGATAAAGGTCTTCATTGGTGCTGTGATCACTGTAGAAAAATCGGAGTGAATTATTACCGTTTTTTCCAGGAGACTAAAAATAAATTCACCGAACTTCAAAAGGAGGCAATTAAATTAAATGATCGTATTGCGGCTTATGGAAAACTGTTTGATGATTTTAAATCTTTGGATAATTTAAAATCTCCTCCACAGTCTTCCCCAAAACGTCGAAAGTCTGCAAGAAATATAAATAAAGATAAACGTGACGACCCAGCAATTGTTTCTGTGCCTTCATGCAACTCTGCATCCGATTGTAATGTTCAATCTTCCAATATTGCTGAAATGAATAGTAATAGTGTATATCGTGAACCCCATCCTCCACAATCTTTAAAAACTCCAATTTCAATTAATCCTCCTGTGTCCGTAAATGATGAATCCAGGTATACTCCTTTACCTTTACCTCCGATTGATGTCACGTCTCAGTCATCTTCTAAACCGTCATCTGGTTCGTATTCATCCGTAGTGACCGCTAGTTTAGTTACTTCTGCTCCAAAGGGACTGGTGGTAGTTAAACCTAAGAAAACAATTTTTTTGTCACGTCTTTCTCGCGATACTTCGGTTGATGATATTAAAGGCTTTGTTGAATCGAAGATTAGAGAGCCTTTTGAGTTTGGTTGCTATAAGTTGAGGTCATCCTTGGATAGTAGCATTTCTTCATTTAAATTATATGTTGCTGATGAAAAGTTTGGTGAAATTGTTGATCCTGCATTCTGGCCACAGGGTGTATTGGTACGTGAATTTGTATTCAGGCTGGGTCATCGTAGGAATGGTGTTGATTTGCCTGGTTCTATTTCTCGAAAAAACTAGCTTCTAAATTGTCTTTTAATTTTGGAATTGCTTATCAAAATGTTCGTGGACTTAGGTCTAAACTTTCTTCGCTTTATAATAGTAGTTTTGATTTTGAATTTGATGTAATTGCTTTTACTTTTGTTCTAAATACTCATCTGAATTAATTGACTTTAGTTCCTCGGAGGATATTGAGTTTATTTGCGTTAGGGTCTATAATCGTGGGAAGTCTATTTACATTACTTGTTCATATATTCCTCCTGGTGCTGACATTCATATTTATAGGGCTCACTTTGATTTGATTTCTAAGGTAATGGATTCAATGGGGCAAGAGGGGATTATTGTAGTTCTTGGTGATTTTAATCTTCCTCATATATCTTGGAATTTTTCACCTGAGTCTGGGTCATTGGTGCCATGTTCTTCAGTTCCATTCTATGATGAAATTCTGTCCGCTATGTGTAATCTAGGTCTTTTCCAAGTTAATGGTGTATTTAATTCAATGGGGAGAATTTTGGACCTTGTGTTTTTGGAGGATCCAAGTATTTCTTCTTTATTTCGCATTGATCCTATATCTATTCCCGAGGATAGTTATCATCCTACGTTGTTACTTTCTATTGAAGTTGATCTTTGTTCACCTCCTGTAATTGATCGCTCATTTGATAATGAGAAGCGTTTTAATTTCCATCGTACGGACTTTGGTCGCTTGAATACACTTCTGTCCTCTGTTGATTGGTCGTCTGTACTTATCTCGCCACCGTACGACTCTCTTTCACTTGACAGGATCTTGGGTGACTTTTATGATATATTATTTAAATGTTTTGGGAAGTGTGTTCCATTGGTAAAAAATCGTTTGGAGCGTTCTGGTCCTCCATGGAATTCGGCTAGACTGTCAAGGTTGAGGAATAGGAAATCGAAATTATTTAAAAAGTTTGTTAGATCAGGTTCTGATATTGATTATGCTCTTTATTCTAGGGCGCGTGCGGATTATCGTAGAATGAATCATTACTGTTATGAGGAATATATGACTCGAGTCAAGTCGAATTTCGCTAATGATCCTAAGTCGTTTTACGACTTCGTTCGAGCAAAACGTAAATCATCTTTGTTTCCTACTGAGATGTTTTACGGGGATCTATCATCCTCCAGTCACCTTGATATTTCGAATATGTTTGCTGACTTCTTTCAGTCTACTTATAGGCAGTTGGACCCGTGCCCTGATCTGAGTGGCGGGTATCCTTATTCTGTGGGAAGTGTCTCTATTCCTAACATATACTCATTTGATGAGGAGTCTGTTCTTGATGCTTTGTCTGGATTGAAACTTACATACTTGCCGGGCCCTGACGGAGTCCCGGCCTGTATTTTAAGAAAATGTGCTGTTGTCTTGAGTGGTCCTTTGACCTTTATATTCAATAGGCTTCTGAGGGTTGGTCATTTTCCATCTATTTGGAAGAGTTCGTTCATAATTCCTTTGCACAAGTCGGGTAATAAATCCAATATTTCCAATTACAGGGGTATTGCCAAGCTAAGTGCTATTCCCAAGTTGATGGAGAAACTAGTGACGGATTATCTCTTTTTTAATACAAGATCTTTAATATCTCCTTTCCAGCATGGTTTTTTGAAGGGCAGGTCGACTGTCACAAATCTTCTTGAATTTACTACACATGTTTTCAGGGGCTTTCTTGTCGGTGCTCGGACTGATGTAATTTATGCTGATTTCAGTAAAGCTTTTGATAGGGTTGATCATAGTATTTTGCTTCTTAAACTTTCACTAATCGGGATTCCTGATATTATTCTTCGTTGGCTAGACTCTTACCTCTCCCTTAGGACTCAGAGGGTATTGTTTAGGAATGTATTGTCTAAGACTGTATGTGTTACTTCTGGTGTTCCGCAGGGTAGCCATTTGGGTCCTTTACTGTTTTTATTGTTTCTGAATGATCTTCCTTCTGCTCTTTCTGATTGTAATATTCTGATGTATGCTGATGACGTTAAATTATTTTATACTTTTGATGATGATCATGGCCAGGCTGTTCTTCAGCGAAATATTGATTTGTTTGTTACTTGGTGCAGGATAAATTTAATGGATCTTAATTTGAGAAAATGTAAATGCATGGTTTTCTCTCGCCTTGGTGTAATCTCGTCCACTTATATGATTAATTCTTGCCCTTTGGAAGCTGTGCCTTCATATCTTGATTTAGGAGTATTATTGGATATTAAATTGTCTTTTATTGATCATATTAGTTTGATGATTGGCAAGGCTCGAGCTGTTCTTGGTTTTGTGAAAAGATGGGCTAGGGAATTCATTGATCCTTATATAACAAAACTACTGTACATTTCACTTGTTAGGCCTATTTTGGAGTACGCGTCTGTTATTTGGAATCCATACTATCGTTGTCATAGTGATTCAATCGAGTCTGTGCAGAGACAGTTTTTATTATTCTGTTTACGTGGCTTAGGATGGGATTACACCAATGGGCTTCCGTCGTATGAGGATAGATTAGCTTTGGTAAAACTTCCAACTCTGGAACGTAGAAGGTCTGTTTTAGGTGTTTGTTTTATTTTTAATTTGGTTAAAGGTGATATCGACTCTGAGTTTTTGCTTTCCAACCTGAATTTCAGCATTCCTGCAAGATTTACACGGCACTATCGTCCTCTTTCCTTAAATGTTTATAGATCGAATTATGCATGTAATTTTCCTTTTCGGAGATTATGTAATGATTTTAATTCGCATTATAATTCTATAGATTTTAATTGTAGTGTTTGTAACATAAAACGTAGCTTGTATTCTCGCAGTAATTTATAAATTATCGTATAAAAACGTATTTTTGTTCTTGTCTTAGATAGTTCCGTTTTTTGTTTTTGTTACCTTGTTCAGCTTGTGATTAAGTTCTGTAGCTGTTTTATGTTCTAGTTGCCATAGCTTTTCCCTTTCCCGCTACAGTCCGGACTGTGGTGTGTACGTGTCCCTGCGTAATGGGGACGAGCCCTCCGCGGTCGGGTGAGGGTGGGTTAGTGTGTGGCCGGGGACGTTCGAAAAAAAAAAAAAAAAAAAAAAAATTGCATTAAATGAGTCATATCACCCTAAAACAAAACACATCGATGTAAGACATCACGTTATTAGAGAGAACATTCTAGCTGAAAATATATCTTTGAAGCCTAAAAGTTATGATGATATAGTAGCCGATATTCTGACTAAACTCCCTGGCCAATACTAAGTTAAGCGGTTTTATGGATAGTATGATCTTAAAGCTTTATTAAATGAATTTTAAATGAGGATGTTGGAATTTAAAATTAATTTATCGCTCAATGGATAGTACTTCTTTCTTATTCGTTTTTTTTTCTTCATAAAATGATATAGTAACACTGAAATCGTTAAATAAAATTATTTCATTCCTTTTTTATATTTAACTCGGAAACCACGCCTTTGTTTTTCCTTTCGTATAATTGGAATATTCTTGAAGTAAGTTCAACATGTATGTATTAAGAAACAAAAATTAATAATTAAAAGTAAAATGATTACCGAAAGAAGCTGAAGAAGGAAGAGGCGTGGGCTCCGTTGCTGTCAGTTGAAAAAAAATTACACACTGTATTTGGTATTTGGGCCCACAGAACCAGTTTTCTTTCTGAATAATAATATAAATATATGTACGCATTTAAAGAGCAGGAAAATATAGTGGAAAAGAGGAAGAAATTAGTGAGTAAAATTCCCAAAAGACCAATATTCGCTACCACATTGGTTGTTACGCACAATATATTTTTCGTTTTAGGTTCGTTTGAAAGATTTCGATTATTTAGTCATACCGATTATACCGCACTTACTCGATTAAAGAATATTGTTGCAAAACGTAAAAATAATCCGACATATGGTAAACTCTGCGAAAACTTTATAAAAGAACAAGCTGTACCCTGCACGTGTTGCTGCGCCCCTAACTAAAATAAATTAAAAGGAAAGGCATTACACTAATGTCCAATTAATTTCAAACCATTTTATTGATTTTATTTTCCGTTGTCCTGATGATTCAGATGAACGGGCCGAAGTAGTACGTATTCGATCAGTTTCTAATCTCACTTCTCGTTGTTCAAGCGGTTCATGCGAACGGGTCTCAGCGGCATATACTCGAAGATTTTCCAGTCGCTGTGCTCGTCTGATTCTCGTAATGCTCTTTTCTTCCGTGCTTGGGTGTAGGTCGAACAATTGCTTGTCATTCATTTTGAATAATTTTCAGTGACGCCATCCATCGGAAATTAATCGCACCAATCTCCGTCGACTCATACATAACAACTTTGTTAAAGAATGCACAGTTTAAGATTTAATCCATTTTGAGTTATTTTCAGTGGCCCTACCTATTGGAAATTGGTCATACCAACTTAGAAATCTTCGTCGTCTCATGCGCAACATCTTTGCTAAAGATCATAACATAATCAAATGCCCAGTTCAAGATTTAATTCATTTTAAGTAATTTTCAGTGGCGCCACCTATCGGATATTGGTCATACAAACTTAGAAATCTTCATCGGCTCATGCGCAACAACTTTGCTAAAGATCATAACATAATCAAATGCACAGTTCAGGATTTAATTCATTTTAAGTAATTTTCAGTGGCGCCACCTGTCGGATATTGGTCATACCAACTTAGATATCTTCATCGGCTCATGCGGAACAACTTTTGTAAAGATCATAACATGATTAAATACACAGTTTACGATTTAATTGATTTTAAGTAATTTTCAGTGGCGCCGCCTGCCGGAAATTAGTCATATCAACTCATACGCAACAACTTTTCTGAAGATCATAACATGATCAAATGCATAGTTTACGATTCTATAAGGTACATACAATCAAACATTAATTTTTATACATATAGACGATGGGAGGTGACACGCCCACTATAGCCAATCCTCCCATTTTGCTCATATGTACGTCAAAGTCATCCATACAAAATTTGAGAACTTTAGCTGTTGCAGTTTGTGAGATATGCGATATTAAATACTTATTGGGTATGACATACAGGAAGCTATAGCTAAAATTTCAATCGGTCCAGCCGTTTGGCGGTCTATAGACTTCAAACAAATAAACACACATTAATTTTTAAATATATAGAAGAAAGAAACGTTCTACTTCTTTTTAGATGTGGATCTGTCTGCTGGACCCGTGTGAAACACGCTGATGTGAATTTTGGAACAGATGATTTCACTCAAGCAAGAAACATTCTTTCTTAGTAGTGTAACTTATTGCAAAAGGACAAATTGAATTAATTGTCGCCCCGTTTCATGGAGCTCATGAAATCAACTTAGATTCTAAAGTTTTTGAAACCGAAAATTAAAACTTCTTCAGAACTTATTAAACTTGACGGTAGAATTCAATGCTGAGATTTGAACTAATTTTCTAAACGTCCAAATTTCGAAAAAATTCTATAACTAATCTTACATAGTTACTTAAAAATTATTCATTTCTTATTTCGGTAATATTTGGTTTTAATAGAAATGGCAAAATGTGGTAAATACCAAAACAATGGTCATTATAGAGTATCTCCTCTGGCATACGATTTCGAAACATAATTTTCTAATTTGGCATTATATTAATCTTCTATCCCTAACCATTTTGGCATTTAGGTGTAGAGTAGCTGTAAAGAAAAGATATTGTGAATGCATAGAGTGCAGACGTATAAGCGAGTAATTATTAATAAACAAAATTTATATTATTAATAAAAATAAAAATTTGGTTTTTAAATAATAGATATTTATAAAAACTGTATACAATAAGTGGGAAATTAAGTTTATTAAAAGAAAATAAGCTGAGTGTATATTTAAAATAAAATGGATTGTGCCAAATGCAATGGCGGAATTCCTGGTGAGACGGGCATTAAATGTGAAGGAGTGTGTGGAAGGGTGTATCATCTTGCACTAAAATGCTCGGGGTTGAATAATTACACAGAAAACAAATTAGAAGAAATTAATATGTTACGATATAAGAGCGATGATTGTGTGGTTTATATTCAAAATGTTGACGGCATACTTAATGAAATGCACAAGTCAGTGGACAAAAACAACAAATACTTGAGGGAGTACAAAAGAGAATTTGATATGGCCATAAATAAAAATGAAAAGATATAAAAAAAAAATGATCGATGATATTAAAATTTCTTTTGATTTAAAAATGAGTGAAATAGCCAAAATGCAGCAAGTGTGCGAAAAGAATATTGTTTATGTTAAGAATCTAAATAGAGCTACAGAAAATATAAAAGAGAAAAGTGATAAAATTTGCGTTGAACTTGAAAACAATAAGAGTGAAAATAAGAAAATAAACTATGAAATAAAGAAAATGGCAGAGAATAACAAAAAAATAATAAACAAAATGACATTTGGTGAAGTTGCGAAGACATGATTGCCTGATATAATTATTAAGCCAACAAATAAACAGACAAGTGATGAAACGAAAAATGATTTAAATAAAAAGTTTGATCCTGATGAATTTAAAATATCAAATGTGTTAATTAAATAATGGTGTGGCAGTGGTTGAAAAGAAGAGAGCTAAAATAAAGAAGGTTATGGAGAAGAATCTTAATAATGAGTATGAAATAAAAATTCCGGGAACTACTGTTACAGAAATTTCCTATAAATATTATAATGATCAATTACTTGAAAAATTTAAAAGACAAAATGAATGATGAGATAAAAGTAATAAAACAATATGAAGTGAAGAAAACTAATGGATCTTTTTATAATGCAATAATAATGGAAACTTTTAATAAAATCATATCTATGGAGAAGTTAAATGTGGGATGGGACCAATGTAAAGTATATGACGATGTTAATGTACTTTGCTGTTTTAAATGTAAAGAATATGGACATAAACCTATAAATTGTAAGAATGAGATGTATGTATTAAAAATTTAAATGTATGGCACAACTATAGCTGTGATATGTTAATGTATTATTTACATCAATTTAGTTTTTTAAATAACTGTGATACAGACAATAAGATAAAGTATTTAGATGATATAATATTAGAAATAATATAATTACTAAGCAAAGAGTGGCAATAAAATTAATAATGGTATGATGGTGAACTTTCAAATATGAATAAAATAAAATATGATTTGTATAGTAGGTAGTGTACTGGCTTATTAGGCGTAAAGCCAAGGTTCGAATCCCAGGCCAAACATCAAAAATACAAAAAAGTATTTTTTCGGCGATTTCTTCTCTTTCTCTTCTTGAAAAGTTTCTCAAAAATCTGTCGTTCGCAGTCGACTTTAAACTGTAGGTCCCGCCAATTCTGCGAAACTGCGGGCTTCTTGGAACGATTGCTGTAGACTGGCTAATGGTGAAGGTATAGCACTGGCCATTTTAAAGTCACCAGTAGCAACTCGTTTCCTTACCGTTCTATCTTCCCTCTTTCCCTCTTTCCACCTTTCCAACACCTGCACAATGCACTGCATGAGTAGGGGTCATCTCCTGAGTGCTGGTTTAATAAAAAAATACAAAGTGGCCACTGGGATGAATATAATATTATTAAGAAACAATATAAAAAGTTAATAAAAATAAAGAAACTAAAGTACATAGAAAATAAAATAAACAATGCAAATAATAGTAAAGAAATGTGGAAATATTTAAAAGAATTAACTAATTTAAAAGAACAGAAGGGAGAAATAAAAACAGTTAAAATAAATGGCATTGTTTGTGATAATGATCAAGAAATAAATAACTGAATTGAACAATATGAATATAGAGGCTTGTACCCAGATAATAATAGTGGAATGGAACAGTTTAAATTTAAAATGGTTTTATCAAATGATATATATGATATTTGAAGAAAATTAAAGTATAAAATTGAAAGACATTCTGATAAACCATTCGATATCTTACGATATTTAAATTTCAAATAAAAGATTTAGACTAATAACCGAAGCTAGCAATTTTGCATGGGTGGACATCCTATATGTTATGATTCAAGAAGATTATGGTCTTTTTTTCTTTTCTAGCAAAAAATGTGCATTTTATTTAAAAAAATACAATTTTTAGTTTGTTTCTTAAAAATGTTTCGCCCTCTAAAACCGTGCTATGGTGGAGGGGATTGCATTTTATGCCCTATATAAATCGAGAGTGCTGATAATGCAGATGAAATTTAAAAAAGTCGTTTGGTATCGTTATCCAATTGAAGTTAATTTTTTCATTGTTTTGTGGAGTAACCTTAAGGAAACGTTACATTAATAAATCTACATGGTCAGTAATATAAAAAAATTCATTCAGTGTTAATTTTTTTTTGGTAATAAAATTTCCCAATTATCCTATTGGCCTGCCAAAAGAGTTAAAGTTTTGCAATGTTCAAATGTACGCAGATGACGTTCAGGTGTACATCAGTTGCATGCCGTCTGATATTACAAATTGTAAACGGAAAATAAATTGTGATCTTCATAATGTGTTTCAATGGGCGTCGATTAATAGTGTTTGCCTCAATCCGAGTCTTTGATAGTAGGCAAGGTAAACTATACGGCACAGCTTACACCATTACAGACTAATAATACTACTATCGATAATCTAAGAATTATCTTTAACAACAGCCTTAACTGGTCCAACCATATAAATGCTATCTGTCGTTAAACGGTTGCCATGTTGCGAAGTCTTTGACTAGCGCAATATTTTACACTATTTAATATTCGAATGTTGCTTGTGAAAACATACCACATCCCCACTTTACTGTACGGATGTGAACCGTTTTCAAGTTGTGACTCCATAAGTAGGAACAGGCTCAAGGTCACTTATAACAGTATTTCTCGATATGTTGATGGTCGTACGAGGTACACTAGGATATCTGAGTTCTCATATCAAATCCATAATACATCTTTTGAAAACAGCACCTTTTTCATATTTACATATTTTATTGAAAACAAATCAAATCATATTTTTAAATCTAAAACTTTTCTTTTGAAAAAAAAATAAAAAATATATATATATATAAATATTAATAATGCCGCATCTATTTTATTTGTGAAAATTGAATTAGATTGATCTTCGTCATCTGATGAAGAAGAATTACTGAATTTATTTCAACATACATAGTCAACAGCCGCCGTGGTAAACACAGGACCTACCCTTTTTAAATATTTGTGTTATGTTCTGCTCAAATAAAAAATTGCTTTATAACAGGGTTGGTCAGCAATTTTTTAATGCACCTTGTAAGAGGGTGACATTTTCTCTATAGAACACTATTAATGTTCATAAGAGGAATTATTCAACTGTAGAGAAGGAATTACCTGCTATAGTCTGGGGCGAATTCGATTTGGATACACATCACCAACCACTAAAGTGATTACATAATTGATCATTACAACCCTTCAGTCAGGATTATTGATCTAGTTTCTCACACTACTTATGTTATGTGTGTTAATTTTATACATAAGTGGCGGGACCTACAGTTTAAAGTCGACTCCGAACGACAGATTTTTGAGAAACTTTTCATGGCTATTTTGTTTACTCTCAGAGTTTTTGCCAGAAATATGCTGAGAAGAAATCGCCTAAAAAATACTTTTTGTTTTTTATTTTGATGTCCGGCCTAGGACAGAGTTCGAGGCTTTACCCTTCACAAAAGCTCAACTACCCAATCGGGCATCTGGATCTCGGAAAATAATGACGGCAGTAATAGTAGACTAAATAATAATGAGCTATTCACTCTTCAAGATGTTAAAAATATAACATTGGAATTAATTACTAACCTTAGAATGTGTAAGTCTAAGGTAGAACAATTTGAGGTTAAAACTAGTTTAGCTATTAAATTTTTATCATAATTAGTGCCAATGGTATCACCATAATAACCTGGAACGTAAGAGGTATTCGAAATAAAAGATTAGAATTGTTTAAATTCTTTATTGATAATAACGTTCAAGACTGTTTGGCAACAGAAACTGGATTAAAGTCTGGTATTTTTATAGCGCATACTCAATTTAAGATATATAGAAATGACAAAATTAATTCTAGAGGATATCTCTCTCAATGATTTTCCGTGATTTCTCATGGTTTTAACAACTTATTCCTCTTCTTCAGTTCAATGATAATTTCCTTCCATATCCTTTATAATATTTTTTGATTTTTTTTTAATTTTATATACAAATTGAATTTATTATGGAAAGAATTATAAGTCAAGTGTATCTATTATGATGATTAACAATTTTTATGAATATATCGGAATTTCGCTTTTTATATTTAAATAAATGCGTGTACCTGTCAAATTTTTCGTATGAAAGATGTAGTCAGATGGAACTATGATAAAAAATAGTTTCACTGATTTTTCGAGGGCATTTTTACAGTTAACGTTTCTTTAATATTTTAGACTAAGGTGTATCTATTATTTTGAGCAGGTGTGTATGATTCTACATATTTAAAAAGGGCGAACCGATTTTCTTGAAATTTTTACAGTACCTTCCTGAATGTCCGGAAGGAACTATAGGCTACTTTTAATTTTAAAATTTCAAGTAGACGAGGTGTCATGCCCACATACCCAATAAGTATTTAATGTCGCATATCTCATAAAATGCAACAGCTAAAGTCCTCAAATATTGTATACTTCATTTTCTTAGGATAGTGAGAAAAGTAAATGAGAATAGTCAAATAAATTTCCAAAACTAGAAACGTTTATTTATTACTTATAAAATGTTAAAACAAAAAACAAATTTATTGTCAAGCTACAAGTATATTTTTTATAAAAAAAAATTTAAAATTAAAGTGGGTGTTGACTCACTTATGGCGCTCAGTGTATACATGAACAAAAAAGGCAGAGGGCGTGTTACCTCCTATAAAAATATTAAATTAATATATCTAAGAAAATTTAACAGTTAGAGCCCTAAAGTTTTGTCGAATCCACTTTAGTATCAACATGAATATTTTAGCCAAAAATGGGCTGACTAGGAAAGGGCATGGTACTTCCCATATGAATTAAATTTAAAACTTTTTACACCTGGGAAATCATTATAGATAAAATCATCAAATTGTACACGGGCAACACTGAAATCCATACAAGTAATTTCTGAAAAAATTGCCGGACTAGCAGTAAGAGCACATATGACACACATATGAACATTTCGGTTTAGGAAAATAAATGGACTCTATTTTTATATGAATTTTTAGACAGAAAGTAAATACTAAATTTGCCTGTTCATTCCAATATCTGTTTTATTATATGTTTATTATTTTATACACATAGAGGAACATTTGTAACTTAGGTACCATTAATAGTAGACGCAGACCATTGATTACACTATACCGCCTTAATTTATTAACTTCCTACAACATACATCATTTTTTAAAGAACTATTGGTTACCTTTAGTTATATAATACAGATCAAACCTTCATGGCCAGGTCATTAATGGTCACCTAATAAAAAATATTGAATATTTTCTATTGTCCAAAATTTTTTATCCTGAAAATAAAAAAATGGTATATTATATATTTTATGGTATATTTGCTTATTACTGGTTGAAAGGAAGTACTTATATAATATATACTTACAATCTTTTTCGCAAATCACTTCAGTCCCAAATTCTAAACGAGTTATACATTTATTTTGTTAGTGATCACATGGTGATAAATTAAAAACCAAAAAAAAACAAAAAATGCCTCCTAAAATGTAGTTCCCATTCCAGAAGCCCCCAAGTACAGTGCTGTTAAAAAAAGATACTCATCCACGAGTATCTTAAGTGACTGCAAAAATCCAAGGAGCAGGTGCCAAGATTCGAAAGACCGAAGGAAGAAGCCAAAACAAAAACAAAAAAAGAGGCGGTAAAGCAGTTACGAGGCGAAAACTGATTGCTGAAGCTTACAGAAGATTGTATCTGGCGAGCAATAAGGCCGAGAAGTCAGAAATTTTTAAAAGAAATATTTCACATTAGAAATAAACAATATTAGAAACAAAAAGTATTAAAATTTAAAGAAATTTAGACTAAATTATATACAATATACAGTAGCGAGCACAAAAAATGCAACGTTGGGTAAAATTATCTTTAAGTGCGATAATTTTAAAAAAATGGTGACCAGTTCAAAATATTTCTTTGGGTTATTAATCCCTACAGTTATAGATACCTATTATCAATAACATTATGTAAATATTTTTAATTATATTATTTTGTCATTTATTAAAAAGAGTGCGAATTTCATGGGAGCAATAAAAATGCAACAGCATAAATTTTAATGTGTTTATTTAAATTAAATAGTAATTCTTACAAAAAAATCTTAAAATAAATATTTAGTGGCGTAGCCCTTATTTTTTATGACTTCTTGCAATCTAGAAGGCATAGAGTCGACTAAAGCTATTAATGTGTTAATAGATATTTTCTCCCATTCACTTTTCAAAATTTCTTCTAATTGCCTCTTATTTGACGGATGTTTCCTCTTAACTTCCCGATCTAATAGCACCCATAGATTTTCTATGGGGTTTAGATCGGGAGACTGTGATGGCCAATCCAAAACATTGACATCATTGTCGCTTAAAAAGTTTCAAGTTAAGCGACTTGAGTGCTTTGGATCGTTATCCTGTTGGAATATGCTACCAGGAGGCATTTTTTCCCGCAGATGAGGAAGCATGTGTTCTCCAAGGATTTCACAGTACTTCTTGGCGTCTATTTTTTCTTCAATTTGAGTTAAGGGACCTACCCCATCACGGGAAAACGCACCTGTAAATACGTGACGTAAAAGCAATAATTTTTTTAAACATATCGTTCCTTACCCCACACCATTATTGATCCACCGCCATGTTTTACGGTTGGAAGTTGATATCTTGGAGAATATCTCTGTCCAGGCGGTCTTCGAGCAAAATTTATCCCATCGGAGCTAAACAAATTAAATTTGCTTTATCGCTCTACAAGACTTTTGCCCATTGTTCATTTGACCAATCCTTGTAACGTTTTGCAAATTCCAGGCGCTTCTTTTTATCGATTGCACTGATGAGAGGTTTCTTTGCGGGTCGTCTCGCATGCAAATTAGCCTCTTTTAACCTACGGCGAACAGTGTGAACGCCTATAGAGACTCCCATTTGCGAAATTTGCAACGTCCACTGCGGTCTTTCGTGGATCTTTTTTAACCAGTGCAATCATCTGGCGGTCTTGGCGAGAGGTAGTTTTTCGAGGATTACCAGTACCTGGTTTCCTTTCCACACTATTTCTCAAGGAAAATCGAGATTTAATCCGACATACGGTTGATTGATTTACACCAAAGAGGTGTCCAACTTCACGCATGGATTTTCCTTCTTCTAAGGCTTTAATGATTGCAGTTTTGCTGTCAGCTGAGAGCTGTTTCTATTACAAAACACATGTTGTATAACTTATTTAAGAAATTTTCAATTATAATTAAATAAATAACTTACTTTAACTATTTTTTTTATTATGTTGCATTTTTTTTTGCTCGCTAAAAGTTTGCACTTTTTTCACTAATTCAAAAATATTTAACTTTTTAAAGCAGAATTTGGAATAAACTGTGGTTACTTTGAAAACTTATAATTGAAAGAATTAACAGCAAAAGAAAATAGATAAATTAGTTACCGTTATTTTGAAACAGATCTTATTAAAGATCATATGGCACAGTGTTGCATTTTTTGTGCTCGCTACTGTATATTGTTACGTTTTTACTAGGGATGCCAATCGGGAAATCCCGGGATTTTCGGGATTCTGAATTCATATGCATTTTGACCTTACAAAAGGTCCTGAAAAAAATTCTATATCACTTGACTTCGATAATAGCTTCTCAGACGAGGAAAACCCCACTTCCATTGATACAAATTTATTTAATGCCATCGAAGAATGCAAAAGCTCTATAAAACAAATTAATAGGGTAACTGATTTAGATACTCAACTGTTCAAAGATATAGATTTATTTACATCAGGAGGTAGTAGAGGTGAATATTTACAAGCTGCATACAGCTATCTTATACCTACTTTACCAACAAATGTTGATTGCGAAAAATGTTTTTCAACGGCAGCGTATGTTGACAACAAAATTCGTTCAATCCCATCAGATCACATGTTAGATGCTTTAATCTTTTTGTTGAAATCCAAATAATTTTCTTAAAACTAATGCATTTGCATATGTATTAATAATTTTTATTTTTGTTAATTTACGCTTTTTTTTGTTACTTTTTGTCTAGCTGTTCTGATATACATACATATTTGGAATACAAATGATTTTGTTAACGAAATGTTTTTATTATTAAAAGAAAATCGCGATTTTTGGATCCCGAATTATACTGAAATACCAACGGATTTTCAAAATCCCGATTCTCGGGATTATTAAAAATCAATCCCTAGTTTTTACCTTTTAAAAACGTTAAAAATATAATTTCGTAGATTGTAAATAAAATGAAAATAAATATGTGTTTAATTTTAAGGCAATTCTTTATTATCTGCACAACTTTTGTGGCACTGTTCGAATCAGAGAACAGACAGAGACCATTCACATTTGCTGACCATTCGCAAATTCATTGCTTTTGCATTGCTTTTACTCGACAATAATAAAAATGTGCATTGTCGTTTATTTAATCACTCCTTATTACTGTTTGCTATTTTACATTCCCTTTTTGCTATGACGTTATTCATCAAGCAACGAAATAATTCAATGCCACATGAAATAACTAAAAACATTCACACCATTCGTCCAGTATTCGTTGCTTTGAGTGAATGAATCGATGTACATAGTTTCATTTCTACAACAATAAAACTCATATTCTTACCCTTCAATAACACAAACGGTAATATTTTTTTCCACATGCTATTTTGTGAAAACAAGACATCTTTCAGTTTATTATTTTATTTGGGAATGTATGTATACACATATGCACACACGTATACACGCTAGTATGTATATGCGATCAACATTGAAACCATTCATACCAATCGTTAACCATTCGTACCAATCGTTAAGTATTCGTTGCTTTTGGGAGTATTCGTTTACATTTGTAGAAGCCATGCAATGCAAGCACCATTTTTCGTTACACTCCGCTTTGTGAATCATGACATGTATTGCTTTACGGAATTGATTTATACTGTCAACATGAAATTTGTTTTTTGTGATTGTATTCAAAATTCAAAATTAACCAATCAAAACGTACTCTGGTTCGAACTTCTTCCATGTATATAACGATAACTTTCACAATATGTGCTTGTTCGTGATATTTCTCTGCTTACAACCTTTTTGTAAGCAAAAACACTTGTTAGTTATTCTTCTTTGCTCACAACCTTTTTGTAAGTAGAACACTAACAACTGTTTTCTTCACACGCAACTTGTCTGCACACAAGTCTGACTGGATTATAGCTCCATCTCGTGACTTCACACAATTGATTTAATTCTCACTGAATACGACGTGACGTCCGCACACACGACTGATTTAATTCAAACTCATCCTTGCTCGCTTGGTCTTGCCTTTTTATATAGCTGGATAATTTGTGTGATGAATACTCTCGAAGGAAGATGACGGCCTTCGGAAACAATCTAAAAATAGGAGTTCTGACCGTAACTAAGGATCATATGATAATTCTACCCCTCTCAGTTGATTATATGAGGAAAAAGGTAATCAAATTTACAAACAAAATAGAAGATGTTTATTGAATGGGTAGATTGATATGTAATTATAAAAATTTAAAGAAGACTCCTAATGGAGTTTATACAAAGAAGTTTATAGTAAATACTTTAAAAATAGTTGAAGAGTTAAAATTTATTGCACTAACAACCGAGGGATATCCCCTAGAAATTGTTAATGATATTGAGAGAAAAATTTTTGAACATTTGAAAACAAAAATCACAGACATGTCATCGTTTGGCATTCTCGACGCGTCCAAAAGAATACCAGAGTTCAATGGTGACATCGGGCAAATGAGTACTTTTTTGGATGTAATAGAATACTATGCAGAAACATTTAAAGATGATACAGAAATTAATAAGTTGATTAAGTTTGTTCTAGCTATTAAATTAACAGACAAAGTAAGGAACAGGTCAATTTCAGAAAAAATACCAGATTCCCTAGAAAATACCTTTAACAAAGTATTCTCCACTAGGAAATAACTTTCTTGCGTACATATTGATTTAGCAAGCTCAAGGGAATAGTTCTGTAACACATTTTGCTAACAAAATTGAATCGCTTGTAACATGCTTAAACGAATTACAGATTGCTGAATTGGGTACTCAAAATAGAGACACAATCATTAAAATTAATGACCAAGTGGCGCTTAGTACTTTCAAAAATCGTTTAAACGGACCACACAGAGCCACGGTATTAACTGCTCGTCTCAAAAGTCTAAACGAAGCAATTCAAATAGCCTCAGAAGTAATAGGGAAATTAAAAGAATATACTTTGAAAACTTATAGTTCACATTCGGACGCACCACATTTTTTTACATTCAAAACCGATGAAAGATTTTTCATAAAATTTTTAATAGATACGGGTGTAGACATATCTATATGAAAGGAAAATTTTGTAAGAAATAACAGAATACAATGCTTGCAAAATTACAGGAATAGAAAACAAATCAATTCAAACAATGGGTACTTCAATACTAAAATGGTCTTTCCGGAAGATATAACAAGCCACGAATATCAAATAGTAAATACAGATTTCCCAATAGCAAGAGATGGTATTCTAGGCAGAGATTTTTTTTTACTAAATATTTGACAAAAATAGATTATGAGCAGTGTGACCAGGTCTCAAAAATTTTTGCAGTTAAATCCTATCCAAAATACTGCTAAAAAATACTGAATGGATTTTTAAACGCCAAAAAATGATAAATTTTTTTTAATAATATGAAGAAATTCTTCACTATTTGTACAGCTGTTTCCACAAATTAAGTTATATTATATATAAAACCACATCGAACTCAAAAACAAATTATTTATTCTCTACAAGAATTGTAAACTAAAATTATAAAACAAAAATTAAAAATATATATGTTTTAGTCTTTCTACATATACATATGTAAATAGATACGTCTTCAGGTATAAATACATAAAACATTTTTAGACAAATGCGACCATTAATTCATGTAACATTTTATGTATATTATATATGTACTAGCAGATTGTACCAATAAATAAAAATCCGGTTTTGAGACCGGCTTAAAAAATGCAATTTTTCAAATTATTCGGAAACCGGTTTATCAAACAACCCAGTTTTTTGAATACTCTAAGTCCTAAATATAAATGCATGCAATTTGCCCGTTTTTCGCCCCTTTCCCCCTTTTGGTCCAACTTTATAAACGGAACACCTCTAATAGCTATTTGGGAAACTTAACCAAGCTAAATCGTAAAAAATGACCTATTACCATTTTTTCTCCCCTTTAGGTCAAAATTTTGAAAAGATTTATAGCCTATAACCTGCACCGACAAAAGCCCGATCTATATCCCAAATTTCAAGAAAATCGGTCCGGGTGTTCTGGCGTGGTTGACTAAAAACCAAAAAAACAGACTTACAGAAGGATTTATAATATATATTAGGATAACCTGCACTCAATTTGCTCGTTTTCGTCCCCTTTCCCCCTTTTTGGACCCCTTTTGGTTCAACTTTGGAAACGGAATACCACCAATAGCTGTTTGGGAAACTTAACCAAGCTCAATCGTAAAAGATTACCTATTACCCTTTTTCCCATTTTTTCTCCCCTTTTGGTCAAATTTTGAAAAGATTTATAGCCTATAATCTCCAAGGACAAAAGTCCTATCTATATCCAAAATTTCAAGAAAATCGGTCCAGGCGTTCAGGCGTGATTGGCTAACAAACAAAAAAACAGACTTACAGAAAGATTTATAATATATATTAATATATTAGGGTTCTAAAATGACAAAAAAAAAAAAAAAACTATATTGGTACGTAATAGCGTTTGTACTTCACAAATAAATTAGTTTAAACACAAATACCAACTTTTGGCTACATATTAAATACTTCATCAGAAGTGTATTCTTCACTTTCTGAGGGCTCTGTTATCCTAATATATATTATAAATCTTTCTGTTAGTCGTCCGTAGACGATATAATTGTTTTTGGATATTCTTTACAACACCATAATGATAACTTAAGAAAAGTTTTTCAAAGACTAAAAATCTAGAACCTTAAATTAAATCCAAATAAATGTTATTTTTTGTAACCGGAAGTAGTTTATTTGGGTCATCTAATTATAGATAAAGGAATAATGACAGATCCAAATAAAAGTAAGGCTCTTGAAACTTATCCAATTCCGAAGAATACAGATAGAAGAAGCTTTGTAGCTTTCTGTAATTACTAAAGACGTTTTGTTAAAAATTGTGCTCAAATAGCTAAACCTCTCAATGAATTATTAAAGAAAAATCAAAAATTTATCTGGTCAGAAAAGTGCCAAAAATTTTTTGAAATGTTGAAATCCATAGCTTCAAATCCACCAATATTACAATATCCAGACTTTAAAAAAGAATTTATTCTCACTACTGACGCATCAGATTACGCCATGGGAGCAGTACTTTCTCAAGGTGAAATGGTTATTTATAATCTCATATGCAACCCGTTCACTTAATAAACATGGAATTGACAAGCCTGTAATAGAAAAAGAACTCGTAGCCATTCATTGGGGAATTACTCACTTTAGACCAAAGGAAGTTAAAAGTAATGACTGATCACAGACCACTAGTATCATTATTCACCCACAAAAAGCCTTCATCAAGATTAAATAGAATTAGATTAGATTTTATAGATTACGATTTGAGATTATAAGTTTTATCGTAGAATTTTTATTAATAAAAAAAAAATGTTATAAAAACAGTTTTAAACTTTTCTTTTTTTATTTAACATTAATTATTCTTTTAATAATAATTTAACAAAGTAAATGTGTTACACTTGACTTTTAAGTAAATAATCATTGTAAGTCTGTAATTTATGTTCTTTAAATATATTTTTTAAACTACGTATTACGAAAAGCATGATTGATCATGATTGTGCATGCTTTGTTTTGTTTTTAACAACAATATAATTTATAACGGTACAAGTATTGGCATACAGAATCAATTTTAGTAAGAAGAAAGAAAATTTAATGTAGAAAAATAGAAATAAATAAATAGGTAATAAAAAGTATGATTGCAAACATCAAACATGTATGATCTAACATATAACATAAAATTTGTATGAAACAAATATGTAAACTGTCTACTTATCCTATATACATTATAAATGTATGCAGGAAAGTAAATTTAATTTATTTACACTTCTTAACATATAATATTTGCAATAAATACGTACTTATTATTATAACAAAATGATTAGGGTATTAATTTGTTATATACATAAAACTATTGTACACAAACAAGGAAAAATAAATACTAATGCCTATGCTTTATCAAGAATCAAAATAGATTCCAATGACTTAAAGGAAATGATTCTAAAATCGATAAATAGTATAACGACAAGAAAAATTACTGAAAAATTAATTAAAAAGAAAAGTAATATAATCAAGGTACTTTATCAAGACAATAAGCAAGGAACAGAGTATTAACATTTTAGTAATTTTAGTTTACACTTTTGGCTAGGGGTAAAGTGATAATAAACCAAAATTGAGTTTTTAATGTTATATTTAAAAAAATATAAAAAGGTACTCAATTTACAGCCTTATTCAAACCTTAAATATTAAAATTAAAATAGGTACTAATTCATTTAGTATTTTAAAAAGTATTCTTATAACTAAAGGAACAATTCAATAAGTATCATATTTTGTGTATCAGTTATAAAAAGTTTAAAAATTTGAAGGATCTTTGTTGGAAGCTTCGTTCTCAGTTTTATGTATTTCAAAACTTCTTGCTTTGTTCCGACCATCTTGTTTAAAAATTTTTTTTTCTGGCGTTAAAATGCCGCTCTAAGCGTTTTATCGGCAAATTCACTAAAAGTTGATATTACTTCTGGATATTAAAAGAACGAAACATTTGTTAAAAGATTATAAATTTGAAAACTCAAACAACAAACGTTTTACCTATTAATGCAGTAAAAACATTGTTGAAGTCAATCTCTTTTTGCCAAACGAACCATCAACATTAAAATTCATTATTATATTTTGGCCTAAAATTAAATGAAGATTCCGTTCAGCATTACCACCAATAAGAAATTTCATTTGTCGTATCTATTGAATATAAATCAAAAATTCAATTGTAATTTTCTGAATTAGATTACAATAAAGCCGAATACTACTTACGTATGGGTCTGAATGGGTGACTAAAATATTATCAAACTCTTTCAAGATTTTCTTCAGAGTTAATTGGAAATAACACACATTAGCTTTGTGGTAACAGTATTTGCTTCAACTATTCTGCTTAATAACACCTTGTGTTCCGCCAAAATATCAAGTAGTGTGTTGTACTGAGTTTTCAGCAGCGTCTGTAAAAATAAAGGAGAATAAAGTCATATTTTTCCGAAACAGAACCGTTAATAAAGTGTTCTGAACTTATAATTTTTTTTTGAAAGTTTAATAATAACCTTTAAATAAACCAAATTGTCTCGACATTTCTTCGCAGCCGGAACATTTAGAAGTACTGGAAAAGATAAAATAAATAAGTAAAATATGTGTATTAAGAGTAAAAAATTGTAAAATTACCTTGTTGAAGAAAGGTACTTACTTTTCTTTTTGTGTTTAGTTGATGGTTGTTCGACATTTTTCTATAAAACAGCTATGTAGAATGGGTGTTATTATAAAATTATTACCAAAAGGTAGGCAAATAAATTTATATTGTATATCGCGTATTAAAAATTTTTCTTTCGCTCCTAAGGTTAGATTTGTAGTGTAAATGCCTATTTCACAGGAATTTAGAGGTTCTTGAAAAAAACTTTCTAAATCCAACAAACGACGTCCTTCTATATATATGTCGTTTTCCTTTATTATTTCTTCAACTTTAATTGGAATATCAGATTTAACAGCACAAATATTATTGAGTTCTTTGCAAGAAATTACGCAATCATTGACAAAAAATTCAACAATGAAATTTTCTTTGTACTTGAACTTTTCTCTTTTAGCTTCAACATATACTTCGTGTTGCTCTCTTTGCACAATTTGTTGAATAATTGAGATTGGTTTTCGAACATGCTTTTTTAAAATTTGGAGTTTATTTTCAAAATCATAGGCTGAAAATGACGCCAAAGGCCCATAATTTTCTGCGCAAGATGCTATGTGCAATAAACTATGTACATTAAAAGAAACGCTATCTTCACCAAACACAATTGGAAAATTTTCAACAAATAACTCAAGCAGATCGGTGGCAACTTTTACATTACTATAAACGTGCCTTGGACTACTAAGTAGCCTATAAGCGCAATGTAAAATTAAAAATTCATAGTATATATCTTTGTGTACGTTATTACAAAGAACAATGGGACCTGTATATGCAAGAAACTGATGGAATTCAGTTGCCTTCCAGTTATGTATTTCATCAAGAGACCTAGGTTTACGTGGAAATTCCTTGGAAAAAAACTTTCTTAATTTAACGAGATTGGAAGATATTTTTAACAAATTTTCTTATGGGGTTTTCTGTTTGGTTTTATTGTTAATGATTCCAACAAGAATCTTCCTTGTAACACCAAGATCGATTAAATGCATACTATCTAAAGGTTATCATATTAAAACCTATTTCCTCAAGGGGACTTTTTTGATTTCTGAATATTTAGTTGTGGTGCATTGGATACTATCTTGACGAAAAATTTGCTTCGGAAATTACACTTCCACTAGTTGTACAGTATGTTAAAACATTACCAACTTTCTTCGATATTTGTGTACATTTAGTGCATCCATGCGCCGCAGTATGTCCTGGCACCCCACAAATGAAAGCTTTAGCCGGCGTGTCGCATGATAAGCAACGGAACACAATGTTAATTTTCTTGTCATTTAAAAAATCCGTCTTTAAGCGAAAGCACTTCATCCACAAAATCTTTACAAAACTCTTTAACGCACTTTGGTTTAGTATAGCCAACGTATATTCCTACAGGAAAAGGTTTTACTTTCTCCTGCAAATTAACGATTTTCAAAAGAATTGGCCATAATTGGATTCGCGAACTTCTAAACAATAGGATTACATCAATGTTTATATCTAATTCAATTTCTTTATAATTTTTTACAACTTGTTCAAGCTTTTTTAGCTGAGTTGCAATTCCTATATGACAATAATTTCCACCAAAAACTTTCCTTATTGAAAGTTCTTGCCTTCTACCCAAAAGCGCTGCAGCTGAGAGAGGGACATCCAGACCTTCTTCCTTTAATATAATAAGAAGCTTTTCCAAACATTTTCTGGGAGGTTTTGTTTCAATATACCACGTTTTTATTTTTTTCACGGAAACACAATTTGGTATTTGGCAAATTGATCACTGATCCCAAAAATCTTCAACAGGCTCCGAAAAATTTTCAACAGGTAACACAAAATGTTCACTATTACCGCTTGCACTTAAAATTGTATTGTTTCCACTATTTCTATACAAAAATGATTGTTTTTTTATTTGTCGTTTATAATTTCTTTTGCTCATAATGTATAATACTTAAATATTTAAAAAAAACACTTATTTACATTTTATATTGATTATTTAAATTATTTTGTATAAAATTTTAAACTTTTGATGCCGGTTATATTTTCAACCAATGATTATGACAAGCACAATATAATCAGTGGCGACAATTATGACGTTTGAAAAACGCTAAAATCCCCGTAGAGGGAGAAAAAAGATGTTAAAAGTTTTTGCGAAACTCATGTGTTAGAAGAAACAAGCCCTGCAGGAGATGGAACTAGTACAAAACTAGTACAAAAACCACCAGTACTAGTACTCAACTGGTAACTTTCCTATAGCATCTTAATGCTCAAATTAGCATTGAGTGTGTTTGAAAAATTACTAGTACCATTGGTACTAGTTTCGTACTGGTATATTTCAAACTGGTATTATTACTAGTATCATTGGTTCTAGTTTCGTACTGGTATATTTGGATATAATTGGGAGATTTCGAACCACTTTATTCTAGTTCTTTTATATGGAAAAAGTTACCAAAATTTGGTAGATTCCTCTATTGGTTAAGTGAAAAATAATGGGTAAAAAATTAGTTCTTGTATAATTATTTATTAAAATATTTAAAAAAAAACTTAAAATAATCATATTTATTTACATCACAGTTCAATACGTATAATTTAATATAATAAAAAACAGGCCTATTTTTTCAAGGCTGGCTAGACCTTATCACATCGTGAAATTTTAAATATTAAAATATTTTAAAGCACTAAAAAAGACTACGGTTTGTACAAAAATTAATTCATTTAAATAATATTTTAAAACAAAAATAAAAAACAGGCGCATTTCTTCAAGGCTTTAAATACTATATACAATTGTGAAAAATTAATAAATAAATAATAATAAATATAAATAAATAAATAATAAAACTAAATAAATTAATTTAATTCTAAAAATAGTAAGTGAATTTTTGTTGTGTTAAACAAAAAATTCTATCAGTCTGGTATATTTAAACTAGTTCTACTACCAGTACTTTCTTATAAAAACTTAAACCCTGTGTAAACTAGTGCCAGCTGTACCAGTACTAGTAGCTTTTAGACAATTGACGCTTAATCTCCTGCAGAGAGTATACAGAGTGAAAACTGGCGGATTAAAAAAGATAAAATACGGAATATATTTTAATTCCTGAAACAAGAAGTTATGAGTATATATTTTGTTATATTTTGATTTTTACATTCCTTCTGCACACGGAACTTTTTTCAATTTGAAAGGGAAATTGCTAGGAGTTCGATTAATATCGGAATTAATTACGGAATTTTAACTTTTTCATTCAAGAAATTACTAAATACTAGTAATATACATAAAGTTGTACAAGAAAAAATTTTTATAAGCAATATGTCTTATTTCATCTTGATATATTTAGTTTCTTACTTTCCTTTTGCACTAGAAACTATATTCATTGTGACCAAAAACAACATACAAATCGATTAATAATTAAATATTTACATATTTTTAACATTTTCATTGAAGAAATTTATTGGCTCAAAATACTTTAAAAGTTTGCATAGGATATCAGTTAACTACAAATAAATGAATGTGATGAAAGGGTTCCTGGAATTTTAATAAATTTCGATTTTCAAGTGTAATAATTGTACATAATTTTCTTCACATTACGCAAACAAAAAAAGAAAAAAAAAATACTGTAAACCCCAACAATGACTGAGTGCAGTGCAAATAAGTCATTAGGGGGAAACAGGAATAAGATGTAAACTGCACAAAAAGTGTTCAGGTATTGATCAATATTCCGTTGAAGTGTTGGAATCAAACAATTTTATAAGATTTATATGTGAAGATTATATGCAAAAAATATTGACCTAGTGCTGTTTGAAATTACGGGTTAATAAACAAAACTTAAAAGAATATAAACGCGAATTTGAAACATCATTGAGACAAAATGAAAACGAAATTAAACAATTCTGGAATTATATAGGAAAGACTTAATATTCTGGATAGAATTCAAAAAAATTGTGAAAAAAATTCAATTGAAATTAAAACCCTCTTCGTCGCTGTTAAAGATCACGAAAATAAGAATAAAGAAATATGCGAAAATATTGCACAAAACAATAATAGGATGTGCAACGAAATAAAAAAGTGATAAAAGAGAAAAACGTCAAGCGAAATAAGATATTATTTTCTGATGCATTGGAAAGTAATATGGTATTGCCAGAGGTGAAAAATCAAACGCCACTAATAATAAAACCAAAAGAAAACACAAAATTGAAAATAGAAAAAAATGGGACAGTGGTTATTCAAAGTGTTATTTATTTTATTTATTTATTTGCAAATTAGCTTATAATTATAAGATAATATAAGGATAAAGCTTTAGCAACATAGGCCTTTAGCTCAATACTTAAGATTAAATTAATACTAATAAGGTAAATATATAAAGATGATAAATAAAATGTAAGAGGTAAACTTTAAATTAAAACTATGAGAATTAAATTAAAAATATTCTTAAAAATATTATTTATACATTTGTACAATGTTCAATCGGTTAAATTGAATTATAATTGTTAGTAAATTTGAGAAATTGAATAATGGTATTTAAGTTATCGATTGATGGAGTTGATGAATATAGCTTTGGATTTGAATTTTTGAAGAATTGTTGACGTGAATTAGTAAATTTTGGATATGTTGATATTATGTGGTCCAAGTTATTGGAATGAGTAATATAACAGTTACATACATTCTGAACAGATTGGTTCATGAGGTGAATATGTGACATTCTGGTCATACCAGGTCTAAGCTTAATTAATTTAATTTGATCCAAACAAGACAATTTATCCTGGCAGTCTTTAATATAATTAAATATCGTTAAATTTGGAGAGTTAATCTCCTTATACAAAGTTGATGTTGTAAATGAGGTTGCACCTTCCATTTTGAAGTAGTTCTTCAAGAACATAATAATATCCTTTTTATGATCATAAGCTTTCTCAAAATCCAAAGAAATGAGTGTAAAGTGTTTTTCAAATGAAATACTGTTAGCAATCTGATGGTCAATATAAAGTAGAGTATCAGTTGCTGAATTTCCTTTTAAAAACCATATTGATGACTATTTAATAGTTTGTGTTTTCGTACAAACCACCATAGTCTATTTAAAATAATTTTTTCAAGAACTTTTGCCAAACAAGGATTAAGAGATATAGGTCTGTATGATGAGTTTTATTAGATTTAGGTTTTAGGAAGGGTATTATAATACTATTTTTAAATTGTTATGGTATAAAATTTCCAAAAATTTGGTTAAATAATGACAACACTCTTAGTATCACCGTGGATGGTAAATGTTCGATCATGTTATATGGAATCCTATGACATGACATGATAAGTTAATAATTTACAATAAGAATTAAGGTTAGTTTTATATAACGATGAGTACGTACAATAACGACTTTCAACATAACAAAATTAATAAGTAAAGTTTTAATAAAAGGAGTTGGAGTGTTAAGTGATAGCAAAAATAATAAAAGAGAGAAATTCTGTGAGACGAAAGAGTTATTAAGTATAAGAAAAAATAACGAAAAAGAGAAATTATGTTTGATGAGAGAGTTTTTATAAATAAGCTTATAAAATAAATTATGAGAGAGAATCATAATAAGAAATGAGTTAATTAAAATTTATATTTTTGCTCTTTTAAGCGTTTACCAGATAATGTTTTTTGTTTTAATTTCTGTTTGTTCCTGTTAGTTGTGCTCCTGGGTAGAATAATTACATTTTAGGCTTCGTTTGGTTGTTGTGTTGAACTTGTTTCATTTTCGGATATTTCAATGTCAGATATTGTTTTTGAGAGAGTACTGTTGTCGACTGATATTTTCTCTGATAGAAATGCATTGTTTATTTGTTCCATTTTATGTTCCGAAATTTCAATATCAGATATGTTGTTGTAATTAACAATTTTTCATAACGGTGGTGTTAAATGGTGATCCCTATTATTTGAATTATTGCGATTTGATGAGCACTGTGACGTCTCTTTTTGTTCCAATGCAATGTTTGCTGATTTTGTATTGTTATTGGTTGCTGCTTGCTTGGCAACTGAACAATATGATTCTGATGAAATAGGGTGACGTTGTTTATATAATAATTGTATTTCTCGTTCTTTTAGAAATATTGGACACTTTTTATCATACGCAGAATGATTGTGGTCCAAAGAATTAAAGTCTCTGCAGTTTGAGCATTGTTTTGTTTCCATGCAGAACTCGTTCTCACTTGTATGGAAATGTTGAGAGCAATTGGGGCATGTTTTTGTGTTTTTACATATTTTTTCTATATGACCATATCTTAAGCATTGTTTACATCTAAGAGGTAAGGGGATATATGTTCGTATTTTTACACGTTCGTATCTAATGATAAGTTCGGTAGGAAGAATAGTAGAACCGAAAGTAATTATAATAAGACCGGTTTCTTCAATGACATTATTGACCTTTCTTTTGATTTTCTCAATTTTTGTAACATTTGGATTTTTAGGTTAGGTTAGGTTATAGGACGTGTACTTGTCAATTCTGACAAGTACAGTACTCGGTGGTCGAATTGATCCATTGTACTACGTCCCAGCTTCTCACACCACTTATGTTGTGTGCGTTAATTTTATACATGAGTGGCGGGACCTACAGTTTAAAGTCGACTCCGAACGACACATTTTTTGAGAAGCATTCCAAGGCAATTTTTTACTCTCAGAGTTTTTGCCAAAAATCTGCTGAGAGGAAGTCACCGAAAATTTATTTTCAAATTTTCGTTTTGATGTTGACCTGGGATTCGAACTCGGGTCTTTCGTCTAATAAGCCAACACACTACCTACTAGACCACGGCGACCTCTTTTTGATTTTTAAGTTCATGTAAAATTTCTTCGTCAGGGTTCTCTTTTAAATCATTGGAATAAATCACCCCTTTGACACAATTTAATGAATTATGCCATGAAACTAAAACATTTATATTTTCACTTAAATTTTTTAATTTTATCAATTTATTTGCCTGATTTAGATTTCTTGTACGGACTAATATTGTGGCGTTTCTAAGTTTTTTACATTCTGAAACTTCACCACAAGTACAGTCTACAATTTTTTTAATTAAAAAAGGTAAGGTTTTTGCCTTCATCTGTTCTGGATATTATAAGGTATTTTGGACCAGGTGTTGTCATGTTTAGTGATTCAGAATTACCATACAAATTTTCACCACTATTAGGAAAGAGTCGTTTAACACCGTTGTCCGGTGGCTCCTTCATATTTAAGGTTGAATACAACTAAAGGTTATTCGAAAGTTATTTGTTCACAAACGCTTATTCACTTAATAAGAAAACTTTCTTAACGACACGTTCGCTCTTGATAGAGTCGATTGATCGAATGTATTCAAAGTGATAATGTTAGTGAAAAAGAAAAAATAAAATCGGCGAAAGCTATGTAGTAAAGGTTCCTAACAAAGTTAGAAAATCAATTGTGGGAACAGATATGAACTTTAAATATGAGGATAGGGAAATAGTAGAAAAAATTGAAAGATATAATCAATTTCTTGAAAATAGTGAAATCAAACAACTAAAAATATATGAAATTAAAAGACACAACAGGATAATGTTTTTGATTGAAGATAAAAATATCCGAAAATCTTAGCGAGGAAGAAAATAGATATTGGCTAGGAAAAATGCCGAGTTTTCGATAATACTGCAATACTACAATGTTTTAAATGTAGACAATTTAACCATAAATCTAAGGATTGTAAAAATAATGAAGTCTGCCTAAAATGTCATGGAAATCATGCAACAAAGCTGTGTTAATAATATGTGAATAAATGCATTAGCTGTATAAATTCGAACGAAAAGCTATATGTCCAGTGTATCAATATGTACATCAATGATAATTGCAACTGTTTATCGATCACCAAGTACTAAAAACTCAGAATTTTATGTAATTTTTGAACTAACAATTGAAGAGGTATGTGATAAAAACATAGACATAATTGTTGCCGGAGATTTTAATGTTGATTGGTCGAAGGAAAGTTTTTATAAACAAAAATTACAACAGATCATAAGCGATGACGGACTTGTACAATTTGTCACCGATTATACAAGAATTACGCCAAACTCAAAAACTGTAATAGATTACGTTATAACAAACAATTTCAATATAAAAGTGAATAATAGCAGAATAAATAAGATATCATATTATGAAATAATAGAAATTTATATGGAAGCCAACGTGAATAAAGGGCATGAAACCAGAAAACAAATAGAATTCTTTATCTATGACAAACAAAAATTTAAAATAGAGATTAGAAGAATATTAAAATATGATGAAAACGTGGAATTAAATTATAATGTAAATAACTTTGATAAATCGATTGAAGGTACAATTGAAAAACGAGAAAAGCAATGTAAATATGTGGTTTAACGGACAATTACGGGCATTAAAAAATAATATAATAATGAAGTACCATATAGCAAAATGTGAAAATACAACTGTAGAATTAAACTAGAATATGAGAAAGATACATATATTAACAATAGGATAGGAAATACCAAAGATCAAAAACAAATGTTGAATAATATAGAAGAATTATGTAGTTCTGAAAAAGAATAAATCTGCGATAAAAAATGTGATATTTAATAATGTAGAATATAATAACAGCTCCTATATAGCTAACCAATTTAATGAATATTTTGTAAATAGTATTTAGGAAACAAGAGAAAGTGTAGTAGATGTGCAATGCGATAATCGTATAAACATGATAAGAAATATATTTATTTTTCCAGGGACCGAAAATAATTGTTATTTTTGAATTTTGATTAAAAAAAGCAATAGCAAGGAAATGTCGGAGAACAGAACCAAGTATACCATTTTAATTGTCTTGGACCAAATTTTTATAAAATGTGATGCTTTTTAAAAATCGGATTTATATTTTTTAGAAAAAAATAAAAGTTATTTTTTGATTTTTATTTTTTCAAGCAAAAATAAAAGTTATTTTTGATTTTTATTTTTTCGAGCAGAAATAAAAGTTATATTTTGATTTTTATTTTTCGAGCAGAAAAAAAGTTATTTTTTGACTTTTATTTTTTCGAGCGGAAATAAAAGTTATTTTTTGACTTTTATTTTTTCGAGCAGAAATAAAAGTTATTTTTTAACTTTTATTTATTCGAGCAGAAATAAAAGTTATTATAGGGGAAATAGTTTAAGATTATTGTAAGAAACATAAAATAAGATATAGTATATAAGCTGAAGAAATTTGTGGATAAAATTAAAAATAATTCTGACTTAAACCTGTTTGTTTTATTTCTCATAAACTTCGGCAATTAACTTTGCCATAATATAGAGCCATCTACTACAATTAAATTTGGGTTAACGGTACCTTTAGCTAAAGAGAACTGTAAAGTTAACCTTTTCAAAAAAAGTTGCCTTATTGAAAATAATATATAATATGGCAAGTTCAAACTTAAACTAAACTTTAAAAGTTACCGCTACCATATTGTCTACTTATAATTTACAATTTGTCTACAATTTATCTTTTTTTATTCCATTTTTATTTATCATTAATATAATACATGATGAATATTATTAATATAATACATGATGAATATTATTAGTATAATACATGGAAAAAAAGTTAATATAACCCGCTAAGCCATTGGCTTGTCAGCAGGAAAAGTTTAAAATTCAATGCGAACCTAAAAATTTTTTTTCAAAAGTTTCTTTAATAATTTTAAGTAGAAATTTACTCTCTATTGTTAAAACGAAAATTTTATAAACAATTTTCTCCTATTATTCTTCTAATTAAAATGAAATAAATAAATCTTACATTAATAATTATAACAAAAGATATTTTTTTCGAAAATTAGGTTCATTTTTTGAAATAATGTTGGTCGGAAATCCTCAACAACGTCTTGATATGATTGCTGCTGATCGTGGTTGATTAAAATCGATTCATTTACTGTCACTAGATAATCACGTGGTGGTGTATAGGGTCTACCTAGGGATAATGGCCGCTACGTGATGGCCTATTTCCGTTAAATATAGTTCCATTTTGTCTAGTAAAGTTAAATTTTTATTAATTTTATATTATTTATACTTGAAATACGTTTATTTTTTTTTTTAATAAAGTCTTAAAGGATCTAATTATCAGGTAGGATCGAGATGCAGGATGGCCTTGTAATAAGTTCGTTATTGGTATTTAATTTTTCTTATACTACTCCTGATTAATTTAAGAGCTTTAGAGTAGTAGTCGACTTCGTCTCATGGCAAGGTCCATTGCCGGAGTTTTTGAGAATTAAAATAGTTTGAGTTCTGAATTGATCATTATTATTTCAAATATCCACGGCTTATATCCTATTCTTATCCTTTGTTTCTTATAATATCCTTATACTGTTCCCCTTACTTATGTTTCTTCATTTTCCTTCCTCCTAATTTAACATTTGTTAATAGTTTAGCGACTCACAATTAAATTAATGGTAATATCAATTTCATTTGTAATACATTTCTAGTGACACATATTAATCAACACAAGCCACTTGAAATTGCATACTCTGCATATAATTTATTTATATTATATTTTTGTGAGGTCACATTGTACTTGTTTATTTTTTAATTTTTAATTCTATATATTGGTGAATGCATACTTTACACATGGGTGATGCTTTTACCCCTATGCACTCGAAGCACAAGTGGCTTGTTGAACTTATCGGGTTTTTTTATTTGCAACATCGTCCCCTAGAAGCAGTATTTTCGATTCGTCATCCATGAAAACTATAATTCAAAGGAATTCTTTGCTCCAGTTAATTTAAGAAATTTGAAAATTTTCCCGTTCTAAAAAATTCGACGACATCCATTGCGCCTTGTTTCATCTCCAACTGATATGTCGTTGCTATTGATAGCTGTGTTGCCCCTGTTTCTTTTTTCCATTGCTACTTTTATCAATTTCATAGTATTTATTGGCGTTTTATCGGACAACTATATAATTATATAAGTTGACAATAGTTCCTAAACGACAAATGCAAAGATTGTTATTCTTTACAAAATTCCATGTGGACTTGTCCTTGAATTTGTTACATTGATGCAATTTCTGCATGATAGTCATTTGGTAAGATGTTCTGTAGTTATTGTAAATGATGGATTCGTTCACCTTTTTTTACTATAGTGCATATCAGATTTCTCTATCTCGGTATCAAGGGTAACCATTTCTGCAATTTTGTACTGAACTGGCACACATTGAGATATTAACTGAAATATTGTACATAAGGTCAATTCACAATCTTGTGTATTTAGATCAGCGGTCGGGGAACTTTTTTAATCATTACCTCTAAATATTTTTGTGTAAGTTGATATTACCCCATGGCAAAGAGCGAATGGAAATGACCCAATGTAACAAACAAAACTACACACAAATACGTCGTAATTGATCCAAGTAAACCAACAACAAATATGAGAGAAAAATGGATGGACAAGTAAGCAAACGCAACAAAAAGCAATGTGTCGCTATAGAGTTCCCGAGAAGGTGTCGGACTCAGCGTTGCCATTTATAATTTTAAAAAACTTTATTTCTGGGGAAAAAAACTTGTTTTCTTCAAAAGTTCCAACATTTTTAAAGGAAACTCCGGGGCCCGATGCCCTCTGTTTGTGTTTTCTTGCTTCTTTTGCCCGGGACTAATAAAATACACAATATTTGATCCACAAAGTAAATATTTCGTGTTATTATTATTGAATTTATTGAAAAGAATTTTCAATTTAATTTTGTCGAAAAAACTTGTTTTGTTAGAAAACAAATTCAATGAAAACTTTTTCGCATCTCAAAAAACTTGGAAAAGAAGAGAAACTTGAAGAGGGGGCAGGACAAAGCAGACGACGAGTCAGCAGTAATTCAGTCAGTCTTGTATTAAGTTGCGTGTGAAGAAAACAGCTGTTAGCGTTTACGCGAGCAGAAGTGTTGTGCTTACATAAAGGTTGTGAGCTGAGAAGGATGTCGAACAAGCACATATTGTTATAGTTATTGTTGTATACGTGGTATAAGTTGGAAACAGTGGCACATAAGATAGTGCGGGCAATAAAGAGTTTGATTGAAACTCATATTTAAACGTTTTTAAAAAGGTAAAAACTTAATATTTTTTACGCACAAAAGTTTAATTTTTACCCCATTTGGAGGATTTACCCCGGCATGCTGGTAAATTTATACCACTGTAAATATTGGCCGTTAATAGTGAATGTTTGTTTAACTTTTCAACACCTTCTGCAAATTTCTCAAATGAGTAGGCAAGCCAAGTATTCATTAATATTTTCTTAAATGTTGTTATTTTTTATTTAAACAAAACACATTAAAATATCTTCAAGATAATTTATAATTTTATTTATTTCGTCCTGTGTCCATTTTTTATTCGACTTTTTCTTTTAATTCGTTTTTTATGTTGTATGTTTAGAAATAAGCCAAAAAAATTTACTAAATGTACAAAAAATAAAAATTTTAGGGTAAACAAATTTTCTGTTCCCAATAAAATATTTTCTTTAGTTGAATACTATTTCAATTAACTCAGGATTTATGATGATTTGCTCAAAATGAAACTATTTATTAATGTAAAAAATGAGATCTTTAAATGTTTTTCGACGGTTATATCAGTTGATTCATCAAAAATGATTTCCGCTTATGTCGCCTTTTGGAAGTTATTTTAAATGTGGTCCCAAAAAGTTTTAATTATTGCTGTGCATTTTTGCTCGGCCAACTTTATGCTTTCTAGAGCTACTTTGCTGTCATTAAAAATATTTTTTTTTCACCTTTATTAAATGATCTATAGTGCTTAGAATAATTAAGTTTTTGCTTGTTTTTGCTATTATCTACAAACCAATTTTATATTTCAAACATTACCTTTGGCTGGTTACCAGAACCCACAAATGTTCTTCATCCTCAGTACTGCTGTGTGCAATTTGCCATACAAATAGGTTAGGTTAGAGGACGTGCACCTGTCAGTCAAGACAAGCACAGTACCCGGAGGTCCAAATTGACCCATTGTATATTGTCCTTAGGGGAGGAAGGAAAAGGAGGATATAGGAAAATAGGAAAGGGGAGGGAGAATAGGAAACAGAGGAACGAAAAAACAACAGAGGTTGAGAGTGCGACTACACTTATGAAGCCCTAGCACCTCTCAACCAGCCCAAGCTGCCAACGAATCTGTGGAGAGCCTTGATGTCGGCTCTCGACACAGAACTCAAGTTCTCAAAGAAGGCCCTGCCAAGGGACCTCAGCCGCAACCTACCAAGGGCTGGGCAGATCCCCGTCAGCGACCTAATCTCGCAGTGCCCCGTGATAAAACCGACAACCAACCTTAAGCTGGCCTTAACCAAGCCCAGCAGCCACTCTGTCCTCTTGCTGTCCACAACAGGCCACAGACGCCTAGAAACAGAACAACCCAATCCGTTCCCCCAACGTCTCTGCTCTTCCCTCCTGACCCATCCATCGATGAGGCCATAGAGGTGACAGACTGGGGGGTCAGGACCAACCGTCAAATCGCCACTTGAAAGCGAACCTAACCTAGCGAAGGCATCCGCCGTCTCATTGCCATACAAATAACTTAATTATAATATAAGCTATTTTACTTACACAGATACCTAACTTTCCCTATTCAGTTGTGTTAAAATTAAAAGTAAAATTTACACTTTTTACTATCAAATTTCACTAAATAAGTAACTGACAAAAAGAAAACACAATTTAAAAAACACTATTCTTTCTGTGATGCCGTATTCTTAATATTTTCAAGTTACCAGATCCTTCGCATTAATTCTAATAGCGACAATAAATAGTTAACATACAAGTTTTTATACTAAGGGCCATTGTTACAACTTGCCGTTCACTAAAGGAAGGATTTTAACGGGCAGATAAATTGTTTTCCAATAAGATAGAAGTGATCGTTAAGCTGAAGGGAAGATCATCCTACCTTTAACATTTAAAGCTAGGTACCCTGTTCAAAATTTCGTGCGAAATGCTGTCAAATTACATATTAAATATTGGGTATGAAATATTTGCGAAATAATTTCACAAATCTTATTGTGTTTTCTAACTTACAAAATAACATAACCTGCACTTCTTTCGCACGAAATTAAAACAAATGGATGATCACATGAAATCGCCGTGGTCTAGTGGGTAGTGTATTGGCTTATTAGACAAAAAGAAAAATATTTCTTCGGCGACTTCCTCTCAGCAGATTTCTGGCAAAGACTCTGAGAGTAAAAATTGCCATGAAAAGCTTCTCAAAAATCTGTCGTTCGGAGTCGACTTTAAACTGTAGGTCCCGCCACTCATGTATAAAATTAACGCACACAACATAAGTGGTGTGAGAAGCTAGGTTGTAATCCTGACTGAAGGGTTGTAATGGCCAATTATGTATGTTATGTATGTTATGTGGATGATCACATTCTGTTTGGTTTTCTTAAATTATTATTTGTTGAGCCGGAAAAGTGAAAAAAAATTCAAAATTAAAAAATGAAAAATTTAACAGCACATTTAAGCGGTTACTAATAGTAGCTGTAAAAACACATAAAATTATTTGGGATAAGTGCCATAGAAATAGTTTATATTATTAAACTTTGTTATTGAATTTTTATTTTCAACTTTCAAAAACATATGGTTTTGTTTACGCATTTAAAACAATGATGCATACTTTCAAGCAATAAAACCGACAAATTTTCCAAAATAGCGAAATACACATTTATTGCACATCAAAATTTTCGTATGAAAAAAACCCATAATTTTTCGGTTATTTGAACAGAGTACCACCTACCTTATATGGCAACTTCAAATTTAAATGAAATGAACATATACAACAACAAAAAATAAATAAAAAACGAAGTCCGCTGTTGTCACTACGATAAAAAAAAACTTGTTTAATTGAGCAGTTTTATCGACTTTGCTCCGGCACTGCCATATTTTAATTAAATTTTATCTATAAGTTGTAATAACTAAAATCAGTTAAAGGTAACTTTACAGAGCCCTTTAGCTAAAGGTACCTTTAACTAAACCCGAGTTTAACTAGAAAACGCTAAATCAGTAAAAAATGGTCTAAAAGCTAAAAAGAATAATTTGAAGTCGCAAACAAAATGAGCTTAATTTAGCTCTAAAAAAAGCTAACCTGGCCACACTGATACTCGCTTGTTTTTGACGGTCTGCTAAATTTTCACTTTAATGTACTCGCAAAGTTACCTTGTTCTTTGTTCGTCGTTTATCTAAAAACAACAGCTCTTTTTTATATTTATTTATAAGTAAACCACTCTGTAGGAAATACCAATAGTGGAACTCTACTGACTTGCTATTGACACAGTCACCAGTACTAGTGACATTTTATACGCCAGCCAATGTTATTTACTATTCATTGAAAATCTACTACTGACGTTAGTGCTATTGACTATATAGTGAATAGGTACTTTTAGGACCATATGTAGACATTGGAACCAGTGAATCAATAGTACAACTTAGCATTTCTAGTCTACACTTTTGGTACTTTTCTGACTACAATAAAATTTTAATTTTTGTAAATATTTGATATTTTATTAAAAACAATTAAAAGGCTATTTGTTACAGTCTCTTTGAAATTGAAATATAAAAACTAAAAAGGTACTATTAATTCAAAATCTCATTTTATTAAAATTAGGTAAAATTATTAATCCTTTTTGGGAGAGTCGTCTTCTTCACAATTTACATTATTTTTGGTTCTGGCACCCATTTGTTTGAAATATATTTCTTTTGGCGCTGAAATGCTGCTTTAAGTTGATATTATATCTGGATATTAAAAAAACGAAACAAATTGTTGAAATATTACAAATATTTATGAGAATACAAACAAGCATTTATTATTAGGGCAACTCTTTTTGCCAAAAGAGTCATCAACATTAAAATTCAGGATAATATTTTCATGAAGGTTTTGTTCTGCATTACCTGCAAGAAGTAATTTCATTTGTCGAATCTATTGAATATAAACAAAAAAATTAAATTTTATTCGTTGAAGTAGTTCCATAATAAAACTAAATACTTACGTATGGGTCTGAATGAATAGCATCAAATTTTCTCTGTTTTTCTTCAGAGTCGATAGAGAAAAATTCCATAAGATTTGAAGAAATTTCAATTTTGTTTACAAATTTTTTATCTTCTCGCCCAACACAGAACATTCAGACTCCACAAAATTTTCACAATTCACACTTGGACTTATAATTGTGTCATTTTCACTATTTGTATTTTTATATAACATTGATTGTTTTTTTATTAAAAGTTTATAATTCCTTGACAATCTTTTTGCTCATCAAAAACAAATTAAATAATTGTTGACGATCCGATCACAACGTCACCTTAAAGTGACCAATATAGACGACAAAACTGGTGACTTTATTTCCTTCAGGGCAACTAGAACAAGTATGAGAGAAAAATGGTCAGACAAGTAAACACGTAACAATATTTATATATTACTAGCTAATACCCGGAGTGCTTCGCCATCCCCATCGAAATTAAATACATAATTAAAAAATTTATTTTTTAGTAACCAAATTATGCAATTATTCTCAAAGGTTTATTCTAGTTTCATTTGATGACAATATATTTCATTTAAATTCTAAAATAACACATTAATGAGCTACTTTTTCTTACTAAAATTTAATATACACTTTTTTTAAATAAATAATTCTTATTCGAATGCCTTGGAATACACAATATTTTTTGTTTTCCCCTCTGGTGCGTATACATATAAATCTGCGGGTTTTCCTACTCGCGAACATGCGACATAAAGCTGTCCATATGAGAAACATGGATTATTTTTTTATTTTTTATTTTTTTGACTTTTAATTTTTCGAGCAGAAATAAAAGTTATTTTTCACTTTTATTTTTTCGAGCACTTGACTATTCTGTCACTTGAAATTCCTTATGTGGCATATAGTTTCTATTATAGGTAGAAAATATAAAGAAAGAATTCAATGTTAAGGTCTCTATTAGATAAAATATTAACCGAACTAAAAATTAAAACATAAGTTATAGTAAATATATGAAAACAATAAACAATTGCTTTAATCAAAAAGAAAAAAATATTTAAAATCGCACTTAACATATATACAACACAATAAACCAATTTTTGTAATTTATTTTTATTTTGTTCTCCGCTGCTTTAGCAACATAACCAAAACTATGGTAGTAAGTGTTTGCCCTTCACTGTTTATACTAAAGTTACTTGTACAAAAATTGGGGACTCTACCTGTTACAGTTTTTGAGATGTACAGATTTTCCAATTTACTTTTTATGGGGGGTGCCACACCCACTATTGCTAGTTCGCCCATTTTTTCCAAAATATTTATATTGACACTGTAGTTACTTGTACAAAATTTGAAGTGTCTTGCTGTTATAGATTTTCCAATATACCCATTTTGTTATTAGCTTACAACTACAGCAGGTAATGTTGCATATGTGGGCGTGGCACCTCGCTCATTTGAAATATTAAAATAGAAAGTAGCCTGTAACTCCTTCCAGCCATACAGGAAGGTACTGTGAAAATTTCAATAAAATCAGTGCAGTCGTCTATAAAGTTCAAACATACAAACAAACACACATTCATTTTTATATATATAGGTATATAGTAGAGGTGTGTACAAGACATTCTGCTAGCTTACCCTTCACCGAAGGCAATACTGTAGTGTACTCTTTTCTGTTGCTCTTGATTTTAGGAGTGCACTGAGATATGTATTTCTCACATATTCAATGTATACAACAGCACCCTTTTTACTGTGAAGTAACGGAACTATGCTTTGTGTTGTAAGAGCATATTTTACTACTGAAGCTACATTTTCAGTATTGCCATATGAATATCAGTAGTGTAAAAAAAGTAGTAATGTAAAAAAAGGTTTTTCCACAGAAATAAAAAGTTTAAAAAATAATATGTTCGGTTGCCGAGAGCAAAAAAAAAATGCATGTTGTGACTCTATGAAGAGTACAATATTTTTGTTGCGCTCTTCACACAATTCTCTTTTATACTGTTGTACAATGGTTTACGAGTGCAGTTGTTTTTTTGTACTCTATCTTTACTTCACACTTATTTATATTTGTAGCTACAATCAATATTCGGTCTTGAGAAAATGCAATAGTCTGCAATTTTATATGTCTTGTGCACATCTCTAGTATATAGTATATAATATACATATACAATTATTGATTAGAAAACAAATTAAACAATTTTCTTTTGGATGCTGGCCGTAGCACACAAGCGGAAGCAAATATTATTGTAAAAAAACATTAAAAAATTTACCTTTTTTAGCAATCGATTGAAGACGCCATAGTCTAGTAGGTAGTGAGTTGGCTTATTAGACGTAAAGCCCGGGTTCGTATTCCAGGTCAGGCATCATCATCGACGATTTCTGCTGAGAGTAAGTAATATTTCGTTTCATTTTTGTTGGAATTGTCTGAACTGCGATTTGAACCTCACGTCTAATAAGCCAAGACACTACTTACTAGGTTACGGTGATATTATTTCTACCTTCACTATATTCAATTATCATACTATTCATTATTCCATACTACTCTACAACATCAATTATTTACTAAAATTTACACGATTTTTTACGTTTCTCAGTTGTATTTAATTGCCATACATAATATGAATTTTTACTTCAGTTTAGTTGCCAAATAGCAAGCTGACCTTTTTTTGTTATTTTGAATTTAGTTGCTTGAAGCTTTATCGTTCGCTCTTTTAGTTGAACAATGGAGTAATAGCTAAAATATGTAGTCTCGCAATTCTTTGATAGCAAAACTATTTAAGTTTTAGAATTTACAATAGATATAACAAAAAATTAATAAAATTTCAAAAGATAGGTATATTTAGGTATATTTGAATAATATTAGAACTATTTTTTACAGATAAACTGTACAATATATAAAATTAATTTTAAAATTTTTACTAGATTTTAGGACGCAATATTCGAGTAGATCACGTTGCAGACTACAAGCCTCCAAAGGAAAATCGAAATATGGACGAGAAAACATTGCAACTTTATATGGAAGGATGTGGTCCAAAACCAAAACTTATTCCGTCTTAGAAAAATATTAAAAGAAAAAATTTAATTTTTTAAGAAATAAATAAATATTTCGAATTTTTGACATCAGCAGATTACTAATTTATTTAATATTTCAATATCAATTTATTAAAGAGAAATGGCAATCTTGGCAAATCTGTTACAACCAAAAAATGAATAAAGTAAGATTAGATTTAATAGACCGTCTTTGAAGTTATAATTTGATAAATTAGGTTAAGTAGGTAAAAAATAGCTTTGCCCTCCAGCTGAGTTTGGGATCGAGGGTCAGGCCCAGATATTTAAACTCGAGACTCAGCGTGAGACTGGTCCCGTTTATACTAGGCAGGGTGAAGGCCGGGACCTTATATCTCCTAGTGAAAAGTATTGTATCTGTCTTGGAGGTATTAAAGGATAATTTAAAAACCCAGTACCAGTCCAATACAATTGCTAGCGCCAAGTTCAGCTTATCAGTCAGCGTTTGCGGACATATTCCCGACGCTGTTATGGCAATATTGTCACCATAGGCTATGGCGTTATTATCAGAGGATTGAAGTCTTCTCAGGAGTAAATTGACTGCGAGATTCTAGAGCAGTGGAGATAAAACACCGCCTTTGTGGTGTACCTCTGCAGACAATTCTCTGACACTGAGACTCCCACTGTAAATAGTTGGTCATTACAACCCTTCAGTCAGGATTATTGACCTACTTTCTCACACTACTTATGTTGTGTGTGTTAATTTTATACAGAGTGGCGGGACCTACAGTTTTAAAGTCGACTCCGAACGACATATTTTTTGAGAAATTTTTGATGGCAATTTTTTTACTCTCAGAGTTTTTGCCAGGAATCTGCTGGTGTCTGGCCTGGGACTCGTACCCTATCTTTACGTCTAATAAGCCAGCACACTACCTACTAGACCACGGCGACTTCGGCAAGTAAATCTGACCAGACCCTGATCCAGTTTGGGAGAATTAAGAGCCCTAACTGTAGCGTCCGGGTTCACGTTGTCGAATGCACCTTCAATGTCCAGGAAAGTGGCCAGAGTGTATTCTTTAACGTCCAAGGACTTTTCCACCTGTGAGATAAGGGAGTGCAGTGATTTAATCCTTGTGTAGGAATGTTGGGATGAGGATAGAAGTAATGGATCAATCGAGGCCCTAATATGAACTTCAAGAACTCTTTCCAGTATCTTCAAAAGAAAGGAGCAAAGGCTGTTTGGTCTATAGTCACCCGCCTTAGTGTGGGACGCTTTCCCAACCTTGGGAATGAAGATAACCCTATATATTCTCCAGGTCCACGGGATATAAAGGAGCCTGAGACTAGCGGCAGCCAGGGTAGAATAATTTCCTCCCCATGCTGAATGCCATTTGGAATAATAACATCCGGTGCTGAGGACTTGAATGGTTTAAAGGATCTAATAGCCCATTGCACTTGGTCTGGGTTAAGAGTAGGGGACCAGTAGTCCCCAGACGGCGGTGGCGTAACTGATAGAGAGCCTGACCTCCAAGGGTGACACTACCCGGAAAATAATTGTCGAGGAAAATTTCAAGCTTTTGTGAACTTGTTTCAGTCCATTTGCCGTCAGGTCGTTGGATGCATTCGCGAGATTTACACCAGGACGGTTTGGGCTTACCGCCGACTTAAGTGCCGTGGTCAATGTGTTCGTAGCCCTATCCATATCAAAACGGGTGGCAATGGTCGGAGGGGTTGCGGGAGGCAGTCACACAACCTCTCTTTAAAAGTGGTCCAGCTGGTCTTTCTTCTATTGACTGAAAGAGTCTCTCTGTGTGAAGACCCTGCCAAGTCACTGTTGAATGTGATGTATCTGTTGTCCGTAAAGGAACATTCTCCATTCCGGGATGGGGTTCCGATGGACGGAATCCAATAGGATTGAGTCTGACGGGGACTGCAAGACAGCTAGAGACTCCGATTTGAAGACCCTGAGCTCGACTGAGACAACGCCATAAATTATCACTCCCTTACGAGCAGTGATTGATCGGTAGGAAGGTTTTTGTTGCTGGCCTTGAGGATGTAAAATGAAATTGAAACAACCTGTATGATATTTCAAACAGAACATTGGGATTTAGGGATTGAAACAAATTGTACCAATCTTCTGCAGAGATTTTGTTATTATAATTACTCTTTCATAATTATAATTGGGGTTAAGGGAGAGAACAAAGGACCGAAATATTAATAAGTATTTATTATTTCCTTGAAGGTTGTTATGAGAAACTTAGATTGTCCAAAAAAAGAAAAATACAATTGTTAAATACAATTTTATTTATAATTAAGTACAATTTTGATCATGAGGAAAATTTGACCGAAAGGTATATTCGAATACAAGCGTCGTGTGCTAATTACCTTTTACGTTGGAATGTGTAAGATTTGATTAACGAAGATTTAATTGAAACGCATTCCAATTACAATAACATTTCAATTTTCCAATGTGATCCAGTAAAAGGCTAATAATGCAAAAATGATTCAAAAGGCAATAGTTAAAAATAAATAATTTAAAAGTTCATGTACAAAAGAATATATATATAAAATTAAGCACAAATTCTTAATTGTAAATCAAAGCGCAATATTAAAGAACCAGTAAGTGTTTTGAAATGTAAGTATCTTTTCTGTGTGAATCACTTTGGTGATAAAACCTTAATTAATTTTTTAAATGTGTAAAATGAAATACCTTTCTTGGTAAAGAATTTAAATAAAATAGTCACAATAAATAAACAAAAGGAAAGTGTTGTTTTTTTCTGCTTTATTTCGAAACATTGTTTGACAATTTTCCTCTCTTTTGCCAGAAACCTTATCCCGAGCTGAGTTTCAAGCAGTCGAACAATAGCAATATGTAATTGTTCGTTATAGTTATCTGCTTACAACCATTTTTTAAGCATAAAACCGCAACTGTTTTCTTCACATTCAACACTCTTCACACAAGGCCGACTGAATTACAAGTGAACGGTTGCCTGCTGTGTCTTGCCCTTTTATAAACGCAAGAGATCCGTCTGATAAAAGTTTTTGAAGTGGAATGTTCGGAGTTTCACCTTTTTATTGCATTCTCGATTACTTGTCTATATTTTTTATCGTACTGATGTTGTTGTTGGTTTACTTAGAAATAGTTCAATGTAGATACAATGTAGCTTTTGTTTATCATTTTTAATGCTAAACGATGCTACAATGTTTTCATTTTAGTAACAATATTATTTTTTATTCAAATATCAAAACGTTACCTATCAACATTATTTAATTATGTTCTAAAATTTTGTATTATAATAAAAGTAAATTGTTTATAAAACAAAAAATACGTTTCCTTACAAAAAGTATGCATCAATTAGGTATATAATCATTCGTCCACTATTATAGTGGATCGTCAGCTATTTTCATCTCCTATCCGCTATTTGTTCAATATTATATCACACGTAACGTCTAAAAAGTATTTATTTTCGAAAATATCCGCTTCTATTCACTTTTTTCACTAATTTGATAAACAGTCTGATATTACCTGGAATTACATATGAAATTGAGTTGGAAACTAATGTTGGAAAATAATGTTTTTCATAAAATGTAAAATTTCTTAGAAAAAATTATTGGAGTCAACTGTGTTGCCTGCATTCTAAATAATTGTATTCAAATGGTAACTGAAAACTATATTCATATCTTTACAATACATTTAGAGTGAAAAAATTTAAGCAACATAAAATTGATGGAGAGTAAAAAAATAATTGTGTCATTGTAAAACACGTTTGTTAACTTAGGACGAATAATGGATTTGTTTTTACCCTTGAAAGAGTACTTTCTTAAACTAGAAAAACACCCAACTATAGTGATTATACTTAACGATTGGTACGAACGGTTAACGATTGGTACGAACGGTTAACGATTGGTATGAATGGTTTCAATGCTGAGTATGAAATAAGTGATGACATTCTCAAAGGCGTGTATGCATGTATACATACAGTAGCGAGCACAAAAAATGCAAGGTTGGGTAAAATTATCTTTAAGTGCGATAATTTAAAAAAAAATGGTGATCAGTTCAAAATATTTCTTTGGGTTATTAATCCCTACAGTTATAGATACCTATCATCAATAACATTATGTAAATATTTTTAATTAATGATATATTATTTTGTCATTTATTAAAAAGAGTGCGAATTTCATGGGAGCAATAAAAATGCAACAGCATAAATTTTAATGTGTTTTTTTAAATTAAATAGTAATTCTTACAAAAAAAATCTTAAAATTAATATTTAGTGGCGTAGCCCTTATTTTTTATGACTTCTTGCAACCTAGAAGGCATAGAGTCGACTGAAGCTATTAATGTGTTAATGGATATTTTCTCCTATTCACTTTTCAAAATTTCTTCTAATTGCCTCTTATTTGACGGATGTTTCCTCTTAACTTCCCGATCTAATAGCTCCCATAGATTTTCTATGGGGTTTAAATCGGGAGACTGTGATGGCCAATCCAAAACATTGACATCATTGTCGCTTAAAAAGTTTTGAGTTAAGCGACTTGAGTGCTTTGGATCGTTATCCTGTTGGAAAATGCTACCAGGAGGCATTTTTTTCCCGCAGATGAGGAAGTGTTCTCCAAGGATTTCACAGTACTTCTTGGCGTCTATTTTTTCTTCAATTTGAGTTAAGGGACCTACCCCATCACGGGAAAACGCACCTGTAAATACGTGACGTAAAATCAATAATTTTTTTTAAACATATCGTTCCTTACCCAACACCATTATTGATCCACCGCCATGTTTTACGGTTGGAAGTTGATATATTGGAGAATATCTCTGTCCATGCGGTCTTCGAACAAAATTTATCCCATCAGAGCCAAACAAATTAAATTTGCTTTCATCGCTCCACAAGACTTTAGCCCATTGTTCATTTGACCAATCCTTGTAACGTTTTGCAAATTCCAGGCGCTTCATTTTATTGATTGCACTGATGAGAGGTTTCTTTGCGGGTCGTCGCGCATGCAAATTAGCCTCTTTTAACCTACGGCGAACAGTGTGAACGCCTATAGAGACTCCCATTTGTGAAATTTGCAACGTCCACTGCGGCCTGCGATCTTTTTTAACCAGTGCAATCATCTGACGGTCTTGGCGAGAGGTAGTTTTTCGAGGATTACCACTACCTGGTTTCTTTTCCACACTATTTCTCAAGGAAAATCGAGATTTAATCCGACATACGGTTGATTGATTTACACCAAAGAGGTGTCCAACTTCACGCATGGATTTTCCTTCTTCTAAGGCTTTAATGATTGCAGTTTTGCTGTCAGCTGAGAGCTGCTTCTATTACAAAACACATGTTGTACAACTTATTTATGAAATTTTCAATTATAATTAAATAAATAACTTACTTTAACTATTTTTTTATTATGTTGCATTTTTTTGCTCGCTATTAATTTGCACTTTTTTCACTAATTCAAAAATATTTAACTTTTTAAAGCAGAATTTGGAATAAACTGTGGTTACTTTGAAAACTTATAATTGAAAGAATTAACACCAAAAGAAAATAGATAAATTAGTTACCGTTATTTTGAAGCAGATCTTATTAAAGATCATATGGCACAGTATTGCATTTTTTGTGCTCGCTACTGTACATTGCCAAATAAAATAATAAACAAACTGAAAGATGTCTTGATTTCACAAAGTAGCATGTAGAAAAAAATATTACCGTTTGTTTTATTGTAGGGTAAAAATATGTGTTTTATCGTTGTAGAAATGAATCTACATTAATTCATTCATTCAAAGCAGCGAATGGACGAATGATGTGAAAATTTTTAGTTATTTCATGTGGCATTGATTTATTTCGTTGCTTTGTGTATAACGTCATAACAAAAAGAGAATGTAAAATAACAAACAGTAATAAGGAGTGAGTAAACAAACAACAATGCACATTTTTATTATTGTCCAGTAAAAGCAATGCAAGCAATGAATTTGCGAACGGTCAGCAAATGTGAATGGTCTCTTTCTGTTCTCTGACTTGGAGACACTTGTCGACATATTTCCTTCAGGGTTGTGTACAAATTTCCTCATGGCCTTTGTATTTGTAGCCTTTTGTTTATCCTTAATGTTAAACGATATTAGGTCGTTTCGCTATGCGTAACAATACAATAAGTGAAATACATGATTTAATAAAAAAGTAACAGTATAATATAGGAAGATAAATGTAAAAATTATTTGATTGTCATTCAAATGATCAATATGTGAGTCAGTTGTTATAATTACAAGGCAAAAATATACAAGTCGTGTCATTCACTTTCCCTTCAGAAAAGGAATTAATTTCGTTTTTATTTTTGGTACAGACTGTCAGATAAACTGTCAGTCTGTTTTTATGCACAATTGTAGTTTTACCGTTATCATCCTCAACCCTGATGTTGTTATCCGTTCATATTTCTACTACCTTGAAGGTTCCTTTGTAAATACTATCCAGTTTGTGACATGCTTCGTTGGAAAGGTTATTTAACGATTAATTTACAGGATTAGCGTGATCATTGGAAACTTTCTGCCTACTCAATTTAGCATTTTTAACGAAACTAGCGCCTTCATGGTGCGCAACTTCAAGTCTAAATTTGACCTCATTTTCATAAGAATCAATATTATACAAGGGGGCTATGCTGAGGTCCTTCTTAAAATCCAAGATTGGTGGAATTTTCCCAAAAATATGTTCAAAGGGACAATAGTCATGAGTCGTGGAAGGCGTTGTATTATAAGAATACACAAAGAATTTTAACCATATGTCCCAATCAGATCCTTCATTTGAAAAATATGATCTTAGATACTCGTTGAATGTTCTGTGTGATCTCTCCACAGTACCGAGTGTTTCGTGATAAAATGGAGTAGAGTTTACCTTCTTCGCTTTCATGAGTGGGCTTAAAAATACCTTTGCCATATATTCTGTACACATGTCCGTGACTATTTTAGTCATTGGACCATATATTAAAATTAATCCTTCCATGATGGCTTTATCTATACATCTGGCGGATTTGTTGTCAATAGGTATGGCAATTAAATATTTTGTTAAGTCGTACATTATTGTTAACGCGTATTCGTTTTGAAATCGGACTGTGGTAAAGGTCCGATAGTGTCTATAATCATTATCTCAAAAGGCTTTATTAGAGTAGGGGTTAAAATAAAGGATTCTCTGTCCTTAATCGCAGGTGTATTCATTTGGCATGCTTTGCATTTCTTGACATATTTAGTAATGTCTTTAGTCATGCCTTTCCAATGATAACGAAGTCTTATTTTTCTCATCATGCGTGTAATTCCTCTATGACCTCCATTAATAGGATCGTGATATTTTTGCATGATTTCTATTTTTCTAGCATCGGTTGTTATTTTTTCTGTTGTAGGTAGGAGCACTATGGTCCCTTTTTTGGTAGACTATTACCTTTATTCTTAAAGGTTTCAATACTCATCCCCGGGGTATTGAGCAGGCAATAATTTATAGAAAGTCGCAAAGTAGATCTAGATCCACTATTCCTTTAATAACAAAGTCATGCAACGTAATTTGGGAAAGTTTTTTTCTTTCTTTTAAGATAATTAGTTTACCCTGTGATAAATGCAACCATGGCAGTTTCCAGTGCTCTAGGGCATTAATCCCTTCATATATACTCTTAGTTCAACTGATGGATTAGGCTGTGCTATTTTATCTGCACAGTTAGTTCTCTTTCTGGCCTGAAGTCTAGTTGTTACCTTTAGTATTGTTTGCGATTCCGTATATATTTTGAATCATTGAAATTTAGATGTGACAGTGCATATGCCGCGTGATGATCCCTGCCACTAATGAATTCAATGTCGAAGTCATATTCCTCTAATCTCTTTCGTATTAGTTTAGATGACGGATACTTTAGTGAAAATAAATTAGTGAGTGGCCTATGGTCGCATCTAATTAAAAATTTGTTTCCATATATATATGGTCTGAAATATTGTATTGCCCAATGAATAGCAGTGAGTTCTTGCTCTATTGTGGATTTATTACTTGCATCTTTTGTGAAAGCTCTGGAAGCAATTGGTAATTGAATATCTTGTTTTTCTTGACTTAGTACGGCTCCGCACGCCTTTCTCCTAACGTCCGTCGTTATGCAATATTTGTGGGCTCAGGAGTTGTGTTTCAAGTATTGAAAAACGTTTTCGCATTCCTGAATTCATTCAAAAGGTATGCTTTTTTTTGTTTATCTAGTAATGTGACGTGATGATTCAGAAAAATTAGGAATAAATCTTCTGTAATAATTCCAGAATGCAATGAGGCGTTTAGCTTCGCCTCCGTTTTTTGTTTATCTAGTGATGTGACGTGATGATTCAGAAAAATTAGGAATAAATCTTCTGTAATAATTCCAGAAAATTTGCTGTCATCAGGTAATATACCTTTATCTGTACATTTGTGTCCTAAAAATGTCACTTCGTAATGAAAAAATGAACACTTATCTGGATGTATTTTTAGGTTGTGTTGTCTACATATGGTAAACACACCTTTTAATCGTCCATATATACCAAAGCTTGGGATGGTTTCAATCCCGAAAAGGTAAGCGACATCAGCCCTTGGAATGAATTTAGTGCAATTTTAATACCATAAGGGAATCTTTGAAAAGGACATTTAATGTCTTTAGATTCTTCTTCGAGCTCTATTTGATGGAAGCCCAATGTCAAGTCGAGGTAAGAGAAATATTTTGCTATCCCTAACTGATCTAATATGTCATCTATTCGGGGTAGAGGAAATTTAACATCTCTTTTCTTTATGACCTGGTAATGATTTTTCGGTACTAAGAGTGTGGGACTGTTATATTCAGAGGTTGAGGGTTCTACAATATCGTTGTTTATCAGTTTTGTAACCTTTTTTTAAATATGTTTCTCGACCGTTTCGTCCTTGGTTGGTGTTTAGATATTTAAAGGGCTTATCAAAATGTTCTTTTATCTGTCTCAACCTAACAAGGATCTGTTGCCAGTCTATAAAAAGAGAATAAAAGAGTGAAAGAAAAAGAATAGAAAAAGAGAAAATTGTTTGGACCTCAAGGAAGTTCCTATACTTTGTCTATGTCAATTGCCATAGATGCCGCTCTTCTGTAGTTGTTTTTGAGCGATCTTGTGCAATTGATATAGTGTTGTTAGGAATTGCAGGACTAAAATCTCGATAATTATTAACAAATATACAATTGGGTATTTCACCTTTACAATGATTTCATTTATCACATTCGCATTTGGGTTCTCGATTTTTGAATCGTGATTACCCATGGTTGAAAGGATAAATGTCTATCAACTGCCGGATTGGAATAAGAAATTATATTTAACCTTAGGGGGATTCGCGAAAATGTTTAAATCGAGGGACGTTTGCCTTGATGAACGTTATAAAAAATGAAAACGAAATAACAAGTAAAATGGGTCTTTATCCAAGTGAGACACAAGGATAAATTACCGATTAATTATTCAATCATTCAATTGCATGAACGATTGTATTGGTCACAGAACTGTCCTGTCAGTTTTTGTACAACTGTGTATAAAATAAGTTTATAATAATTTTACTTAAATCTAAGTTTATAGAATTGTACAAAAGTTAGTAGGTTTGCCTTATGTTGGAGTTAGTAAGAAAAATTACCATCATGGCGTTAGGATATCATACCACCAGATATAGTCCCCCAATTGATATCTGAATAGGCTAATCACAATTTAATAATTCCTTTTTCCACTGGAGGGACTCGTAAGTATCGCAGCAGTTTACCATAAAATATATAAAAAACGTTTGTTTAAAATTTAAAAAAAAAAATAAAACGTTAAATATAATTGATATTAAATGTTTATAAAATATTTGCTTAAAATTAGCAAAAATTATACATTAATTATTAATATATTTTTATAATAAAAAGTATAATGTAATATATGTTTAATAAGAGTAAAAATTAAAAGGCTTACAAAATTTATTTGAGAATATATTTTTCTGCTTAAAATTACGGGAAAAAATAAAATATATGTAATTAATTTTTTTTTTTTAATTTATTATTATTTTTTTTAAACAAGTACAAAATTAAGTAAATTAAATAATACTATTTATTTAAAAATAAAAAAATATACATTTGGCGTTGTTTATTACAGCCGTGGAACTGTGAACATGATGATAGTCATATTTGATGCTGATGACGTTGAGTAGTGTAGATGTCTACCATAGCTTTTGATGCGGTCTATACCGTAGCCACGATGTAGTTATTTTCTTTTTCCAAAGATTTTTTTGAATACTGTTACGTTTTTACCTTTTTAAAAAGTTTCAATATGACTTCGTTAATTGCAAACCAACTATTTATTTATTTTAATGAAACTCAATCGTCCGCACTATCTTACGTGCCACTGTTCAAACTTATACAATGTACGGAACAGTAACTATAACAATATGTACTTGTTTGATTCTTTTCTCTGCTTACAACCTTTTCGTAAGCAACAATACTTGATTTGTTAGTGTATTTGGTGTCGTATGTTTGCTGTAGCGTATGCTTACTTGTCCATCCCGTTTGCTCTCATGCTTGTTGTTGTTACTTAGAATGTATTTAATGTATTTGTAAGTGTGTTTGGTGCCGTATTGTGTATATATTGCCTCTTGTTTCGTTCGCCTTCGTTGCACTTGTGTTTTCTATCTCTTTCATACTCATACCAGAGGTCTGAATGGTTGTGAATCAAAGGACATAGTTTTGTATTTTCTAAAATGAATACTGAGCTAGGAATTGACGGTAAAAAAGTTAAATATTCTAATACATGATTCATATTATGGAGCCTGTTGTCAAGAATTGCTTGTCACTGCTTGCCACTTCTGTTTATTCATATGATTCACAGAAGCAAAGAATCAATATGAGTGCTTTGAATACTTTTTAAAAAAATCTTAACAAATATTGTTTTATGAAAAATTTTCAATTTCGCCGAGGAGGTTTTTTTATAATTTACTGCAATATTAGTATTAGTAATTAATGCAAAATATATTTGAATTTTTATTTTCTTATATGTATTAAGAAAAAAAAAGAAGTTACATATGTAAGTTATATATTTATAGTGTGTAGACCAATGCGGTTACGTTTTTCGGTGATTATGTAACGTGTGGCGGATTTTTTTGGGCAAGTTTCTGTGAACGAGGGTATTTCGGAGTATAGTTTCGCCACCATTGCAATTCATCAGAGTTCATAACAATACACATTTGTAATTAATTGTAACGATTTAATTCACTGGAGATACTTTCCGTAGCGGATTGGTTTGTTTGAATAAAATTAGAGAAAAATAGTTGGAATTCTAGTGGTGGTTTTTCAAACGTTGAATAATGAATTGGACTTGAAGACCACGATACAGACTTCGTAATTTCGGAAATACAAAACGCCTTCTTTCATCTAGGCCAGAATTGGTTGGAGGAAACAAGCCGTGTAGTGAATAATACTTAAGTTAGCAACGTACTTATTATCCATTTCTTTGTTATATGTGGCATTGTACATTGCATGTATTGAATTTTCTAAAAACACTTTTAAAATGTTTTTTAATGTCAACTCAAAATTACAAACGAGTTGTGAGCTATTTGATTTCTATACAAAACAATCAAATAACAGCAACAATTTTTCATTTATTTATACTAACAGTACTTAAAAAACAAAAGTGAGTATATTACATTCAGTTATTAGAGAATGAACACTGCAAACAATATCATTAAAACATATTGATGTTAAACATAAAGCGAATTACATGTGAGTGGACAGTGAAAGTGAATCAACTCATGCAGTTCCCTGACTCATACTGATGTTATTGTTGGTTGAAATGGTTCGATGTACATATGTGTTAGTGTAGCTGCTAACTTTTGTTTATTGTTTTTATGTGAAACGATATTAGATTGTTTTGAGCTGCCTAATATTGCCGCCCACTTAAGCCTGTTCGTCCCTATCCTATACACGACATTGTTTAAGCGTTTAATTATTTTATACGGTCCGGCCCAGCTACTTTGTATGTTGGGGAATGATCCTTTCTTCCGCGTTGGGTTGTAGCATAGTACAAGTTGTTCTTCATGGAAACCCTCCGTGTTTGCTGCTCGATCATACTTGACTTTCATTCTATCACTGACCATCGCTACCCTCTCCAGAGGTGCGCCCGAGTTGTACTGTTGCAGCTGACCTCGACCTTTTCTTACAGAACCTTTATCTGCGATCGCTTCCAATTCGCCACTGTTTGATGACCAATAAAACGTCGTTTTAGCCTTTCTAGCGTCTTTGTCGCTCCTAGATGTCCTCCGCTTGCTCCATTGTGGGACTCCTTTAACATTTCTCTTGCATTGGAGGAAGGCACTACTAATAGGTTGAATAAGGTCTAGCCGTCAGCACTTTCCCAACGTCGATATAAGCATCCGTTTATCAGCCGTAAACTATCTCATAGTGCCCAACATGCTTTTGTAAGAGTACAAATCGTAGTGTTACAAGTTGGGCTCTCCCGATTTGTTTGAAAATCGTTCATGCTTTCAAGCCACAACTGATTCATGCTAACATTTCTTTCATATAAGAAATTGTACAAAACATAACAAGCTTTAACAATAATCGGCGTGTTTCCTACTCGATTATCTATGCCTTTACCTATACGCCGAAAACGGGCTTTAAAGTGACCAAAAGCATTCTCTACCACTCTTCTACACTTCGATAATTGGTAGTTAAACAACTTTTATCCACCTGATAAAGTCATTGAAAACGGGTATGGTTTTATTAAATTGGTTGAGAATCTAAATGCGGAGTGTCCCAAAATGCAAACTGGCATTTTAATACCACCTATTTGTTTCGTATTGGACTTTAATACGTCGTACATTCTTTAATTTCGAGGAATTATAAATTTGGGAATCATTGCAACGTCCAGGAGCCGCCATATTTATGTATAAAAACCAGTACCTGTTGAAAATGTATTAAATATTTGACGAACAAAAAATTATATATTTTGTACCGGTAATCCACAAGGGCCAAAAGTATCATAGAACACCATCCCTTATAGTTGTAGTAGTCAGTAGCATCGTTTTGGTTTGGTTTAACTTCGATATGACACCCACCTGAAAATATAAATTAGAATTGCTTGCCATTTAAGAATTTTTTTGAAAAATTTCAAACTTACCAATGGCCCTTAGACATTGTGGAAAACCAAGCCTTTCGAACCCGTGAACACATTCGTTTAGAAATTCCTAGGTTGGAGGCAATTTGTTTATATATCTTGTGGACAACTCCTGTCACTAATATTGCCATTAATAAAAGCTTTCTTCTCAGCAAAGTGTACAGAATTACCAAATTTTTCTTTCCGATCTTTTTGAGGGAATCCACTTCCGAATCAAATGTTGTAAGTATAATAACAATTTTTCTTTAGAAGAGTGGCCCAATTGTTTCTTAATCATTATATTTCGATCTTCTAAAGAAAATTTGTTTTAAGAATAACACACGTTATTTCATGGTCCTTCTCCCCGCGAACTCTACGCAACCTGGGTGTTTCTGTCTAACACTAGGAAAACATTTTTAACAAAGAATCGTCTTCCATTATTTTCGCAAAATTTTTCAAATTTAATTAATATCCGCCACCAAAGTAAAAACAATGTTGTTGTTTATCAGCTGTCAAATGAAAATTGAATAAGCTGATTATTGCTTATATTTATTATACCTGAACGGTTAAAATATTATTGTTAATTAACCGAATATTAATTCAATTAAATTGCATAAGTGAACATAGTATAATCCTCTTAATTTAATGAGTTATTCTTTATTATTTAAACCTGAATTATTATAATATACTTCACTTTCAACTCAGTTTAAAAAGGCCCAACTTAATTTCAAATAAAAAATGCTAAATAAGTAGATTTTGTTTTGTATGGGAAATCTCGTTAAAATCCACTAGATTTGGCTAGAAATCCCATAAGTACTAGATTTCGCTGTAGTGTAAATGAACTATTAGAAGATTGGCCAAATTGTTTCTTAATCATTATATTCCGATTTTTGTACTTTTATCGCTTCTTTATTGCAACATAGTCGTATCTCAAAAAAATTTGAACTTGGCAAAATGCGATTTAAGTTTCCTATGATATAATTGCAGCAAACACTTTTGCTGTAACTTCGGTTCAGCTTGGGATATAAAACTGATTTTTTTCAACATGTACAGAAGGTCTAAAAGAGCAGATTTGCTTAAGTAACTACAAATTTTTAATTTTTTGAGATATGACTGTTGCAATAAAGGAATAAATAAAATAAAAAAATCACATATATGCAAAAAAACACAGTAGCATATAGTTAAATACAGTGAAAAAAATTGTATTAAAACGGTAAAATCTGTAAACCAAAAGACTGCATATACATACATATATGAAAATTATTTCCCATATTTATTAAATTGTAAAAAAATATACAGTCAAATCCGGTTATAACGATCTCCGCGGGACCAAAAAAAAAATAGTTCATAATAAACGGGGTGAAGTGATAGAAGAAAATATGAAATACAAATAATTTTTTCAGTTATAAAAACCAAAAAGTATATTTTTTATTAAAAACCAAAAATATGCGTTAATTTTTTTTATCTATCAGCTTATTAAAGATGCTGAGTTATAATTTAATGCTGAGGGTTCGTTATAAAAAAGGTAAAATGTATGAAATTTAATTACTGGGACCATATAAAGTAGTTCCTTTTAACCGAAATGCGTTATAAACGAAGTTTTTTGTATTAAAATTGTTATTAAAACGTTGGAACTTGAAAATATGTACGTAATAACTAAGAATTCGTTATCAGAGAGTTCGTTATAAACGAGTTTGACTGTATATATAAGAAAAATACAAACATACATATATTGAATTTTCAACGGCGAAAAAAATAATTTTATATATAAAAAAAATAAAGTTAAAATAATCATATACAATAAAAAAAAAAAACTACATAAGAGCAATTTTGCCCTCCACTGTATTGTATTGTGCATTTTCCGGTATTTGTACCCAACAAAAACTACATAAATATATACACATATATGAAAAGGTTTGGCTTTTTAGACGTAAAACCAGGATTCGAGTCCCAGGCCAGACATCAAAACAAAATGCAAAAAGTATTTTTTCGGCGATTTCCTCTCAGCAGATTTCTGGCAAAAACTCTGTGAGTAAATAAAACACACAAAAAGTTTCTCATAAAATATGTCGTTCGTAGTCGATTTTAAACTGTAGGTCCCGCTACTCATGTATAAAATTAACACTCACAACATAAGTGGTGTAAGACCAATTATGAATACCCTTAAAATATAAAAATTTACCCTTTATAATATTGACATGTTTTCTATTTGGAACTAAACGGAGCCGTATCACTAGCGAATCTAATTAAATATGTTCAGAAATCCTTGAATTTCGGCGAAACAAAATTCTTCCTGTGGACAGACTCTTCAATTCTTCAGACTGAAGACCAGCGTTGCCAAAATGATGATTTTATCATATTTTTGATGATTTTTTAACTAAAATATGATTTGATGATTTTTTTCAAAAAAATATGATTTTGTTTTTCCAAAAATATGATTTTTTTAATCAAGTCTTTTATGTTTCAGTTAAGTAATTAATTACAATTGCGATTGCGTTTTATTCATTGTGTGGATTAATCCAATTAAGGTACAAATGCATAAAAATGCAACTTTTACATAACGCAAATCAGTAGCAACTAACTAGCACTGTGTAAAAGTTCTAGTAGTAAAACTACCAAAATATATACACACACAAATATAACGTAACTTGCGAAGTTCGAAATTTGAAAAGGTATCGGAACATTTAGAATATAAACCAAAAAAGATGTTACATCCGGCACAGACTAGATGGTTGTCTTTAGAGGCAGTTGTAGTACGAGTTCTTAAACTTCACGAGTCCTCCAATATTTTTTTGCTTTTGCTTCCAATATAGACCAATAAATAGTGCTAAAAATAAATTAAATGATATGAATGAGATGAACTTATGCTTGACTATACTTCACGTTATAAACTGTGTAGACAAAATGTTACAAAGTACAAACTTGCAAATTCAAAAAATGTATTCTGAAATGGAACGTTTATACTTAAAAATATTAGATAATTTTGTAAAGCCAATGTATGCAAACACTGATTTCAAAATTGAGGAAAATATTGAATAAAAAGACGTTTTTTTTAAAACCGACGATGTATATTTAGGAGTATTGGTAAAAAAAAAAAAGATTTCTGAAACAAAATTTACCTATATTGAATAACTTGAATTCACTAATTATTGCCTTTCGTTTTGTAAATAATTAACCAAACGTTTTAATTTTAAAGATACTTACTTAAACGAAATGCCATCTACTTATCCACATATAATTATTAATAAGAAAGTTTCTTCATTGTCTCTACTAATAGAAAGATTACCAAATTTAATTAATGAAAATGATTTGACCAAAGAAGTTTAAGAAATTTGTATGACTTTCATATAAACATTTTGTTGTTTTTTAGGTCTTCTGAAAAGTTGTTGAAAATTACATAGGCCAATTTGAAGGCCAGACGACAATATGTATGTATAGATTTTTTTAAATTAATTTTAATTAAATTGTTTTGTCGTTTATGTATAATATAGCATATTTATTTTTTGTTTTGTTTGTATATAATATTTTTGGTAAAACATGTAATTCATTTAAAATTGCTTGATTATCGGGTTATATCATATCCTCAATTATAAAGTTAGTATATGATAACAAAACCCGATAACCAATCAATGTAATTCACTTTTATTTTGAATTGTTATTTATTTTTTAATATTAAACAAATAAAAGTTAAAAAGTGATGATTATTTCTCTCAAAATATGATTTTTTCCCAGACTCTTCTGGCAACACTGCTGAAGACGTTCGCATATAAAAGGGCAAGACAATGTAGGCAACCAGTCAGTGTGAATGCAGTCAGCCTTTCGTGAAGTTGCGGATGAAGTAAAAGTCGCGGTGTGAAGTCAAGTTGCGTCCGTAGTAAAATCTAAGGAAGAGTTGTTTGTGTTTACTGTTGTTAGTGAAGCTTCTAGAGCCGAAAATCAGAAATTTCTGACTGAAGTGCAAGAAGGTTTTTGAAACGAAAATCAGGAACTGCTGGCTGAAGTACAAGACATTTCTAGAGCAGAAAATCAGAAATTGCAAGCAGCAATTTTGTCCAAAATTGAAAAGGAGCTTGAAGTAATATCTGGAAAGTTGCAAGTAATCCTTGAGTCGGACAGAAAAAGAATCAATGGTGTCGAGCAAAGGGTGTCACATTTGGAAAAGGCCGTTGACGCGAAAGTGGACAATTTGGAAAAGGCCGTCAACGGAAAACTCCTCTAGAGTCATCGAGCGGAACTAGTGCGAATCGTATCTGAAAGTACCAGCAGGATAAAAACATCTTGCTTTGATGGAAGCTCACCCCTAACCGTCTTCAAATTCCAATTTGAGACAGTAGCCAGTAGAAACGGATGGGTCGACGATTAGAAGGCTTTGAACTAATTTTGGCGTTAAAAGGTGTAGCAGTCGAGATACTAGAGACCATGCCAGCCAGCAGCAGACTTAATGGTGGCCTTACAGCGGAAATTCGTCGATGAGCACAAGCCAGGAGTTGAGATGCTGGGCGCAAAAGGCAAATGGAGGTCGAGAGATTGGCGCAGCGTGCATGCCCAGGAAAAAATCACCCGTTGATAAACGGTGTTTGTTCACAGCATACGCGACCTAGATATTAAACTAGCAGTATGTTCAACACTGAAGATAACCTTTGCATAGACCGTGGCCTTCGCACTAGCCCAAGAAATCGCTCTTACGATTTCTAGACTACAAATGGACAACGTGCGAAAAGGGAAAGCCGTGGAAGAAAAAGTATGCATTTTGAATAAACTTGAAGAGATGTTGAAGCATGTTTCGGAAGAAAAAGGACAAAAGGCTTAAATGCTTCAACTATGGAAAGAGTGGTAATTTCCAAAAAAACTTCAAAGCGCCACGGAAAAGATCAAGGCCGGTCTCACCAACAAGACGACATGCCATTGAAATACCCAAGGCTTTTGGTGTACATAAAATTGTAATGGGTAGATCCAAGAAAAGCCGAGGACAATCTAGTGAAGGACGCAATAAAATTAAAGACGATATTTTTCCTCAAATGCCCTTAACAGAACGAGGTGGCGTAAAACATGGAAATGGTCTCTCGACCCGACGCTGTAATTTGGAGGGTAAATATGGTGTTAAGGCTGAGAAGAAGAAAATCATCGTTAGTGTCAAAGGAAGAGGACAGACGACTTATTAGAAATTAGATATCCGGAGAAGGTACTCTTACAAAAGCATGTTGGGCACTATGAGACAGTTTACGGCTGATAAACGGATGCTTATATCGACGTTGGGAAAGTGCTGACGGCTAGACCTTATTCAACCTATTAGTAGTGCCTTCCTCCAATGCAAGAGAAATGTTAAAGGAGTCCCACAATGGAGCAAGCGGAGGACATCTAGGAGCGACAAAGACGCTAGAAAGGCTAAAACGACGTTTTATTGGTCATCAAACAGTGGCGAATTGGAAGCGATCGCAGATAAAGGTTCTGTAAGAAAAGGTCGAGGTCAGCTGCAACAGTACAACTCGGGCGCACCTCTGGAGAGGGTAGCGATGGTCAGTGATAGAATGAAAGTCAAGTATGATCGAGCAGCAAACATGGAGGGTTTCCATGAAGAACAACTTGTACTATGCTACAACCCAACGCGGAAGAAAGGATCATTCCCCAACATACAAAGTAGCTGGGCCGGACCGTATAAAATAATTAAACGCTTAAACAATGTCGTGTATAGGATAGGGACGAACAGGCTTAAGTGGGCGGCAATATTAGGCAGTTCGAAACGATATTAGATCGTTTTTTTTTTTTTATTTATTCCTTTATTGCAACAGTCATATCTCAAAAAATTAAAAATTTGTAGTTACTTAAGCAAATCTGCTCTTTTAGACCTTCTGTACATGTTGAAAAAAATCAGTTTTATATCCCAAGCTGAACCGAAGTTACAGCAAAAGTGTTTGCTGCAATTATATCATAGGAAACTTAAATCGCATTTTGCCAAGTTCAAATTTTTTTGAGATACGACTATGTTGCAATAAAGGAGCGATAAAAGTACAAAAATCGGAATATAATGATTAAGAAACAATTGGGCCAATCTTCTAATAGTTCATTTACACTACAGCGAAATCTAGTACTTATGGGATTTCTAGCCAAATCTAGTGGATTTTAACGAGATTTCCCATACAAAACAAAATCTACTTATTTAGCAGATTTCGGCAAAATCTAGTAAAAATTGGAATGCAACTATGTGTTTTGCCAAATAGTACTTTAACGCTGCGCAGGAAAAAATGACATTTGAATTCAAAATAAAAACAAACAAATTAACCCTTATCCTGTATTAATGGGTCAAAATTGCCCAAACAGCGTTTATTCCTCATTTATTCTTTAAATACTCAACTTTTGTGCAATTATTGTTTTAGTGAATGCTATTAAAATTTGAAGCATAATTTCTGTAGGTCTTTTCACAAAGCGTATGTAAAAAAACTTTCCGCATATGTTACAAGCTTAGTAACAATTTTGTACGTCTTGACAACTTCATAACTAGCAACAAACCAAAAAAAGTAAGTAAAAACGCAGCATTACAAATTGCAACAAACCCAAAAAAGAGAATAAGTAGTGTAAATATCATATTCGTTTTGTGTTTTTGAAGTTGTTACTTTTGTCCAAATCGTTCTAACAGCACCAAATATGCAAATAAATGTACCGAATGTCAAAAATGTATTTGCAGAAAGCATTCTCAGACCAATGTTGTATGTAATGAATGTAAAAAAATTAAATGCGTTATATTTTTGAAGGACAGGAAAAGGGTTAAAAATAAACAAAATAAGGAACATCTTCTCAGAATGATTCGTGACGACCCTGCGGATTAATATTCTTATTATTACCTATATTGCATATGCTTACATCTACCCATTACATTCTCCTATTTAACAATTGTGTGTAGTAATAAATTCGCAATATTTTTTGAAATCTAAAACTAAATTTGGAAATATTATTGTTTTCTTTTAAATTTCAGTCAGCTGTTTTTGTTATTAAAATGAAATCTTGCTACTGTCAAATAAATCCAGTGTAAACGATCTAGATTTTGAGGAAGATTTGAAATCTAATCTACTGTAGTGTAAATGGGCTATAAAGGAAAATTATAATTACTCACACCTAATTATAATAGTATGTCAATGCTTGTGAAAGCAAGTGACTTTAATGCGCAGAAAATGATTTTTTTTTTCCAAGAGACTAAAAACAAATTCACCGAACTTCAAGATGAAGCAATTAAATTAAATGATCGCATTGCGGCGTATGGAAAATTGTTTGATGATTTTAAATCTTTGGATAATTTAAAATCTCCTCCACTGTCTTCTCCAAAACGTCGTAAGTCGGCAAGAAATATAAATAAAGAAAAACGTGACGACCCTGCAATTGTTTCTGCGCCTCCGTGTAACTCAGAATCCGATTGTAATGTTCGATCCTCCAATATTGCTGAAATAAATAGTAATAATGTACATCGTGGACCCCATCCTCCACAATCTATAAATACTCCAATTACAATTGATCCTCCTGTGTCCGTAAATAATGAATACAGGTATATTCCTCTCCAAGCAGTTCCTCCAAAAAAGACAATTTTCATTTCGCGTTTACATCACGATACAGCACCTGAATCTGTTGATTACTACATAAGAAATACTATTGGTAATGATGCGGATATATCAATACAGAAATTTAATTATTCTCAACCTAGATCTATCTCACCATTTAAAATTACCATTTCGGCGGATGTTTTTGAAACTCTACTTAATCCGAATTTCTGGCCAACAAATACTATAGTGCGTGAATATATCTACAGAGCTAGACCCCAAAGTATTGCCGTACTTCCACAGCGTGAATCTCTTGTTCCAAGAAACTAACTGATGAGTTTATGTCCATCGCTTATCAAAATGTTCGTGGCTTGAGGACAAAACTAACAACTTTATACACGAATAGTTTTAATATCGATCAACAAGTATTAGTATTCACGGAGACATGGTTAAATGTAAATTTTCTAAACACTGAAATACTCTGTAATAAATTTAATATCTTTCGACGTGATCGTGGCAACAAAAATACAGGAGGAGGTGTCCTTATTGCTACCTCGTGTAATTTACCTTCTGAACTTGTAGTAATTGATACACCTCATGATATTGAATTTATGGCTGTTTCAATAAAAATGAACGGTCAACGTATTTTTATTACTTGTTCATATATTCCGCCATCTTCTCCACAAGCTGTATACTTAAGACATGCAGAAGCTATTAGTTCAGTAGCTCATTCTTCAAATAACGGTGATTCTATTTTTGTCCTTGGAGATTTTAATCTACCATCTATTCAATGGAAATACTTACCAGATGATGGTTATTACATTCAAATGAAGCTGAATTCAAATTTCGACGAATTTTTTAATATATTATATGATTTAGGTCTTTTTCAAATTAATGGCATTCCAAACATTAATTTAAAAATATTGGATTTAATTTTCGTAAATGAAGTAACTAATAGTTTTATTAAACGCTCATTCCCTATTACAAGTCCTGAAGATTGTTATCACCCAACACTCATATTAAAAACATCCATTCCTTTTAACTTATGCCTTCGTATGGTAAAATGAAAAAGTTTTTTCATTTAAGCACACCAACTATAATATGTTAAACGAACTCCTAATCAATACGAATTGGAATTCGTTATTTTCTTGCTATACTAATGTGAATATGTCTAATGCCTTTTACTCCAAGATGAATACCTTTTTGAATTTATGTGTTCCAAAGCAAATATCAAGACAACTATCCGGTCCTCCATGGAATAATAAACAACTTGCTCGTGTGAAAAATAAGAAGAATAAATACTATAAAAAGTTTAAACGATCTGGTTGTTATATTGATTATATAAGATATTCTATTACCCGTGCTGAATACACAATACTGAATAAGTCATGTTATGATAAATATGTAAATACAATGAAGAACAACTTTAAGCGTAATCCGAAATCATTTTTTAAATTTGTTAATTTAAAGAGAAAAGTAACTGGTTTTCCATCTTCCATGAGATTTCAGCAGATTGAATCTAGCGATGACAGCATTATAAGCGATTTATTTGCCAATTTCTTTTCCACAACTTACTCGGATTCAACTTATAATGATTCCATTGATTATCCCTTTAAAATAAATACAAATTCCACTGTATCTATATCTTTAATCAACGTTCCTGCTATTTCTATGGAATTAAGAAAGCTAAAGTTCTCCTATAACTTTGGACCTGATAACATTCCTAATAACATCTTAATTAATTGCGCCGACGCCATAGCTGTTCCACTATCATACTTATTCAACAAATCGATTAAATGTGGTTATTTTCCTAACGTTTGGAAGGATTCATTCATTATTCCTTTGTTCAAGTCAGGAAATAAATCCGATGTTACAAATTATCGTGGTATTGCAAAACTGAGTATAATTCCAAAACTATTTGAAAAAATGATTACTGAGGATTTATGTTATCAGGTTTCTAGCTTGATATCACCTTATCAGCACGGTTTCAGAAAGAAGTGTTCAACTACAACTAACCTGCTTCATCTTTCAACAGTTGTTTATCGTGGATTTTTTCATCAGCAACAAACAGACGTTATGTACACGGATTTCAGCAAAGCTTTTGATAAAGTTAATCATGTCCTTTTGAAGAGGAAACTTCATTTAATGGGATTTACTGATCTTAGTTTAAAATGGATTTACTCATATCTAACTAACAGAAAACAAATCGTACTTTTTAAAAACTGCTGCTCCAGAAGTATTGATGTCCTTTCTGGTGTTCCTCAGGGTAGCCATCTTGGACCGCTTCTGTTTTCATTGTTTATTAACGACTTACCTGATATTATTCGCTATTCTAACATCCTAATGTATGCTGACGACGTAAAAATTTTCCTAAGTTATCGCCGAATTTCCGATCAGAAACTACTTCAAAAGGACCTAAATTCGTTTCAGTTATGGTGTAATTTAAATTTAATGCAGCTTAATCTAAAAAAATGTAAATACATGAGATTTGTGCGGAAGAATCCGATTCCTGCAAAATACGCTTTTGATGGATACGATCTTGAGCTTGTAGATAACTTCCTGGATCTAGGAGTTTTACTTGATCCCAAACTTAATTTTATTCCGCACATAGCTATGACAGTGAATAAAGCAAGAAGCGTACTTGGTTTTATAAAACGGTGGGCAAAAGAATTTAACGATCCTTATGTTGCTAAATCGCTCTACACATCTCTTGTGAGGCCTATACTAGAGTATGGACCCATAATATGGGACCCTTTTTATAAAAAATATTCTAACGTCATCGAATCTGTCCAAAAGCAATTTCTGATATTTTGTCTACGAGGACTGAATTTTAATCCTACTAGCTTACCATCTTATTCCGCCAGACTAGCTTTAATCAAACTTCCCACACTTAAAAGTCGCAGAACTATGTTAAATATCTCGTTCTTATTCAATGTAATCACTGGTGATATTGGCTCCAGTTTTTTAATCCATGATATCACTTTTAATGTTCCTCAACGTCCGTCACGTCATTTTACCCTATTATCAATAAAATTTTTTAGAACCAACTATGCTGCTGCTGATCCAATAAGGAGAATATGCAGCGAATTTAATAAATTGTATTACTTGATTGATTTTTCTTATTCGAATAATGTCCTAAAAAATAATATAATCAAACATTTGAATTCTTAGTTTTTGTAAATTAAATTTAATTTCATAGTTTGTATTGTTATTGCCTGTAGGAATATTTCTTAGGCATGTATAAATAAAATAAATATAAAATTGTTATTAGTCAGTAAGGAATTTGTCCATTGACTTGAATAAAAAAAAAATCAAAAATTCTCCAAAGGATAAATTATAAAAAAAAGATAAAGAGAAATTGGAATGTTGGAATGTTAATGTATTCTAAACAGTAACTCTTTTCACAACCCTTAACCGCATTGACATACTAATAAGTATCAATAAATTTGTATTCATTTGAAAGTAAAAGGATCTCTTTCTTTGGACACACATCTCAATTAGAGGTAAGTTGCTCCTAACCAGCGTTGACTTTTGGTTTTTTTTTTTATTATCGTTAGTCGCTATTTCTTCAATCTTTCCAAAAATATTTTTTTCTCAAAATAGGCCCTTTTTAGCAAAAATTAATTTTAAACATTTTAAATTAAAAAATTATTTTTAGAAAGATTGAACAAATAGCTGTGTAATATTCTTTGGACAATTGTTGCTAGGACTAATAGGTGAAAAGGTACACACATTTTAAAAAAACCCTGTATGACCAAAATGTCCAACTTTGACCCCCTCTAATTCCGGCAGTTCTTGACTGATAGAACTGAAAATTTGTGTCTGGCCTACTATCCAATAGTACTAACCTTCCAAATCGGAAGACATCGATTTTAAAAATTGGGTCACTTGACACGAAACTTTAAAATCGTTAGCAAAGCGTTTTATGTCTAAGCGTTTATACTACATTCAATTGAAATTTTATACAAATAAATAAAAACCTTAATTTATTATTCCGATGGCTTAAGATAAAAAAGATATAACTCGATTTTTTGTTACTTTACAGAAGAAGCGAAAAATTTTAGATACAACAAGAATTTGAATACGGTTTTTAATAAAAAAAAGCAACACATTTTACTTCTCATGTAAAAAATTGTTAATTTTTGTTTTAATGAAGTTTTCGAAGATAGGTCTTTATTTCGTTGATATTTTTGAAATTAAGTTGGGCCTTTTTAAACTGAGTTGAAAGTGAAGTATATTATAATAATTCAGGTTTAAATAATAAAGAATAACTCATTAAATTAAGAGGATTATACTATGTTCACTTATGCAATTTAATTGAATTAATATTCGGTTAATTAACAATAATATTTTAACCGTTCAGGTATAATAAATATAAGCAATAATCAGCTTATTCAATTTTCATTTGACAGCTGATAAACAACAACATTGTTTTTACTTTGGTGGCGGATATTAATTAAATTTGAAGATTTTGCGAAAATAATGGAAGACGATTCTTTGTTAAAAATGTTTTCCTAGTGTTAGACAGAAACACCCAGGTTGCGTAGAGTTCGCGGGGAGAAGGACCATGAAATAACGTGTGTTATTCTTAAAACAAATTTTCTTTAGAAGATCGAAATATAATGATTAAGAAACAATTGGGCCACTCTTGTAAAGAAAAATTGTTATTATACTTACAACATTTGATTCGGAAGTGGATTCCCTCAAAAAGATCGGAAAGAAAAATTTGGTAATTCTGTACACTTTGCTGAGAAGAAAGCTTTTATTAATGGCAATATTAGTGACAGGAGTTGTCCACAAGATATATAAACAAATTGCCTCCAACCCAGGAATTTCTAAACGAATGTGTTCACGGGTTCGAAAGGCTTGGTTTTCCACAATGTCTAAGGACCATTGGTAAGTTTGAAATTTTTCAAAAAAATTCTTAAATGGCAAGCAATTCCAATTTATATTTTCAGGTGGGTGTCATATCGAAGTTAAACCAAACCAAAACGATGCCACTGACTACTACAACTATAAGGGATGGTGTTCTATGATACTTTTGGCCCTTGTGGATTACCGGTACAAAATATATAATTTTTTGTTCGTCAAATATTTAATACATTTTCAACAGGAACTGGTTTTCATACATAAATATTGCGGCTCCTGGACGTTGCAATGATTCCCAAATTTATAATTCCTCGAAATTAAAGAATGTACTAGGGCACTGCGACGTATTAAAGTCCAATACGAAACAAATAGGTGGTATTAAAATGACAGTTTGCATTTTGGGACACTCCGCATTTAGATTCTCAACCAATTTAATAAAACCATACCCGTTTTCAATGGCTTTATCAGGTGGATAAAAGTTGTTTAACTACCAATTATCGAAGTGTAGAAGAGTGGTAGAGAATGCTTTTGGTCACTTTAAAGCCCGTTTTCGGCGTATAGGTAAAGGCATAGATAATCGAGTAGGAAACACGCCGATTATTGTTAAAGCTTGTTGTGTTTTGCATAATTTCTTGAATGAAAGAAATGTTAGAATAAATCAGTTGTGGCTTGAAAGCATGAACGATTTTCAAACAAATCGGGAGAGCCCAAGCTGTAACACTACGATTGGTAATAACGAACCAACCGCTGAACCCATAAGACAAACCTTCTGTTCTTATTTTAGTAAGTACAAAAGTAACTTTCTATTTTGTTCAGCAATGCTATCAAGAACTAACTTTTTTCTTTCTATTTCTATCTTTTCTCTTTCTAATTCTATTAGTTTCCTTTCATTTTCCTCGATTTTATTTAAATATTTTTCTATTTTGAGTCGAAATAGTATTAAGATCTTCCAAGACAATTTCCTTAAAATTAAATTTATTTTTCTTCCTTGTAGACTCGCCGTACTTGGCGATGATGGTGTTTCACTTAGTGATGGTGCAGTATCAAGGGCTACATCTGCATAAATAAAAAAGGTAATTTTCAATACAAATTAAAATAATTTTTAATAAAAGTAAAAACATACCGCCAATACTTTCCATCGTTAGCTCAAGGAAAGAGAATGGACTCTCTGGTAATAGCACCATGTGGAAGGTGACCCACCTGATATGCCCAACGCTGCCATCACCCTCCTACAAAATTGTATTATAATAATAATCACAAAATCTTTTACATATACATACCTGTACCACTGTGTAAAATTTTGTACTTTGACCTGCACATCTTTAGGACTGCAAGAGTGTCCCTGCTGAATCAGCTCCTCTGCCATCTCCGCATAAATGTAGCCATTTTTTCGATGACCACACAACTTGTATGGCCACATTTCCAGCAGGGCAGCTTCGTTGGCGTCCACTCTAATCGGCTTTTCCTTTTTCTACCTACTTTCTACTTGACATTTTGCGTTTGTTTACAAATTGGCATTTTTTTTGACGTTGTTGACATTTGACGGTTACTTATAATATGATCACTAAACAGACTTATGACAGTGCTGTATTTAAAATTTTATTGAATATTATAACAATTAGCATTTAATTGAGCAATAAAGGTGCATACGTGAAAATAGTATTAAGTCAAAAGTTAATTGTAAAAAATTTTTTAAGTCCTGTTGGTTGCCTCATTTCTTTTTCGTGATTGGTATTTTATCCTTAGTCAGAGCATACATATGTACATCTTTAATCGCCGACTCTGATTTATGTGAGAGAAATTTGTAATCGTCAGTTATGTTTGTTTTGCAATATATTGATGCTGATGGGTCATACGTCAGGGCTCATAACCACAGAATGGAAAGCAGTGACGTTTGGCAAACGCTCATAACATAATTTTACATACATTTTTTGAGGGAGAAAAAAATGAATTATACGTTTTTGCAAAGTAAATGTGTTAGAAGCAACAAATATACAGAGTGAAAACTGGTGGATAAAGTTGAAAAATTAAATGTAAACAAACATTGATTATGTGTTAAATAAGGGAAAATTTGGAATATTTTTTAATTTCTTCAATGAAAAGTTTAAAGATTCTTAAATATTTAATTATTAATCGAAATTTATGTAGATTTTAGTCGCAATGAATATATGTAGTTTCTTGTGCAAAAGGTAAGTAAGAAACTAAATATATCAAGATCAAATAAGTCATATTGCTCATAAAATTTTTTTCTTGTAGAACTTTGTGTATATTACCAGTATTTATTAATTTCTTGAATGAAAAAGTTAAAATTCCGAAATTTTTTCATTATTAATCGGACTCTTAGTAATTTCCCTTCACAATAAAACCAGTTCTGTGTGTAAAAGACAAGTAAAAGTAAAATATAACAAAAGATATTCTCATAACTTTTTGTTTCAGGAGTTTGTGAATATACCTCTCAATTAGTTAAATACTAAGTGAAAATCGATGAAAGGTGTCACCAAACATTAGTTCCGTATTACGTTTCCCCAATACAACAGTTCATTTCCTTTCAAAACTATTCTATCACATCCATAATTGGTCATTAGAACGCATTAGTCAGGATTATTATCCTAGTTTCTCACACCACTTATGTTGTGTGTGGTAATATTATACATGAATAGCGGGACCTACAGTTTGAAGTCGACTCCGAACGACAGATTTTTTGAGAAACTTTTCATGGCAATTTTATTTACTCTCAGAGTTTTTGCCAGAAATTTGCTGAGAGGAAATCGCCGAAAAAATACTTTTTGTATTTTGTTTTGATGTTGTAGCAAAGGGTAATGGTGGCAATGAAGCCATGATTTGATTTTGTGTCTGTTTTTGTACAAAACACAGGTTTTACAGTTGGGAATTATGCTTTTGATCAAGGGTTTCAATCTGAGTATCCAATATTATGTGCGGTGGACTCGAATCACTAGTTCGTTTTCTCCATGAATGGGAATTTTATGTGTAAATTCCACTAAGAGTTGTGATAGCTACGAATTAAGAGGTAGCAATATTGGGTAGCGCTCATTATAGGTTAATGCAAGTGTTTGACCGAGTTGCCCATTGGGTCTAATAATGCCGTGGCGATCAATGAAGGGATTTAAGGTCAAAATACTGCTGGTTGGGGATATTTTCTGCTTAAATTTCAAATGTTTGTACTCATCTGGAAAATAATTTTGTTGAGTCCATATGAGGTGTCGATGTTTGACGAAATCTATTTCTTCTCGTGTGATTTATTCTGAAGATACGCGAAGATGGGATAGGTATTTTTTTCCAGTATTTCTCCATAATCGTATGACATAAGCGAGCACTCGATAAGCGCGTGATAGGTATGAAAACCAATTTAATGGTTCTTCGCGTATTATGGTTGTAAATGCTTTTACAGTTTTAGCTTCTATGTTTGTGTTGGTATCGGCCATTGATTTTTAGGCAATTTTAACCAGGAGGGTCCAAACCACCATAGGTTGTGGTTTTCCAGTTCTTATCTGCTGCGTTATCTTTTGAATCGATGTGTTGCTAATTTTGATTTCCAACATTAAAGCAAAGGGGATTCTTTAACCAGGACAGCACAATTGTTGAATCGGTCCAATAATATTCCTGATATTTTGAATTTCAAGATTTTACATAATTCTACATGCAAGATTTGCCAATAATACGATCCACACAGTCCCATGCGGGGCAAAGATATTTGCTTAATGGGGGCTGCACGGATCTTTGAAGCCAGAAGAAATGTGAATACTGAATTTCCTGATTGTATTCGAACATAAAAGGCTTTTTCTGAAACGTCACTGAAACTGTGAATTTCCACATTACAATTCGGGCTAAATTGGATCCAACGGGGAATTTTCAATATATTTATTACGGAGTAGTTTTTTATGAATTTTTCCCACTGTAGACAAGTCAAGGGTTTAAATATGTCATCCCAGTCAACTTTATCTAACCAAATCTGTTGCATAATTAATTTTGCTTTTACTATTATTGAGGCTATTCATCCATATGGTCAAAGAATTTGGCAATTGTAGATAAAACTTCTCTTTGCTGTAGTTTTCTTTTAATCCGATATCGGGTGCTGTAAATATAAATAAGTCTGAAGAAATTTTCCATTTGATTCCAAGACGTAGTAGGGTCTTATTTTGTAGAGCTTGTGTAACTTTTGGGTCGTTTGATGTCCATTTCATTAAATTAAATCCAGCGGATTTTAAAACTGTTGTAAGTTTTTTCCTTGATTTGATGGCGTCGATTAATGTGTGACCACCTGCTTAAACATCATCTACGTTGTTGTTGAGTTCTTGATGCGAGAGAGTGAGTTGATTTTACATCTTCAGCTAATTGAAGTAGGGTTCTAATGGCCAGAAACGGGGCGCAGTTGACTCCAAAAGTCACTGTCAGGAGTTCGTAATCCTAAAAATGATCCTTTTCTGTTTTCCGAAATAATATTCTTTGGTGTTTGGTTTGAATCGGATCAATGGGTATCTGTCGATACATTTTTATGATATCTGCGTTGTACACAAAACGGAAGAATCTCTACTTCAGTATTAGATGCACTAAATCCTGTTGGTCCTGGAAATAAAATGTCATTCAAACTCTTCTTGTTTGGAGACGAGCTCGAAGCGTTGAAAACTACCCGGCATGATCCGGCAGGTAATAATTTGAGTTTGTGTTGATTTCCAGGGGAGAAATTTTTCTCATGTGTACTAACTCGAGGTACTCAACATTTACTTGGTCATATTGTTTTTTGAGTTCGGATTTCTGGCTAAGCCTGCGTTCCATTTTCAGGAACTGTGCCATCGCTATGTTTCTCAAAGTTCCTATTTCTTCGTTGTTGAAACGGTATGGTAACGACATATCTGCCTTTGTCGTTTCTTCGTGTTGTCGATATGAAGTTGCTCTAGCAAAATGTGTTCTCATCTGACTTTAAAACCGGTTTTGGGGTTTCCTCGACCTCCTAAAAATGTGTAAGGATTCGATCAAGGGACGTATTGTTGAGTAGTGACACTGTTGCACTAGGTTGTGTCGTTGTTGAAATTAGTCCCCCCCATAATTCGCCAAATACTGTTTTTTGTGCTAAAAGGGATGCAATAAACCGCATCGATGTGTCCATGTAATATAAGAGTGGCCCAAGTCGAAGCCTAAGTCGATGGATCTGTTTTGATTGAATTGAGGATCTGCAAATTCTAATTTAGCAGTCTCATTAAAATGTTGCAAATCGAAAGTCTGTGGTAAGTTAGATGGAAGAATCTTTGAATCCACTTTGGAGCAAGGATTAGATAAACATGCTTTAGTTGAAGTGTCTGAAACTGTTTGACTCAAGCCTGTAACATGAATTATATTTTGTTTAGTGGGTAAATTTAGTTGATTTTTTCAATTTTTTGACATAAAAGTTCATTGTGAACCAAGGTCTATGATTGCTCTTGCCTGATACTTTTCGCCTTAGTTTCGATCAGTACAATTGCAGTAAATAACATGGTATCTTTCTCATTGGGAGATTGATTGAAATGTTTGCTCTCTTACAATGTCAAGGAAGTGATATTTGGTATGGACAAGTTTGATGCTGATGTGGACTGTATATTGGTGTTTTGTGCTGCGATGCTCCTGCTTTGTTGGGTCGCGTCACAATTCTGAACTAAAGTCTGGGTGTCTTATCCCTTATGTAATAAAGTGTAGTGTCTTTGCTTACATAATTTACAACAAGATTTACTATTACAGCTCTTAACACTGTGGTCAATAGAGAGGCAATTGCAACATGAATTTGTGACTTTTACAATATCAATTCTGTCGTTAACGTTCTTCTCTAAGAACTTGGGGCAAAACCACAATTAGTGAGATTCCTTACAATATTGGCATTTGTAATTTGGGTCATTTTTCCATGCCCTATTTGTTCTCAAAGGTTTTGTATTTTTCGACCCAGTTTCATTTTGGGTCGTGTTTATGTGAAAAGTTTGAACTCGTTTTGACCTAGATTTTAAATTGTCTCTTCTTGGTTGTTCTAATTTTGAATTTGATTGTGTGATGACCGCTATGGATTCTAGAGTCTTAGAACTGTGCGTCAAGGAAGTATTGAATTGTTCCCAAGTCAGAACTGTTGTAATTTCTGGATGTGAATTTTCAAATTGCTTTAAAAGAGAGTCCGGGGGAGTTTTGTTGAGCAAGTGTATACCAGAAATGGGTCCCATGTGGCGGTTTCTACACCTAACGCATTTACCGCCTGAATACATCCATTGACTGTTCGTTGTAGTTTTTGAATTGATGAGCCCGAGCTACGTTCGGAAGGTCAAATAAAATTTTTAATTGTTCATTTACCTGGATCCGATTATTTTCGTATTGGGCTACAAGATTTTTGCAGGCTATATCGAAACCTTGATTGGTCAATGGGGCATTTGAAACTATTTTCTTAGCATCTCCCCCAGTCTTTTGTATTCAATGAAAAAGTTTTTCAATTTCACTAAGTCTAGAATTAGTTATATGCAATGCTGTAAAAAGATCGCGGAAAGTAGGCCATGTCACGAAATCTCCGTAAAATGTGTCCGTGTCACAAGGTGGTAGCCGCACAAATGAAATGTCCTGATTTTCCTGTGGTTGATTTTCAACAGCAGAAATCCGCTCTTCTTTCCTTGTATTCGATAGGGCTTGAATTTCCGCATTAATTGACCCTAAACACGTTTTGTAGGCAGAAAGAATCTTTTTATAACGATCGTAAAGCTTATTTCTATCGATGGGCTTTTCCTTAGAATCATCCTTCATATCCACACACTCTTCATATGTCCTTTTGACTTGTGACCATTGTGAATCTAGTTCGACCCTAAGTACCTTTAAAGAGTGAATGTTGTTTTCGGCCGCACTTTGTGGATATTCTACTTCAAAATCCAAAAGGTCATTTGTACAATTTACAAATTTAACATATGCCATTGTTTACTGATGGGTTAAAGTTCAAATCAATACAATAAGGGTTGAATTGAGCCAAAAAAGTCCCTGCTAGAGAGTTTACAACAAGAATTATCAAAATTATTAATATGGAGGTATTTTATTTCCCCAGAAATTTATGAAAAGAAGTATGGGTGGTAATACTTTTAGTTTTGTTTCTTTCCTTTTTACTTCTTATTTAACATCGACAAAAAAATTTCAAGAGAGAACAACTGCACTTACTTGTTGTTGTTGTGTCTTTTTTGTTTTTCCACTTCGGTTGTGGATTCTATTTTTCTTTAAAAATTTAACTGATTTTACAGCGTTGTGTATTTTGTGCTTTTTTAATATTTTCTCTTTTTAAGAAAATTTTTTATTCTTGTTAATTACACTACTTTGAATTTGTCTTGCGCTACACTTTATTCACTAAATACGGTTCGAAGTGACCAAACAATGTTTAATGTTCTCTGTTGTGCTGTTCTATGTTTCACTAGTTCGTTTTTAATCATTCTTTTAATTCTGGTTTTGTTAAAATATGTCTTTGGTTTTGTTTTTGTAATTTTAAATTCAATTTATATTTGTTTTTATTTTATGTCGTTGTTTTTTGTTTCACATTTAAATTCAACCTTTTTTTCTGGGTTATTTAACAGTTTATGTTTATATATTTTGCTCAATTTGTCTTATGCTTTTATTGTTGTCTTATTTACAGAATATGTTGCTTTCTTTGATTATGTCTACTCACACTTTTAGTCACACTTTTTCTACTGTCGAAGCTAGAGTGATTTTAAGCAGGGTACCAAATATTCATTCGTGAGCAAAGACAAACAAAAATAAAAGTTTGCTTTATTCATTCTTGTGGGATACTATTAGTAATATTTTCGTACAATATTGAGATAATAAGAAAAACTTTTTTCATGCACATGCACATTTTTGAGAAATATCATTTTGTAAAAATCTCACTACTGAAAGAGCGTAAAGTTTTATTTTCCACTAGCATTCAAAAATGAAATGTAAAATTTTTTATAGTTATATAATGCAAATTGTTGAGAGTTCGTGTTTTCACATGCTCGAATAAAACAAGCTTATGTGAAAAGACTGGTAAAACATTCTTACATATAAAACCCGCAAACACTCAAATTTGTTTGCGTTTCCCATATAAACAGACAAGCAAGTGAAATATCCTGTGTTACAAAAACTTCACATTAATGTAACTTGTGCCTGTGTTTTTTTCATAACGATTTATTTTAATGATGTTTTATTAATCTCTTTAATTTGTTGTCATCTTTAAGTTCATTTTACTGCTTTATTTGTTTTTATGACGTTTAATCGATCACTATAATATCTGTGGCAATAAATGACAATGACTTAAGTTGACATAAGTCTTTTATCTTTTTATTACATATTCTTATTCTCTTCTTCAACGTCTATCACTCAGTTATAATAAAACTTCACGCATTTATATTTTAACTTTTCTTAACTTAAGCACTATTTATTTTAGACAAAAACCTTTATATCTCTAAACACGAAATTTCTACTTAAGCTGTTATTATTTAATGCCACTGTTATGTATGCAAATAAAACTACAAAATGAAATGATTAGGTTTTTTTGTAATTTTTATTAAAACTAAACTAATTTTATATAGGTACATACTTATTCATTTATAGAAGGAAAATCCTTTGCTATTATGTTATCTAAATCAAAATTTGAATAATTTAGGAGCTCAAAATTAAGTTTTGTTACAAGTATATTAGAAAGGGACTTCTTGGAAAGGTTTGATTTTAGTTTTGTTAATATTGTAGACAACACACTAAATGATCGCTCCACAGAAGCCTGAGAAGCTTGTACAATCTACAATTTGTGTCATGTCCTTATCTTTGTCGCATGACATCACATTTTCATATTCACATTTGTATCACTATAGGTTTGCGAAGATAAGTTTTGAGTGTTTATCAAATGCTGAAAGTATGTTATATGCACCTGATGTTGAAGCGGGAGTGTTGTCTTGTAAAGAGAAGCTTGACAAATCGGAACACTCCAAAGTTTCTTGTTCATTTGAATTATTCGCCAATTCTTTAACCATTTCACGCACTGTAAGCAAGTGATCTTAAAATTAAAAAAAAAAAAAATTAGAATCATATAAAACAAATGTATGTATGTGCCATACATATATCAACACAAAACTGCAAATCATACCACCGTATATAGACATATGTGTATATTATATTATATATATATACATATATACAGTTGTCAATTGAAACGGTTCTTTGGTTGTAGGACGGTTTGCATTTCAGTCCACTTGAAACTATACAACATTAAGCTTTACATACCAATGCAAAGAAGTCGCCGTGGTCTAAAAGCCAGGGTTCGAGTCCCAGGCCAGACATCAATGCACTTTGCTTAAGATCGTCAGTTAGGAAAGGTGAGCCTCTAAAATTGAACCTCGGATATGAAAAAAATGGCACCTGAAAATGCATCATGCTTTAAAAGTTTTTCTTTCCTAGTCCTCATCGTGTTTAGAAAATCTGCAGCAGATCCTCCAATTCCAACTCACATGTTAACCAACCTCGAAAAAAATCTCCCAATATATATTGCAAGTAGAATCGCAGCTTCATTATGCATTTTGCCAAAGGCAAAAGTTTTGGATAAATGACTAGTTTATGTCAAAAATGCATGGACTATTCATGTGTTCAATATATTCTTTAAGAGACAATATTTTATTCAGTATATCGTAAGTAGAATTTCATCGTGTTACTACATTCAAACATGGTAAGCTTATTTCGACATTTCCCGATCTAACTGAAATACGAAGATTTTTAGCTATTTTTCTACATTCTTCGATTTCAGTTGTTAGTGTTTTCATAACATCATTTGCTGCTAGTTGTATTGTATGAGCAGTATATCGTACAATGGACACAATTGATTGCAGATTTGACTTAATTTGACTAGGCTCAACAGCGTCAATATCCTCTTCCTCTACGTTTTCTTGTTGCATTTCTTGGAGTAATCACGACACCTTCAATACATTGGCTCCGTTGTCGGTTGTATTTGAGTGCAACTGGTACATTTCAATATTGAATTCTTTCAGACATTTAAGAATTTCTTCTTTCAAATTGGCAGCAGTGTGACGTTTTGTTATTTGTACCATACCTATGGATAAAAATTATGCAAATAGAGATACAAATGATTTGAAGTCGCAAAAACTTGATAACACCCAGCATATCGTTTTTTCGTTTCACCTATTTTTGAATGTTACACTTTGCTATTTTTTGAATGCTGGCAAGTTTTTGAATATTTTCATAAGATTTGGTAAACTTACCAATTGTATATTTATTTTGTATGTTGATGCCAAGAACATTCCTTTCCATTCGGCTGACAGTGTCTATCTTTCAGCAGATCATTTTATTTTTTTCTAAAGCACTTATCTCAGCTTTCATGTAGCCACTCGCTTTTTCTAAAATTACACCAATATTGCGAGAGTTTAAATTGGTATTAAACTTTTCTTCGTATGGTGCAATTAGTTGCTTAAAACATTCCTAGTCATCAAATATCCTAAATGGTATATTTTTCTTTGTCACCAATCCCACACAACATTTCAGACAATTTTCTTCATCCATAGTGGTGCTTAATTTTATAGTTTTATCTTTCTTTCTTATTTTGCATTCATCTCCACTATCACTTTCATTATCAATATCTTGCTTGCGAACTAGTTTATAATGTCTTTTTAATTTTCCACATAGCTCCTTCTGCTTTCTATTAAGCAAGTGCTCTTTTTCGAAATTTCATCGTACGATGCAAATTTTTCTACGTTATATTTTCTTTTAGGCATTGCTAGATGACGTTTATTTAATTACAATCTCAAACTTGAACTGTTTTGAATTTCTCGATACACAATATATATATATATATATATATATATATATATAATGTTGTGCTATTGTGATGTTTCTGTAACACAGGCTATTTCACTTGCTTGCCTGTTTGCACGGAAAGCACAAACAACATTGTATGTTTTCGTTTGTGTTTCTCTAATACAGGCTATTTCACTTGCCTGCCTGTTTGCACGGAAAACACACAAACACATGTGACCCATGATCGTATTACACTACGCTCTTGTGTCATATATGACTCATTAAACAGCGAAGTTGTTGAAGTAAACCGTTATGACAAAAACACAAGCACAATTTGTAAATACATTTTCTATTTCTAAGGAATGAGAAAGCATCTTTTATTGGTGAAAAAATTTAAATGAAAAATTTTCATTAATTTTTGTAAAGTAGCTAATAAAACAAACAACACACATATGAAAATAAGAAACAACACTTTAATAAGTATGTACATTACTGAGAGCAATGAGAAGGCCTCTCAAATTTATACATTTTACATTTCTTACTTCTCACAATTCAAGTTAATTAATTGGTTACCCGAAAAAAATAAAACACAAGTTTTATTGTTAAGTTGTAAATATAAACTAAAACTTTATTCAAATAAAAAATTTACATTAATTATTATTAATTTTAAAAATTTCCCAAAAATATGGTAAGTATTCTTAATTTTATTTTTTTAACAAATATATGCTTACTCTTAGTTTATAGCTTAGTTTATAGCACTGCAACCGGATATGCAAAAAAAATCAACAAAATGAAAAATTATTACCCCAATGGTATGTGGAAAATAAATAAATGCATTCAAATAAAGAATAAAAAAGAAAAGAAGAAGGAAATAGTGGCGAAATATTATGCTAGTGTTAACTCCCCCCTTTCTTAGAAGCAGGCGTCCCGACAGCCTTTAGGTTACGTACCAGTTTATTGATTTTGTAGCGTCCGTAGGACATATAGGATATGCATAACATTACTGCTATAAATATTACTAATGAAAAAACGTACGAGTGCTTTTCTACGCTCCGCTTCATACTTGCAATCGTATCCAAGTTCTTGAGGTGAAGTTCATGGAGATATGGCAATGATAGGGCTTGTGAGTGACCCGAAACATTTACCTTATGAGCAGATGGCATATTTGGACAAACGGAAACTTTACTTTTCTTGTTAGTGAACTAGGTCTTGCTCACCTCAACGGAATCTTTAAATGTTATTAAAAATTAACCATTTATAAAAATTGGCGGTTGGGCAAGTTCTTTGATTCGTGTAAATCCCTCATTTATGAGCAGCACACCATCACTAATTTCTGTTATTTGTTCTATTTGGTGTGATGAAGAAGACTTACACGAAGCCGAATTATTATACAAAAAACTTCCCAGACAAGAACTATGTTCAAAAGTTTCCCTGCAAAAGGTGGGATTCATATCCGAGTTGCATTTTACTAATTTATAATTATTGTTGCATTTTGCAACGATGTTACTTTCTAGTGTTAGGGTTTTCTTATAATGGACTACGGGAAATATCCGGATCTTGTTACAGGTCTCATAAATAATTGGATACTTTATTAAAATTTCTATGATATTATTATTTTGTCTAATTCGAAACTTGGAGTTTGTCATGATTTGGTTTATGCTAAATTCATTAATTTTTTCTGCCCTAAGTACTGATTCTACTTCCTCTGAATTCAGTATTATTGCGTTAATAATACCCAGTTTTCCGAGTATCATGGACATAGACAAATTGTCGAGTTCAGCAATCTTAACCTTATTCTTATTATTAAGTGGGTTGAAAAGGTAAGCATTATTTTCTCCGGAGTGTATAACACTATTCTGTATGTCATTAATTGCCTTAGTGAGTTTGTTTATTTTTTGCTCTATTTGTCTTATCATTACCTGTTTGTCGTTATTAGTCTGTAATGTTTGTTGTGTGAACTTAAGTTCTTCGAATTCGTCAAAGTCCGGAGGCCCAGTTATTACCTTCAATGCGGTCCCCAACATATTTATGCTGCACGCCTGTCTGTGGTGTGTCCGAATATTGAGTATTTGTCTCGTTATTGTACTAAGGTCGTCCGTTTCTATCTGCCACATCCGCGCATCTGAAAGTGTGTCCGCAGCTTTAACTGTATCAGTCACAATGTCCTCATAGTTCGTAATATTAGTGTAATGTGCAATATAACGGAAGTCTTGGTAAATCCCTATGGTCTCGTCCTCTATTGGTACGTAATATGAGTGTGAATAGTCGATCAATTTTCCTGTCAAGACATGGCAGCACGTCACAAGAATTCTGGGCGAAATAAAATGCGAAAAGTCAGCGAATATTGTCTTTGTGAACTATTCTATCGTCAATCCTAATAGCAGTTCCTAAATCTTCTTGGACTATTTTGTCGACAAAAATCTTGCTAAATTTATTTCCCAAGCGTTTGTTAATCCTAACATAAACCTTATCGCCGGTATTATATCTCCTATTAACTCTAGCCCTATTATGGTAGTTCAAATCGGATTGCTGCTTGGCGGCAATCCTAGAGATATTTTCCTCTCATGGTCTGAACAATATCAATTGGTCTTATTCTAGTGTGAACGATTCTATTGTATTTCGATGTAGCAAGTAGTATAAGGTCCAGTGGATCCAATGAGGCATTGTCCAGTTTTAGACATCTTGCAATTTCTGTCAAAGTGCCATTAAAGCGTTCCACTTGCCCGTTCGATGAGCTGTGGAGCCGGGAATGCTTTTTTCAACTCGTTCTGTATTTGGGCCAAGGTGTGGTTACTGCATAATATGCAATTTACCCTTTGACAATCAACGACTTTACTAAATAGCCTCAGAGCCTCAGGTGTATTCGCGAAACCTATTGAGTGTCGCAGTTGATTTTTAAAAATAGTTTTCGGGGAAAGGCCTGGTGCATCATTCTCGTTTAAGACAATTTGGTTTTTAAAGCAATTTACTGGGTTCTGCACAGTACGTATGAAGTCCGTTAAGGATTCTTCGCTATGGACGGTAGCATCCTTAGCTTGCGGTCTCTGTCCTCGAACCGTTCTCACCACCTGTTATATTAACGCTTGAGCCTTCCAAGACGGTGTCAATGTGGTGTAGGTGTTGCCTAGACAGTGCATCTGCGACTACGTTCTCTTTCCCGGGTTTATAAAACAACTTGAGTTGAATGCTCTCTGATATAGAATATGATAACGGTTGATGATCGGTAAAGATGTGGAAGTTCCTTACCCCATACAAGTAGTTCCGCAGTTTCTTTAGTGACCAAACGATAGCCAACATTTCTCGTTCATTGGTCGCGTAATTCTCCTCTGTGGGTGATAAGGTTCGCGAAATCATTGTAATTGGCCGATCGTTTGGGAAAGCACGGCTCCAATCGCCATGGATGAAGCGTCAGTCGTTAATTCGAAGGCCTTACTAAAGTTTTTACCTTTTCGAAGGCTTTTATATAGCCTCATCATCGAGGTTTATCCTCGTGTTTTTTGATCTATTGCTCCCGACGTTTCCATTCTCCCTTCTGAGGTATCTTGTCAACGGTTTAGTTATTTTTGCGTAATCCTTGACGAAAGGTCTATAGTAGCCAGATAAGCCGAAAAATGACCTCAACCCTCTACGCGTTTTAAAATCCAAAATATCCTTAACCTTGTCACGGCAAGTTTATATACCGTATTCGGAGACAGTAAACCCTAAAAATTCCTCCGAATTCTTAAAGAATTTGGACTTCTCATATGAGACTCTCATGTTGGCCGAATTAAGTTTCTTTAATATTTTTTCAATATCCTTCAGGTGTCGTTCAGCTGTCCGAGAAAAGATGATTATATCATCTATATAAACGTGGCATATTACGCCAATATGCTCACGCAGAATGTTATCGATCGCCCTTTGAAAAATGCTAGGTGCATTCTTCAGACCAAATGGCATCCTACAAAACTCATATTTCCCATTACTGATGCAAAAAGCAGTCCCTATCCTTTTCGTCCAGGTTGATCTGATGAAACCCACTCTTTAGGTCTATCGTAGTGAAAAATTTCCCTTTACCCAATTTGGATAGAATCACCAATGTATCAGGAATGGGATATCGCTAGCTCTTGGTTTTGGAATTTAATTTCCTGAAATCGATTACCAATCTCTTCTTTCGGGACCCCAACTCGTCATTTCCTTTCTTATCGACAATCCATATGGGATTGTTGTAAACTGATCGTGAGGGCCTAATTATTTTATCGTTGAGTATCGCCCGGATTTCTTTATTAACAAATTCTTTACATTCTTTGATTTCAAATACACAGGTTCGTCATCTTCGGTATGGATCCTGGTCTTGACTACGGTGTTATAAGGTAGGGCTACTCCGGGTTCGCAAATACCTTTCTATTCTCCTGCAAGAGTGCAATGAGTTGCCTATTAATATAAGAAGGTGCGTCACAATCAAGCTGTCCTATTTGTTTGTTATTTACGTCGTTACGAGAAAAAATTTTAGTTGTTTAGAGTCACTTGAAGACCGTGCTCAGGCTTCAAGTGACCCTCCACACAATCGATTCGGGCCTTGATTTGCTTGAGGAAATCGAAACCAATAATTGCATCAAATTTTTGGATTTCCGACAAAACATACTATGTGGCCGTGTGACAAAGCAAGTTCATAAGACATTTTGATTTCACAAGGGAATTTCCATGAACTGTTTTTACGGTAAACGAATTTTGGACAGGTCTTATAACCTTTAAAATTTTTAAGTCTTTTACATAGTTTTTGGAAGTGCCGATATCGATAAGAATCTTTATAATTTGCCCCCTATCATTTTTTCTACATATGGTAGGAGGGAACGTTTTCTAAAAAATTTATTTCTTCATTGGCTTGATCACTGATTCTGTCACAAAAACCTGGCTAATTGGAACATTCCTCGTGCCCCTGGCCATTAAAATGTGGATATTGCATCTCCTGCTGTTGAAGGTGGTTAATTATTTGAAACTTTGGCGGTTGTCGCATTGATCCATTCCACGGACGTTTAATTGCTTGTGGTTGTTGCTTTGTCACGCGCCGCTGCATACTGCATTGCACACTCCTAAGACTGCGATCAACCTCCATTGGTTCAGGCCGCTGCTGCGGAGCTGGTGTTTGCCTCATCGCCGGGTTGAAATTCCCAAGCGTTGGAGCCCTAGTTGAGGAATGTAGTTGGGGTTGATTCAGTTACCCCCGGTGGCATCTTCCTCTGGTAATGACGAGAGTTCTACGTATTATTCATTCTATTACTCTGATTCCAGAATGTAGTTGCGAAACTTTATCGTGTCTGATTAGTTTCCAATTCCCGAGCCAGAGCAAAGGCCGAAGGCATGTCCGGCGGTTTGCACGAGAAGAGTGTGTCACAAACGGGGCGTCGAAGGCCAGAGATGAAAATTCTCAGAGCATTATCTCTATATTTTTGGTTGAGAGCTCTGATCAACGAATCGTTACCCTCGTTGGTCATAGCCACCTTGTTGACTATAAGAGTCAACTTCTGTTCGACCTCATCAATTTGTTATTGACTTTGAGCCCTGTTTAAGGGTTGAGAGCTCCTGTTCGAGGGTAAAAATGGGCGTTTGTCTCCGTACGCGAAGTCCTTAAAATTTAATGCAGTGCTGTACGAACTCAACACGGTCTGCGCTGCACTCACAGCCTTATTTCTAATAATGGCCACCGCCTGGTAATATTTGGAGCTGCCATTGAACCTTTCGTACAGTTTATGTGCAGTATGGCCGCTTGCCTCCTCGAAACATACCTATTCGCCATTGATTCAATTCCGTTTACTTATATAGAAAAGGTATTAAAAAAATTTATTTCTTTAAACTCTTTCCATAATAATTAATGTCTATAAAATTTAAATTCAATGACAATTCACTTAAATTTCAACGAAATAAAAATTGTTTAAATTTTCATTTATTGCAAAATTGAAATTCACAACGAAAAAATTATTAATTAAATGTTTTCACGATTTATTTTCAAACAATAATTTACACATTTTCACTTCCTAGTTTTCAGCTTAAATGCAATTTAATTCTAATTAATTTATTGATATTTAAAGTTATTTTATTTGAAAAACTCTTACTTCTTACACTTACAGTATCAAAACAGCCTTCATTCTTCCTTCTCAGCAGTCTTTTCTCTTGGCAATCCTCTGGGAGCTTCCACAACTTCACTATTTATACCCCTTCTTGTTGTCATGTTCAATTATATTCTATTTGATGTGTTGTCGTCTTCTTAAGGTGTTGGTTTTATTTGCAAATTATTTATAGGTAAAAGCCTACGTTGCGTTGATTCGTTGTTTCATAATATTTGTCCAGATTTTTATTTTATTCTGTTCTTATTGTATTTTCACTTTATTTTTTCCTTTAATTTTAATAGAAATTCTTATTAGTTAAATTCAATTGCACTTAATAATTTCTTTTTTTTTTGATTGCTCTTAATCACAATTTTTATTTTTAATTCATCCTTTACAAAGATTTTTTATTGTTAACTTAATTTTACTTTCGAATTCGTTATCCTTTATAAAGATTTTTTTATTTTTAATTTATCCTTTACAAGGATTTTTTATACGTAACTTAATTTTAATTTTGAGTTCGTTATCCTTTACGATGATTTTTTACTGCGTTGGGCGCCAGTTAATTTATCAGTTACCCAAAAAAAAAAAATAAAATACAAGTTTTACTGTTGAGTTGTAAATATAAACTAAAACTTTATTCAAATAAGAAACTTACATTAAGTTTTATTAATTTTAAAAATTTCAAAAAAATATGCTTATTTGATACTTTTACAATTTTACAGGTGTAAGAGTTGGCAACTCTGTTCGATTAAAGTCATAATTTTCAGTGCTCCTAAGATAATATTTTTCAAATTAATTAAATTGAACTTATATTATCTTTTTTAATATCCTGGGTTAAACTGTTTAATACAATCGACTGTAAGTTGTTAGAGTAACATCAAATATGTATGGGAAAAAAAACAGAAGTACAAATAATAATAAGAAAATAATTTGTGGTCATAGCAAATTACAAGCCAAAAAAGATGATGGAAAAATGCAATGCGATAATTGCAAGAAAACATTTCATGATATTTGTATAACTTTAGACAAACGTCAATTTGATGAACTAGTACGAAACACGAAAGGTGAATATATTTGTCATTTCTGTAGCGAAAATGGTGGAGACGTCAAACAAGATTTAAATGTAATCAAAACACAACTTGCTAAATTAAATCAGCTAGACGAATTGCAAACAACAATGCAGTTTATGTCAGCGAAGTTTGATGACATCCTCAAAGGCATTAATGACAATAAGAAAAATATTGAAGAAGTACAAAAAGAAAATAAAAACTTAAAGAAAGAAATAGAAGAATTAAAAACATCAGTTAAAATACTCAACGATCAAAGAGTTATGTATAAATGACTGCATAATAAATGGTATTTTCACTTTATTTTTTCCTTTAATTTTAATAGAAATTCTTATTAGTTAAATTCAATTGCACTTAATAATTTCTTTTTTTTTTTTGATTGCTCTTAATCACAATTTTTATTTTTAATTCATCCTTTACAAAGATTTTTTATTGTTAACTTAATTTTACTTTCGTATTCGTTATCCTTTATAAAGATTTTTTTATTTTTAATTTATCCTTTACAAGGATTTTTTATACGTAACTTAAGTTTAATTTTGAGTTCGTTATCCTTTACGATGATTTTTTACTGCGTTGGGCGCCAGTTAATTTATCAGTTACCCAAAAAAAAAAAAAATAAAATACAAGTTTTACTGTTGAGTTGTAAATATAAACTAAAACTTTATTCAAATAAGAAACTTACATTAAGATTTATTAATTTTAAAAATTTCAAAAAAATATGCTTATTTGATACTTTTACAATTTTACAGGTGTAAGAGTTGGCAACTCTGTTCGATTAAAGTCATAATTTTCAGTGCTCCTAAGATAATATTTTTTAAATTAATTAAATTGAACTTATATTATCTTTTTTAATATCCTGGGTTAAACTGTTTAATACAATCGACTGTAAGTTGTTAGAGTAACATCAAATATGTATGGGAAAAAAAACAGAAGTACAAATAATAATAAGAAAATAATTTGTGGTCATAGCAAATTACAAGCCAAAAAAGATGATGGAAAAATGCAATGCGATAATTGCAAGAAAACATTTCATGATATTTGTATAACTTTAGACAAACGTCAATTTGATGAACTAGTACGAAACACGAAAGGTGAATATATTTGTCATTTCTGTAGCGAAAATGGTGGAGACGTCAAACAAGATTTAAATGTAATCAAAACACAACTTGCTAAATTAAATCAGCTAGACGAATTGCAAACAACAATGCAGTTTATGTCAGCGAAGTTTGATGACATCCTCAAAGGCATTAATGACAATAAGAAAAATATTGAAGAAGTACAAAAAGAAAATAAAAACTTAAAGAAAGAAATAGAAGAATTAAAAACATCAGTTAAAATACTCAACGATCAAAGAGTTATGTATAAATGACTGCATAATAAATGGTATTTTCACTTTATTTTTTCCTTTAATTTTAATAGAAATTCTTATAGTTAAATTCAATTGCACTTAATAATTTCTTTTTTTTTTTTGATGCTCTTAAGCACAATTTTTATTTTTAATTCATCCTTTACAAAGATTTTTTATTGTTAACTTAATTTTACTTTCGTATTCGTTATCCTTTATAAAGATTTTTTTATTTTTAATTTATCCTTTACAAGGATTTTTTATACGTAACTTAAGTTTAATTTTGAGTTCGTTATCCTTTACGATGATTTTTTACTGCGTTGGGCGCCAGTTAATTTATCAGTTACCCAAAAAAAAAAAAAATAAAATACAAGTTTTACTGTTGAGTTGTAAATATAAACTAAAACTTTATTCAAATAAGAAACTTACATTAAGATTTATTAATTTTAAAAATTTCAAAAAAATATGCTTATTTGATACTTTTACAATTTTACAGGTGTAAGAGTTGGCAACTCTGTTCGATTAAAGTCATAATTTTCAGTGCTCCTAAGATAATATTTTTTAAATTAATTAAATTGAACTTATATTATCTTTTTTAATATCCTGGGTTAAACTGTTTAATACAATCGACTGTAAGTTGTTAGAGTAACATCAAATATGTATGGGAAAAAAAAACAGAAGTACAAATAATAATAAGAAAATAATTTGTGGTCATAGCAAATTACAAGCCAAAAAAGATGATGGAAAAATGCAATGCGATAATTGCAAGAAAGCATTTCATGATATTTGTATAACTTTAGACAAACGTCAATTTGATGAACTAGTACGAAACACGAAAGGTGAATATATTTGTCATTTCTGTAGCGAAAATGGTGGAGACGTCAAACAAGATTTAAATGTAATCAAAACACAACTTGCTAAATTAAATCAGCTAGACGAATTGCAAACAACAATGCAGTTTATGTCAGCGAAGTTTGATGACATCCTCAAAGGCATTAATGACAATAAGAAAAATATTGAAGAAGTACAAAAAGAAAATAAAAACTTAAAGAAAGAAATAGAAGAATTAAAAACATCAGTTAAAATACTCAACGATCAAAGAGTTATGTATAAATGACTGCATAATAAATGGTTTAGAAAATGAAGAAGATGCTGATTCTGTTGAAACTTTGATGAAATTTGTGGGGGATTTTGATTTAAATATAGAAAAAAATAATATAAATGAAGAAGAAAACTTTGATCGTTAAATTTAACAACAAAGAAACAAAACAACTAGTAATGTCTATAAAATCAAAACTCAAAGAAAAAGGAAATAGCTTTGTATTTATTAATGATCTTTTAAGCAGAGAAACACTTTCTTTGCTTAATCATGCCAAGAGTTTGAAAAAAGTTGGATATTGCCGTATTTATAGTATTTTGCGGAAAATTCGGAATAAACGATCAGAACGGAAATAATATAGATGAACCAAAATGCCGTTAATAGCGTCTTTAAAAGTTGTCAATCTTAAACAATTACTTCGCGGAAAGAACTTATCGACTACCGGAACAAAAGCCGAATTAGTTCAACGCCTGACTGAGGCTGTTGGTTCGAATGAACTCGATTTTGTTGCGTCCGGTGACAAAGATGATCTACGTTCAGAGATCGATAGCTTGCGTGGTATGGTGGAAAATCTGGCTGCTTTAACACAACGACAAATGTCGTCTAATATAGTGCGCGAACAAAACCGGTCAGCGTAACATGTGTAGCGTTCGGGAAATCACAGACACCCTACCAGAATATGACCCGACGAAAGATGCTGTTTTTAGCGTTAAATAATTTATCGATCGCGTGGGAAGAAAATGGCAGCATATCAATGGGATGAACGATACCTGGCGAGAATTAGCTGCCGCTCTTTAAGAAGAATTCGGTACTGTACCTGACGAGGCTGATGTGCATTTTAGCATGTCTAAGGTAATGCGAAGAACAGGTGAGTCGGTTAACGAATACTGTTTTAGGGTGAGTGCTTTGGGGAAGAGGCATAACCTGAGTGAGTCAGGGTGTGAAACACCGTGAACTTGAAATCGCCACTGTGCGCTTTGAAACAGTGAAGGAAATGCGAGAAGCTGTCGAAGAATATTTTGCAAATATAGCGTGCTGGTCCGCAAACAGTAAGTCAACGGTACCCAAGCGCAATGAATATAACAGCAAGACCAACCAAAAACCCTTGAAAACGCGACTCAACCGACAAGAGAACGTAAACCGACTGTCTGCTTCAATTGTGCAGAGGTGGGTCATATATCCAGCGCATGTCCTAAGCCGCAGAGGGGAACGAGATGCGAAGATTGTCAACGTGTTCATCCGAAAGGTTCACCTGAAAACTGCGATAGGGCAAATGTTCGAAGCTCGAATACAATTCAAAAACACCCCACCGATAAACCGATTATGGTCAACGGAGTAAGTATGTTTGCGCTGATAGATACAGATAGTGAGTGTAGCATGATAAAGAGATCGAAAGCCACAGAATTACCAGATGAAAGAAGAACATGCTGCGTACGTATAAGTGGAGTTTGCGGTGGTACTCGTATATTAAGAGAATTGATCAAGGCGAAATTGGTTATCGATAATATTAAGCTAATTGTAGATTTGTATGTAGCCGACGACGACATTTTTGCTCCCGACGTTATAATCGGCAATGACATCTTCGCTAGTAATGGGGTAAGCCTAGCATGCAACGATGATGGACCGAGGTTCGAGCATCGTACCGTTTCAAAAACCGAAATCGCGACTCTGTCGGGCGGCGGATTGAGCGGCGTAAAACACGGTGAATTGGACGAAAAGACGCGCTCTAGTTTATATGAACTTTTGAACGAATACCGGTATGTTTTTGGGAGCGAACTTAATGAAAACGGTTTCACCAACGCAGTCGAAATGAAAATTAACCTTTCAACCAATGTACCAATAACATCAAAACCCCACAGACTACCCGAGATGAAGAAGGCGTCGGTAAAGAAGATGATAAATGATCTTTTGGAGAACGACATTGTAGCAAATCCAACGTCGGAGTATGTCAGCCCCATTGTAATCGTCAAGAAGAAAAACGGCAGCGATCGTTTATGCGTTGATTACCGTCATCTAAACCAGCACATAGTGAAAGAAATCTACCCAACACTAAACATCGAAGAACGGCTACAAAAAGTTTTAAAATTTACCCTGTTTACTGTTCTGGATCTTAACAGCGGTTATTACCAGATACCAATTGAAGAATATAGCCGAAAATATACAGCATTTGTAACACCTGACGGGCTGAAAAACGCCCCGGCTGTTTTCCAACGGTTAATGGCGTTAATCCAGGAAAAAACTCATGATGGTAATGTCATACATTACATGGATGATATTATAATTGGCAGTAATACCACAACGGGAATATTTGAGAAAATGAAACGCGTCTTCAGCGTATTACGGGAGCTAAACCTAACGATAAACCTCAGCAAATGCGAATATTTTAAAAAAAGTTTCGAATTCCTGGGTCATCAGATCCATAGCGGAGGTATGAGCCCAGGAGCAGTAAAAACGAATGCCATTTCAGAATTTTTAATACCAACCAGCGTTGGAGAAGTGCGACAGTTTTTGGCTTAAGCGGGTAATTTTGGAAATTTGTGCCTGGCTATGCTTTGATATCGGAACCACTTCGTAGCTTGCTGAAAAAGGATACAAAATTCCATTGGGGAACCGAACAAGAACATGATTTTCGTACGCTTAAAGAAGGTCTCAATAAAAGGCCCGTGATAGCTGGTTATAAGATAACCGCCGAACACCAAATACATACGGATGCAAGTTCGATTGGACTGGCTGTTGCAAGGCGAAAACGATGAGTGGAAACCAGTTGCGTTCTTTAGCAGATCAACTACGAGTGACGAGAATAAATATCATAGTTACGAGTTGGAGACTCTAGCGGTTGTTGAAACTCTTGAACGCTTTCGATATTACGTATATGGAAAATATATTACTGTTATAACCGACTGTAGCGCCCTGAAAACAACAATGCAAAAGAAAGATCTAATACCACGAGTTGCTAAATGGTAGCTACGAATCCAGGATTTCGATATAAAAATAGAGCAATGTTCTGGTCAGCGAATGCAACATGTGGATGCACTTCGCCGTGCCCCATATAAAGCTCCAAGAGATATAGATACGGGATCGCTTAGGATTTCGAAAATAACCATTGACAAGGACGATCTTTTGTGCTCCATGCAATTGCAGGATAATAGCATACTGGAAATCATCGAGAAGGTGAAGGCTAGGGACAAAAACTTTTGTAACGACTACGTCATCAAAAATGTGTAATATGGTTATATAAATATCTCTAAGGTGTTTTCCTTTTCCTGTGTGTAGTTTATGGTCCGGATTAAAGTACAACACAGTAAGGTACCAATGAGGCGAAGTCCGGTAAACTATCGCTTGTAAATGGGTGGAAAGTTCCCGTGGATCTGGGGTAGACCAAGGAGACTGCGGGAGCCATTAAGCACTAGTTTCAGTCGGGTGGGGGTTCTTGTCTACTTAGGTCTAACCTAAGAATTACATAAAAATTATTATAGACTCCCTGAAAAGTGTGGAACTAACTTAACCAGATAGCCATACTTCGGAAAATCATAAACGAAATAAAAAGATAAAAAAAACTCTATGGACATGATTAATTAATGTCAGCAAGAAGATTCCTAGGTGTTATTAGGAGTCGACGCCTCATTACCCTCCCAAACCTATATTCCTTTGGCGCACAAATGATTTACAGGAACCATAAATAAAATCTATCTAACCGTAATTAAGCCATGAAAGAAAAGATATAGCTTAGTAACTCATACTCATGATTTATAATTTATTAATTACTAATACCGATCACCTAACTTAATAGCTAAATGTCATCAGAATATTGATAAATATAGGAAACGTTTTATATATATATGTATAAGTAGATTAACCTCTAAGATTTTACAATTTAGTTAAACTAATAGAGACTTCTGAATATACAATAGAGTTCATGAAAAAAAAACTAGGGATTTATAAAAATGAAGTTATGAAATATTAACTTTGATAAAGGGTTTTCCTATCCGAATAGCGGAATAAAATTTTACTTATATAATAAATATAATAATAAAAAAAAAAGATAATAAGAAAGATAATTCAAAGAAATAATTATATTCAATAGAATCGATAATTATAATGTCACAATTTTGACCACGTAATATCTATATAAGTAATAAATAAAAAAACAGAATTATGATACACTCGCAGAGGTCTCCGGATTTACAGAATGCTGGTGTAACTGGATGAACATTACGATGCTAGACACGCGTCGGTCAAAAGAGTGTATTAATTGTTATGAAATAGAATTTAGAATTAAATACTTTACTTATAGAACTACGAACGAACAAATGGAGAAGAAAGTTATGATGTTGTGGTTAGGTCATACATCATAGAGATGATGCTGTTGTAGAAGTAGTGTTGTGGTTAACTGAAGTGGTGATAACTGATGATGTTGGGGTTAACTGATGATGTTGGAGAAGTAGTGTTGGGGTTAACTGAAGTGGTAACAACTGATGATGTTGGAGAAGTAGTGTTGTAGTTAACCGAAGTGGTAGTAACTGATGCTGTGGTAGAAATACTGTTGTGGTTAACCGAAGTGGTAACAACTGATGCTATAGTGGAAGTTGATAAATGTACAATTTATGAGGTGGCGGGTGTCGTTGCGGGAATGAAGTGCTTTGAATTTTTATACATAACAGGTGGCAAATATCAATCCTTCGACAAGGTGGTATGTGCTGTGAAGATGTTATAACGCGTGCTATTTGAAGCGGAAGAGGGGAGGAAAAGATTTTAGACGTGGCAAGAATATAGGATGTTTAGGTAGAAAAAAAAAAATTTAAAACGCTTATTTCTTTCTCGCTGTCACTAGTGGAGTAGCAGGTTTTCCTGGTCTTTCATTTCGCCCCGGATTGATGACCTTCTCCCCGAAGCACGCCTAAACGCCACTGTCCATATCATTTTCCTTCCACTTAACTCTCACCACACTTTAACTTTATTAAATTCAAATGCACTCCTATAAAGATGTTTCCCGATTTTTCCTCTATCACACTGCCAAAATTACAAGAAAACTTTTGGTTCCCGCGGATGCGCATTTAGTAAAACCAAAGGAGGTAAATAGGAGGGTGTATACCATTATGACAAGATCGATCCTGTACCATTCCACACCGTCCATATGGACCATTGGGCCCCTTTCCAAAAATCATTAAACGGAACGAACATATTCTTGTAATTATACACTGAGCGCCATAAGTGAGTCAACACCCACTAAAATTTTAGATTTTCTATTAAAAGCTTCCTTCATAACCAACTCTCACCACAAAATAAAAATTTTAAAAATACAACAACAATATTTTTTTACTTGTTTAAAACAAAAAACAAAAAATATTTCGCAGCAAAAGTGAGTATACACTTTTCCTCTCATTACATTTTTTGCTAAACCCGTTAGATTTACTGCTAGTTTTCTTAAATTTTTTGTAAGAAAGTACAATTTAAGCATTCTTTAAATTTATTAGAACTAATCATTTGCTGTGTAATAATCAGACAAGAAGGTTTTATAAAGATGAGAACTGAAATTTCAATAGAAACTCGAAAAATTATTGTAGAACTAAGGGAAAAAGGAAAATCTTATCGTGAAATTGCGTCAAATGTCGGAAGGCACCACACTTCAGTGAAAAAAATCATCGATAAATATAAAAACTTTAAAAGAATAGAAAATTTTGATCGAACAGGTCGGCCGAGAATATTAAATGAAAGGGAAGAAAGGAAGATTGTTGCCACAGTAAAAAATAATCCTGCTTCTAGCGCAGTCCAGATTGCCAAAGAGATTAGTGAAGAGTTGGAAAAATCTGTAAGTGGAAGTACAATACGGCGTATATTGCATAAATCCGGATTTCATGGCAGACGTCCCAGAAAAAAACCCTTTATTTCCAAGGTCAATAAAGCAAAACGGATAAATTACGCCAAAAAATATGAAAACAAGGACATTAACTTTTGGGAAAATGTCCTGTTCACGGATGAGAGTAAGTTCGAGATCTTTGGAGGTAAAAAAATGAAAAATTTTGGAGAAAAAAGAATGAGGAGCTGGCCGAGCAAAATATCCAGTGTACAGTTAAGCACAGAGGAGGCTCAGTAATGGTTTGGGGGTGTTTTTCAGCATCTGGAGTTGGAGAGCTTGACTTTATTGACACGACAGTGAATGCTCAATGCTACGTAAAACTTTTGGAAAAAAATCTTGCACCAAGTGTTTCCAAATTTAATTTGCCTGGACATTGGATCTTTCAACAAGACAATGATCCCAAGCATACCTCCCGTTTGGCGAAGGAGTGGTTGCAACAAAACAAACCAAACATGCTGGATCACCCTCCACAATCCCCGGATCTTAATCCCATTGAAAATCTTTGGGATCATTTGGACCGCCAGATCCGAAAAAGAAAGATTACAAGCAAAGAAACATTAAAGGAAGCATTACTAGATGAATGGGTCAAAATTCCACCCGAATATACCAGAAAATTAGCAGAATCTATGCCAAATAGGCTAAAATGTGTAAAAAAGGCTAAGGGAGGTCCAACTAAGTATTAAAAGTTATTTTTTTTTAATTTTCTTTATTTATCTTTAATAATCATGAAAGTGTATACTAACTTTTGGTGCGAAAATTTTGAGATATTTTTAATTTTAAATATAAAAAAATTCTTCGTTATCATGAATTGTTGTTTTTGTTTTAATATTTTATAAGTAATAAATAAACGTTTTTATTTTTGGAAATTCATTCGTCTATTCTCATTTACTTTTCTCGCTATTTTAAGAAAATAAATTATTTCAGTGGTGTTTACTCACTTTGGCGCTCAGTGTAGATGATTTCACAAAGTTCACTATTATAAGAGCCGTCAAATCAACAGCAACAAAACACGTGATAGACGTTCTAAACGAAGTGAGTACATACTTTGGTATGCCGGCGAGAATAGTCACCGATCGAGGCACAGCGTTTACCTCGCGTTCGTTTGAACAATACTGTAGACAACGACATAAAGCATATTTTTAACGCCGTAAGAACACCGAGAGCAAACAGGCAAGTCGAACGAGCTAATAGAACCATACTATCAATGCTGTTACCATCAGCCACGACCGACAAACGTTGGGACGACCAATTAGGTCGAATGGTCAATGAATTCTACAGTAAATAAGACAATGGGTAGAACACCGCAGGAGCTTTTATACGGATTCATACCTCGTGACATCCTTCAAAATAAACTTGTACTTGCCTTACATAGCGTCGAAACCACTAACGAAGAAGATCTACAAAAGCTGCGTATGGATACAGCCAAACAAATTGAGAAACAGCGCGAAATAGCGAAGCAACGGTACGATGCAAGGCATGCTCAACCAACAGTGTATAAGGAAGGTGATCTTATCTGGGTGGAGAATGACCCAACAAGTACTGGTACGTCGAGAAAACTGGAGCCCAGTTATAAAGGTCCTTTTATTGTCACCAAAGCCCTCGGAAGGGACCAATATCTGATTGAGGATTTGTCAGGTTCTGCCCGTACTCAACGGCATTATAAATCGATTCATTCCTCCGATAAGATGAAGCCGTGGTGTAGACTGCCTGTTAGCGACGACGAAAGTGCCAGCTATGAAAGCGATTTCAGCGAATGCGAGATGAGTGGAGATGGTGCCAATCGAGGACTATTGATTGACAGGATGGCCGAACTATAAGCAAGTAAAACGAGAGACTTGCAGTCTACCGAAAGCCAGCATAGAAGACGGTTGTGCACGCGGACAAAATTAAATGGACTATTTCTTTTGTTTTTTATTTTTTTTTCTAAATAAATATGTAAGTTAACACGCTCCACACTTTGTGTGACATACCATTTATCCAAAATGCTGACACAACGATCATTGAACTCAAACTTGTATATGCTGACGTTGCACGCAGACTTGTTGTCTGCGTACATACAACAAATATGTTATAATTGCAATATCAGCATTTCCATTAATTTATTAAGTTATTTTATTAATTGCTTAGTAGGACTAAATTAAGTATAAATAATTTGTCATAAATTAATTAGAGTTTCTTCTATTCTTGGAACTCGGACAATAAAGGTAATTAAGACTAATCAGATTTGTTTTATTTAATCAAGGGCCAAGGGTTGGCCCAACTTTAATTTTTTAGCGTTTCCCTTGGGAAACTCCTTAACTGGCGCCCGAGCAGGGACCCGCTTTAAAAATGCGGGATCCTAAAAAACCTGACCTGGATAAATAATCAGTTCTGCGATTCCTACGGGACTCTCCAGAACATGATAACAAATAATAAAATTAAATGTACTGCGATTCCTACGGGACCCTCCAGTACATCCTATAAATAATAAAGGATATTGCAATTCCTACGGGACCCTCCAATGATCCTTAAATAATTCAAAAAAAACCCCTATTAACAATTAATAAGTTCGTGTGAATCTAATGAGATGCCACGAACGAATATAACAAAATAAAAAATTATCCAGGTAACAATAATTCTGACAAAATATAGAGGACGTATTCTTTAAGAATCGTCAAGGTTCAACTCCTTGTCGGAATTATTCAACAAATATGGTTAACAATGTTTATCCTGTGTGATAATTGCACTAGGCAACTTCCTGCATTCACATGGGAACATGCAAGGAGATCACGTAAGGAATACATTGTTGTGAAGCTAGCCGTGCCTTAGTAGGTTGAATGCAGTTGATCTGCTGCCGACTAAAAAGGACAACACGACCCTTCCTTGACCAAAAAATCAAAACGATAAAAAGGCTAGTAATGTAATACCAATCTGGTACTGCCGCCGTATTCATGAGAATACGGTTTAAATTTCCAAAGGTTCCTTAACTAAAAAAGGCTAGTGATGGAATACCAATTTGGTACTGCCGCCGCATTCATGAGAATACGGTTTAAATTTCCAAAAGTTTTTTTTGTAATAAATAAAAATGTCAAAAATTAAATAAGAAATTATATGTTGATAATTTCAATAAAGATCTGAAATTATGAAAAATTCGAAAAGTTCTAAAATAGAAAAATTGAAAAATATATTTTTTTTCAATAAATAAAAGCATCAAAAATTAAATAAGAAATTATATATTGAGAATTTCAATAAAATGTGAAATTATGAAAAATTCCAGAAGTTCTAAAATTGAAAAATTTAAAAAATATATATTTTTTTTGTAATGAATAAAAGTGTAAAAATTAAATAAGAAGTTATATATTGAGAATTTCGATAAAAATGTGAAATTATAAAAGTTGCTAAAATTGAAAAATTAAAATCCATAAGAAGTTAAATAAAAATGTGAAGTTTATGGAAAATATGATATTAAAAAATAATGTGTAAGGTGATAAAAATAAAATTTATCCAAAAAAAAAAATGAAAATGAGAAAATTGAGAGAAAAGCAAAAATGTTTATGATTCTAAGTAAAATGTGAAAATTATTGTGAGATAATCTGAAAATTCTCTAAAGAAAAAATAAAAGCAATGAAATGATTGTGAAATCGAGAAAATCAAAAATTTGAGAATACATAAAAATAAAAAAGAAGAAGATGAAATAATTAGCAGTAAAAGCTTGATATTTAAAATAAAAAGTTAATAATATTATTTTAAGAAAAAATTTTTAAATGAAAAGTTGTTTAAATGAAAATTCTCACAAAGTATTTTTTTGGTTTTAGAGTAATGCTATTGCTGTAAGTGATCAACCATAGTGATACCAAATATTGAAAACTAACAAGTCAACGGAAAATTACAAATCAACAAGCAACGTTCCTGAATTACCAAGTGGTGAGTGTAAAACATTTTTTATTTTTTTGATATGGATTCTTTAACTCAATCGGTAACTGAATTGTCAGGCTCGGTAGGAACCCTGATGAACGAACTTAGAAAGGCGGATAACCGTATCCGTGCTTTAGAAAGAATTAACGTTCAACCCGCGATTTCTCCGTCTATTCCTTTGCGTGCTCCTACTTCGGAGGACGACTTAAAGGAAATAAATAGGCTTCCTGATTCCGTAAAGGAAGTTCAAGTTTTTGAGGGAGATCCTTCCCAGTATGTATCTTGGATACATACCGTCGAGGGTATCCTTAGTGCGAAATAGTGCGCGGGAAACCAATTTTTAGAGCAATTTTGAAAAGCATTCGCGGAAAAATTAGACAGTGCCTTAATTTCGCACAACATTTTTGACGATGATTGGCCGGCAATCAAGTCATGTCTGTCTCTCCATTACGCAGATAAAAGAGACATTTGGACATTAGAGCACCAGCTTGGACAATTAACTCAAGGGAACTTTAAATTGGACGAATTTTATGCAAAGGTTAACCATCAATTTTCGTTAATCATTAATAAGGTAAAAACTGAGACTTACTCGAATGAAACAATAGACGCGTTAATGGAAACGTACAGAAATAGGGCACTAGACGTTTTTATCAGAGGATTGAATGCTGGCCTTTCTCGTATGATAATTGTGCAAAAACCAAGAAGTTTGCCGGAAGCGTATACGGCGTGCCTGGACATACAAAATCTTAACTACAGAAATTATCCTATACACAACGCTGGTATGAGAAATTTTGTTACGGTACCAACTAACGTAACGAATCAAAGGAGTAGCCCTCCGAGATTGCCACCGAGAAGTTCTAATATGTTTAAAGGCCGAAACAGTCGATTCGGACCAAAACCCTGGAACCGTTTACCGCCTGCTGAGAAAATGGACGTCGACTCATCCGTACAAACTCGTCAAGTTAATTATATGAATCGACCCCACAATGCGAAGTCCTTCAAAAGGAAATATGAATCAGACAATTTCCGATCGAAGCACCAGCGAATGTTTAACATCGAACGTAGGACAGATGTTTATGATCCCAGGAGAAGCGGTAGTGATGGAAAATATTATTCAGACAACAAATCGGAACAAAACGTAAATTTTATGGACAAAGCCTATCCAGCGTACCTTACATAGAGTACGTTGATAACGAAGGATCAACATTAAAATTTCTAATTGATACCGGCGCAAACAAAAATTTTGTAAACCCTTCCCTTTCGAAAAATTCAATAAAATTGTCTAAACCCTTTCCTGTCCAGTCTGCTGGGGGTGAGATTATGATAACAGCAAAAGTAAAAGGACAATTTTTTTCATATGTAGGAAATAATACTATATTAACCTTTTTTGTGCTAGAAGGATTAGAGTCATTTGATGGGATCATCGGTGATGAATAAGGAATTGGAAGCCGTAATCGATAGAAAAAATCATGTGCTTACAATTAAACCCAACATAAAACTTCCGTTATTTGAAAAAATTTCAAAACAGGTTTATCCGATAACCGAAAACCAACTTCCTGAAAACACCAAAGGTAAATTGCAACGCTTAATTGAGAAATATAAGCCGCTATTTGGACCAATTGATAATAGAGAGGTTGCAGGAACGAATCCCTATCCATCTTGTATGAGGGAAGAAGTGGACAGGCAAGTGAATGAATTACTTGCGGGAGGAATTATTCGTCCATCGAGGAGTCCCTACAACTCTCCGGTCTGGATTGTACCGAAAAAACCAAAACCAAATGGCGAGAAGCAGTATAGAATGGTTATAGACTTCAAACGTTTGAACGCAGTAACGATACCTGATGCCTATCCAATACCCGATATTAATTCGACCCTTGCGAGTTTAGGAGCTGCTAAATTTTTTACAAATATAGACCTCACCTCTGGGTTTCATCAAGTTCCGATGAGGAATGCAGACATTCCCAAGACCGCCTTTTCCACGATGAATGGCAAATATGAATTTTTGAGACTGCCATTTGGCCTTAAAAACGCTCCTGCGATATTTCAGCGCATGATAGACGATGTCCTCAAGGAATATATTGGAAAGATATGCTATGTATATATCAACGATATAATAGTATTCGGTAGAGACGTGGAAGAACATTTGAAAAACGTGGATACGATTTTTGATAGGCTTAGTGAAGCTAAACTAAAAGTCAATCTGGAAAAGACAAAATTCCTAAAAACTAGTGTAGAGTTTCTAGGATATATTATTACACCCGAGGGTATTAAACCTGATATGAAAAAAGTTAATGCAATCATGAACATGATGCCTCCGGAAAACTTGAAAGAGTTAAAAAGTTTTCTTGGAATGATTTCGTACTACGGGATTATGCCCAAGTTGCAAAACCTCTGACCAATCTCACGAGAGGGGAAAACGCACAAATAAAAGCTAATCAATCCAGGAAAATAAGGATTAAGCTTGATGATGCTGCCATGGTAGCATTTACTCATTTAAAAGAACTTCTAGTTTCAGCAGACGTTTTGGCCTTCCCTGACTTCGATAAACCTTTTAATCTCACGACGGATGCCTCAGACTCCGCTATAGGAGCAGTCTTATCACAGGGCGAAAATGGAAAAGATCGACCCCTATCCTTCATCTCGCGGTCTCTTAGTAAAACTGAAGAAAATCACGCAACAAATGAAAAAGAGATGCTCGCGATCGTCTGGGCCTTAGATAATTTAAGATCTTACCTTTATGGTGCAAAAAAGATTCGCATTTATACCGACCATCAGCCTCTAACCTTTACTCTGGGATCCAGAAATTACAACGCCAAGCTCAAGAGATGGAAGGCTAGGATGAGGAATATAACCACGAACTTGTCTATAAACCAGGCAAATCCAACATTGTCGCAGACGCCTTATCCAGATTAAGAACCGAAGTCAACATTCTTTCAAATGATGGAACAAATGATCCAACTAGAGAAGACTCCGCCACGGATACGGCTAGTGAAGTCAATTCCGGGACAATAACTGCAAGTGAAGCAGGTACATCCTCAGGTACGATGTACAGCGCGGAACAAGATGCTACGGGTCTTATCCCACATGTTGAAGCCCCTTTAAATGTCTTTAAAAACCAACTTGTTATAAGAGAAGGGAAAGAGCTTTATTGCTTTGAACATCCCCATAAAGGGTACACACGTCATTATATTACCTTGTCCAATATAGGAAAAGAAAATTTGATAGAATTTCTCAAATCACATTTAAATCCTTCAGTGATTAATGGGGATTAAGATTCCCGAAAATCATCTCGCGCTACTACAGGAAGTTTATTGCGAGCATTTCCTATATTACAAAATAAGAATTACTCAGCGGTTAGTTGAAGACGTTGCCAACGAAAATAGGATATGTAATATAATAGAAACAGAGCATAAGAGAGCTCACAGGAATCCTGCCGAAAATAAGCAGCAAATTTTAGAAAGTTATTATTTCCCTCGAAGTCGCCGTGGTCTAGTGGGTAGTGTGTTGGCTTATTAGACAAAAGGCCCGGGTTCGTATCCCAGGTCAGACATCAAAACGAAAAATATTTCTTCGGCGACTTCCTCTCAGCAGATTTCTGGCAAAGACTCTGAGAGTAAAAAATTGCCATGAAAAGCTTCTCAAAAATCTGTCGTTCGGAGTCGACTTTAAACTGTAGGTCCCGCCACTCATGTATAAAATTAACGCACACAACATAAGTGGTGTGAGAAGCTAGGTCGTAATCCTGACTGAAGGGTTGTAATGGCCAATTATGTATGTATGTATGTATTATTTCCCTCGAATGGCAAGCAGAATTAAGGAATTCACTAAGGCTTGTGAAACATGTCGACTGAACAAATATGATAGACATCCCTTTAATCCAAAAATCAAGGATACCCCTATGCCTAAATACCCATGCGAAATCCTTCACTTAGACATATTCGAAATACAAGGGCAAAAATTCTTGAGTTGTGTGGATAAATTTTCTAAATTTGCAAAGTTATTTTCTATTAAAAATAAATCAGCAGTGCATTTAAGGCACAAAATTGCAAAATTATTACATTACTTCACTGTTCCCAAAATCATTGTCACGGACAACGAAAAAGGATTCCTAAGTCCTCTGGTCTCCAACTACATCAGAAGTTTTGGAATTCGCATATACCAAACACCATCGCAAAGAAGTGAAGTGAATGGACAGATCGAAAGACTACATTCTACTATCATAGAGATTTTTAGATGTCTACAGAAAGAAGTAAAGAATACGAACACCAAGGACTTGGTTTATATAGCGGTTGATCGATACAACAATACGATTCATTCCGTAACAAAGGTGAAACCGTGCGATGTTTTCTTTAACAGGAGCCAAAGAATCAATTATCAAAATCTATTAAATTTCCAAAATAAATTGCTGCATAATTTTGGAGAAAGACTTAAACATGACCAAGATATGAGAAATTATAGAATAAATAAGAAAAGGCACGACCCCCAACAATATGAAGCTGGTAACGTGATCTACGTACGAGATAAACAAATTAAGGCTAAGCAAAAACCTCTGTATAAACGCGAGGTAGTGAACCAAGACAATAGGGTGACAATAGCTACTGACACAGGCAAAAAAATACACAAGGTCCATATCAAAAATATCCCATCGTAACTCATCCACTTGGTAAGTGCAAATTGGAATCTAATTTTGATTGAATGAAACCATTAAATAAAAATGAAATTAGGATATTTTATAAAATTGAATTAAATAAGCATCAAATTCATTTCTATATTAACTAATTGAATTAATCTTTGATAATTAAAATTTTGATTGAATGAAACCATGAAATAAAAATGAAATTAAAATATTTTATAAAATTGAATTAAATAAGCATCAAATTGATTTCTATATTAACTAATTGAATTAATCTTTGGTAATTAATATTTTGATAATTAATACTTTGAAAATTAGAAATATCTTGTTCTCCAATATCAAAGAAAAAAGTTATTACATTTGTAAAAATTGCAATACTTACGTTTTTGTATTATATTAAAAATCAAGTTATTAATTGTTGAAAATTTGATTGTATATACACTAAAATATTACTTATACCATAATGTCAATAAAACTATATTAAACCCTTAAAAAAATGACTTAACTTATTGGTGAAATGGTGGGTAACAGGAATTGTTACCGAGGTTCGACTCCTTGCCAAATTAAAAAAATAAAAAAAAAAACCATATATTAATTAAATATTTTTTTACCCTTTTTTTTGAAATATGAGATAGACTTGTACTAATACCCACTGCACTTGGATTCAACATATTCAAGTATGATTCCCCACTGGTAACAATGGAGCACGGAAGTGGCTGGATCCTTGTACATAAAATTAATTTAGACGAATATCATCGGGCTTTGACCACAATTGAAGATGATATAAAAGAAATGGCTCAAAGTCCTATGAAAACTATCATAGAATTCCACTTAAACATCACAAAGCTGAGGCTGAACGAGTTACATGGAAACAAGGATAGGAAACCACGTTCTATAAACTGGATTGGATCAGCATGGAAATGGATAGCGGGGTCACCTGACGCAATTGATTGGGATTCAATTCTGAAGAGCCAGAAAGAAATAACAACAAATAATAATAATCAGTACATTATTAACGAGCAAATCTTCAACATCACCAGAAGCTCAATTGATAAAGTCAATGAAATAATTACGTATGCCAACACCATTAGCAAGAGTATGAATTCAGAAAATCTAGAGATCCTTACGTCAAGTAAACTTCTAGTATTGAAGGAACAGATTTCTGAAATAGTGAGAGCTTCCCAAATGGCCAAAACTGGAATCGTGAATACTAATTTACTCGATAGACTCGAGTTAGAGAGATTAATTTCTGAAGAGGAATCGCTACCTTACGAAAACTCAATAGAAGCGGCTGAGTACGCGAAGCCTTCAATATATACAAACGGAACGGTACTCCTCTACGTACTATCAGTGCCAAAAGTAACATCCCAGATATATCGTGTAATTCTAGCAAGATCTGCTTCATCTAAAGGAAAACAAGTTGACCTCCAATTCAAAAATTTCATGGTAAATGAAGACGAAAAATATGGAATAATTGGAAATTGCTTTACGATAGGCAATGCGACAATATGTGAGAAAAGTATGCTCAAAAAAATACCGGAGGATAGCTGTGAGTCAAGACTACTTAAAGGCGGAAATGCAGATTGTCATTTCATTAAAATGATGCGGAAATAATCGAATTAATAAACGATAATACTATTTTTGTCACTAACTTTGATGGGTTCCTCACAAATGAGAAAGAAACAAGGAAGATCAATGGAACATTTATAGTACAACTTAATAATGAGTCGTTAAAAATAGGAAATCAAACTTTTTCAAGTAAAACTGCTACAAAAATTCAAGTTTTAGCATCGATCCTTTCAAATGTAACAAGCAAAGGTATAAGATTAAACCTGGATTATATTCATGCACTGAATCAAGAGAATATTAGCCACATAAGGACTCTTGGAACGAGTTTTCACATTTCCACAATAGTGGAAGCTATAGTGTTGATAATTTTGGCCGTAACATGCTACAAAATCTGGAAGAAAATTACAACCGTAATAAGCATTCCCAAATCTTTGAAGGGGGGGCAGTTAACACGCTCCACACTTTGTGTGACATACCATTTATCCAAAATGCTGACACAACGATCATTGAACTCAAACTTGTATATGCTGACGATGCACGCAGACTTGTTGTCTGCGTACATACAACAAATATGTTATAATTGCAATATCAGCATTTCCATTAATTTATTAAGTTATTTTATTAATTGCTTAGTAGGACTAAATTAAGTATAAATAATTTGTCATAAATTAATTAGAGTTTCTTCTATTCTTGGAACTCGGACAATAAAGGTAATTAAGACTAATCAGATTTGTTTTATTTAATCAAGGGCCAAGGGTTGGCCCAACTTTAATTTTTTAGCGTTTCCCTTGGGAAACTCCTTAACTTGTATATAGTGGATTCAAAGAAACGGACTTTTCATTTATTTGTTTTTGTTCTCTCTAACACAGGTAAGTATTCTTAATTTAATTTTTTTACAAAAAATATGCTTACTCAAAATTAGTTTATAGCACAGGATATGTAAAAAAAATCAACAAAATGAAAAATATAATAGTTTGTGGGAAATAAATAAATGCTGACTGCTGGTCTGTATTAAAATATAGAATAAGAAAGAAAAGAAGAAGGAAAGAGTGGCGAAATATTATGCACGTGTTAACTTACATAAATAAAAAAATAAATATTTATCTACTCATTCGCGAATGTAAGCATAAAACAGTTGAAAAGTACACAGGTGTCTATTTATCATAAATGTTTTAATTTATGTGTTCATTCATGAATTTTTCTGAACCCTGATTTTAAGCAAAAAAAATTTTATGTTAAAGAGTAATGAGAATGAGAAAAAAATCAAAGAATACAAAAACTGATGAGAATACATATGTAAGGAAAAGAACAGTTAATATATCAAAAATTAATATATCAATAAATAATGCTCAACGTTGAGCATATAAAAAGGCTATAGATGGTTGATTTGGGGCTCCATAAAGTCCGCAATAGTTTCGTATTGTTTTTGGTTGGTATATAAAATTCGCCGTGGTGTAATAGATAGTGTGCTGGCTTATTAAACGTAAAGCCAGAGTTCGAGCTCCAGGCCAGACATCAAAACAAAAACGATTACTTCTCAGCAGATTTCTGGCAAAAACTTTGAGAGTAAATAAAATTTCCATGAAAGTTTCTCAAAAATCTGTCGTTCGGAGTCGACTTTAAACTGCAGCTCCCGCAACTTATGTATAAAATTAACACACAGAACATAAGTAGTGTGAGTAACTAGGTCAATAATCCTGACTGAAGGGTTGTAATGATGACCAATTATGTTATGTATGTATATAAAATTCTTTTTGACTCACTCCTGTGAGATTGTTTTAAAAATATTATTTTAATTTTATTTTGCAATGTATTTAATTTACTTACATTTCAAATTTATTATTAGTTGTCACCAACACAATTGCTAAGAAGAATTTTCGAATATTTATTTCGCTTTTTATATTCGTTTTCGTAATACAGTGTTCTTGTTTTTTTTTGTACGAAGAAAGATTAATTATAAACATTAAGCACACTTTAAAAAATTTTCCGAACTTTTGTACTATAGAGTACAATTTGTTCGAATACGTACATTATTTATTACCATCGAAATAATTATTTATTCGTCCACCTATCAGGTTTTCCGTTATTTTAGACAGGAAGAACGGCAATTGGCCAGAATTTTTGTGGGATTTAGGAATGGAAATGATTCAGGGGCCAGAACATTAATATTAACAAATTTGTCGTTGAGAGTGTTTACATCAACATCTAGGAAAGTATTATTGCATTTTTGCTCAAACCAATATTAGGCATTATTTTCATCCTGCCATAAAACAATGTTTTTGCAATTTTAATGCGTTTGGTAATCTCGCTACGTCCGGATTTGTGAATGGCTTTCAGATGTCTCGCCACCATGTCTAAACCACAGTTGGTGCGAGGCCTTAACAAGTTTAGTTCTGACTGAAACACACTTTTCTTATACTAGACAAACATTTTCCTGAATTACATTATCTAGTGAGTGAATCTGTTCCTAGCAGGTATTATTATTTAAAACTGTAAAATCGATATTTTGAAAATGCCGGTAGTGTAAAATGCTCGTTATTGAGACTCTTTATCAGTTTATATGTTGAGAAGAGATCATGATTGAAAAAGCAAGAGACTGAAATTTGTACTTTAGTCACATTATTAATAAATGAAAGTGAGTTGGTGAGGACTCATTCAAGCGATTAATTTGGATACAATTAATGCATTAAGAACAGAAATAAAGGGATCAAAACTTAAATTAGAATTCGGTCTATAAACACTACCTAGTAAAATCTTTTGGGTGTATGAAATATTAAGAAATATATATTGTATTTGACTACCAATATCAGTTAATAATTTTACTTTATACGGAAAACAATTTGAACTTTAATTGCAAATCAGATCTGTTTTGCCCTAGTTACTGTATTGTTAACAAAAATTTTCCTATCTAAATGGAAGAACTTAAAGCCCTGTCCATTGTAAACTGAGTCCTTTACATCCAGAGGAAACCAAGCTTTTGAAACGAGTTTTTTAGTTTTTCTTTTATTCGTCATCGAGTTAAGTGTATCCAAATTTCTAACAAATGCACTCGATAACGTGTGGTCATTCGAATTCAACCTTGCGAGTTTGTACTCGTAAGCACTACAGCTTCACCATTAACGTTTTTCTGCTATAAAGAACAATATAAAAAATATAAGTGACAAATTTATAATCGTTTATGAATAAAATATTAATCCCAGTATTAGTAGGTCAAAACTTTAAAAAATTAATTGCACACAGAAGGATATTCTTGGAAATGTTACGGTTAAGCTTTTAGAATTGGTAAATAGTATTATACCAAATACTTTTCAGGAAAATGCAAGAGCTTATCAGCTATGGATGCAGCTCACAGCTAATCTCAATGCTTCTGGCACACCGATTAAATATGCAAAAATGCGGCGCAAGGTAGCTTATCTAACTCTTGCTTTAGTTTAAATAAAAAATGTATAAATATATGTATATCTTTACGTATCTTTCTAATGTTTATCGGATTATCAAGAAGACAAAATGGAATGGAATGGATTCTGCTTTGTCTTCTTTTATAGAATTTGAAGATGATACTGGGTTTATTTATTGAAATAAAAAATAAAGAATTCAAATTAAAGTAAAATAAAGGAGTATTTTGTACAATGGGTCAATTTCGACCTCCAGGTACTGCACTTGTCTTAACCGACAAGTACACGCCATCTAACCTAAAAACGTATGAACTTGCTGGTCAATTGTTTGAATTAAAAAAAACTCTCAAATAAAAGAAAATGCCAGATTAAGCAGAAAAGAATTAAAACAGCTTACTATGAATGTTTAATCATTACAATTTTTATATTCATTTTTGTTTATTTTATTCTAAATTTTTATTTTTTAATTATTTTTAATGTATTTTTATAAGATCTAAACATGAATTCTTTATTTAAAAAAAAAATTATTTCTACTTTATAATAGCTATAAAGTTACTCCTTTGTTGAATGTAAGCTTCAACATCTTCTTTTTCCCCGATTTGGCGGAACTTGGTTAGTACAGGGACTGCGTTCACCCGTGGCATTACAACGGACCGCCATACGTGCTCAAGTGAGCTGCCACTCTGACCTAACCTAACCTGAATGTAAGTTCAGTTTTATATTATCCCGAATTTTTTGACCAATTTTCGATATATTAGTTTCTGTGACATTATCTATTACAGACATGGAATATGTTTCAGGCGTTTGATGAATTTTTTTGTAGTTTAGAACTTGAAAATTAATACATTTGTTTATTGTGTAATCCAGTAGATACATTAGCAAAACTAAATATTTCAGAATATTTTTTTAGTGCCAAAATTAAAAAAAAAAACACTTTTAACTTACGATCATTGAATTTAAACTATGAATGCCTTTCCGGTTAAAAAACATATGCTTGTTTGGAGCCTACAAAAAAAAAAAAAAAAAATATGTACTTACTTCTGGAATTTTGTGCTTTGTCATGAAATAGTTTTTACATTTTATTATTTCTTGGAATAAACTTTATAAATTGTACACATAGTTGGATATGATACTTTGGCTTACACCTATTAAAAAGCTATTGCCAACAGAATGTTGAAAACTTCCTGCTGCCTATTAAATTTTTGGTTGAACGCTGGTAGAAAGGCGACCCTCAAACTCCAACAGATCAAAAACATATGCAAACGTTTTTTATACCTTAAAGAAGAATTGCTATATTTAATTTAATTTACTATGGAAACTTTTATAAATTGTCAAGCTTACTCATTGCTAGGTAAATTTAGAGGATCACTCTTTATTCTTATATTTTTTTCTCAATCAATTAAGATCCTCTTCCTCATCAGAATCAGATGAAGACGAGTGAAACCAAAATATATTATCCATTATACGAAATATTACAAACTTAATAAAACTTTTCTTCCCTGGATTAATTAAATTTCTTTCATTTTTTAAAGAAAACATATGCCTCTGGTTTACAATTTTTACACTTTAGTCAGTGCTGTAAAACGAAATAATAAACTTGTTTTACAACACCTAAGCAACAAATCGATTCGTTTCGTATCGAGTAACATTATCAGAAAATTTCTCAGTATCGAAATTATTTTCTATTCGAACGCGAGATCTAGTTTTATGGATCGAATAGAACACTATGGATCTAGTGTTGCAAATAGGAACCTGAACATTCAATTTTGTTGTTCAGACTGTATGCATTTTTATGAACATTGTTGATACCAGGGGGCTCGTTCTGACAGTCGTATACGATTTAATACTTACTCGTACGTTTGATTTTTTAGTTTTGGGATTCAGTCAGTCGATATCGATTAATACGTATCGATATCACGATTACATCACAAAGTAATACATCTTGTAAGGATGTGTTGAAGAAAGCGAAAAAGCATTGGTTATAAAAAAAGGTGAAGTCAAAGAAAATGACAAAAATGAATAAAAGAGAAACTAAGAAACCTTGTTAAAAAAATATGGAGGCCTCAAACCTATACCACAATTAAGTATTAATAATGTTAGACAACATTATTGAAATAAATAATAAAAAGTTCGAGCTTAAGAAAAACAAGATTCAATAGTTTTAATAAAACACAAAAATATATTGCTTAAGTCGAAAGTATAAAACAGAGGTGAGGAACCTTTTTGCCATTGGAGGCCACATTTAAATTAGGCAGCAATAAGAGAGGCTGCATAAGCTAAGAAAGTGACTTTTGTGAAATTAATCTAGTTTTTCTATCGATTTAACAATTTATTGTATTATGTAGAAAAAATAAAATAGAATACTACAAAATTTTAAATATAATATACATCTAAAATAATTTAAAAATATTATAAAGAAACACAATAAAAAATATTTTTTTATCCACTAAGTTAGCGACTTATTTGGCTTTGTTTTTTATTTGGATCAAGCTTCGTAACACAGAGTTTTAATTTATCCTCTAAATGTGCATCTGTAATTAGCGTGCTTAAATTTGTTTTTATTTTGGACATGAGAGAAAATGTTGTCTCGCAACAGTTGATACTTCCGAAGTAGGATAGTAAATGGCGAGCATGTACTCGAAGACTATTCAACATCATTTTTCCAGCTTTCTAAGGGATCCTTTTTAGCGTTAAAAAAAGATTTGATTATACTGTATTCCCCTAAATCAATTAACTCCTTTTGTTGTTCTGCAGGAGACTCGGATATATCTATTAAATGTGGTTCAAATGCCAGTCTTATAGTAGGAGTATGTTCGTCAAAATCAGAAAATCTATTAGTATTCTCTTTTGTTAAACAATCCAAGACATATTCATCGAATATTTTATTTTCACTGTTTTGCTCCTTTAACATTTTTGCTAGCTACGGGAACTGTTGTACATATATTTCCGATCGACAAAGCAATGGTTTGAAAAATGATAATTTTTTTCTAAATGCTATAGGCAAATAATTAAATTGTGTTGTTTTGTCATATCAGACCAAAATACAAGGTTTCTGAGGAATACTTCGTCTGATAGATCGCATTGTTTTTCTTCTTCTTGATAAAAAAAAATTATAAATTTGTCGTCGTAAAGACTTGACCTGTTGATAGCCAGCGAACCTTGCAGTAGAATGGTACGTTTACTCATCTAAAGAGAGCATCTGCCGTAATTCACGATAACGCATTGTATTTACGCGAATATAGTTCACAATGGCAATGGTTCTTCTATCCAGAGTGTCTTGCAAAATGGTAGATTTTGCTGATGCAAAATGCAATAAAATGATATAAATGTTTTCAAGTTTAAGTTTTCCTTTTTTAACAAAGCGACGAATCCTTCTTTTTTGCCTCTCATGGAAGGTGCGTCATCGGTGCAGACCTTTACTGACAGACAGACAGACATTTAGACAATTACAGCCATTCAATTGTAATTTATTACATACTTCTTTGAAGTTTTCGAAAATATACGCTCCGCGTTAAAAAAAATCTTTAGTTATAGCACGAATAAAATATAAAACTTGTGCCGAATCTGTTTTATCAGTGTTTTCATCTAAAGCAATTGAAAAATAAACATCTTCATTTTGTATAATTGTATGAAGTTGTTTTGTTACATTTTACGCTAATTAGTGCTGTCGATCTGTTACAGTTCTTCTTGAAAGAGGTAATTGTTTGTATTTGTCAACATTTCTTGGATCTAACATACTTACTGCTTCAACAATACATACTTTAATTATTTTAATGTCACTAAATGGTTTGCCCCTTTTTCCAAGTATATGTGCTATTTTATATGTAACAGCAACTGCAGCGAAATTTTGATTTACATAGGCACTAAAAGATGCCTGCTGATGATGCTTTTTGTTTAAGAAATTTAAGAATAAACCTCTAAATTGGTTAAATACTAAGTTAATGACGACCGAAGCAAGGTGTCACCCATAACTTAAGTTGCAAATTACGCTTCCCAAAAAACGGTTCATATCTTTTCGACCGTTTTATGGACAAAATAATATCTGTAGCGTTGATGTACAATAGTTGTTTGAAACCAACTCTACCATTTTGTACTATGTGGCAAAGGGCCGCACCTATGGTATATACCATCCGTTTCATGCGTGCTTGTATTACATGCGTATACCGAAAAAGTATAATCAGTGTAGTTGTTTATGACAAGTCACAGAAGAAAACCCATACAATGCATAGGCTATACGACTCATGCAGTGTTGGAAAATGTTGGGAGTTTTTAAATTTGACATGCGAAGTTATATACTATTGTGAATGGTTTCGATAAATATGTATAAATAATGCATTACAAAAATATTATTAAAAACAGAATCCATAATAAAAGTTATTACTAATTTAAGAGGAAAATACATTAAAATATATTTTTTAACACATTTCTTTCATGAACAAATTATGTATAAGCTGATTGTTTATATGTACATATACATGATTGTAGGCCTTCACAGCACAAAATATCATATATATAAATTATAAATAAATTCTTTTATAATCACAATTTGATTATCCATTTTTCCCAAAAGTGTTCTCGTTTATTGTTTACCACAACAGCTGATCAAAACAAACAACCAGTGGCATAAAACGCATTCTGTGGAACTAGCAACAAATAACCGCATAGAATGAAAGAATCGCATGAAACGAATGGTATGTTCTTTCGGCTTTACCACTTTTTCACAACACTGGAAAAATAATATCGATTCGTTAACTATCGACTAACAGAATTAGAAATAGGGCCACTTTCGAAATTTGTATCAAATCGAAACCCATTTCGATTTTTTGAGGTAGAACACTAATCGTGTTGTATACACAGTCCCTGTCATCAACCGTTTTGGTTACTTCCCTATTTATTTATTCAACACTCACAACTTGCCGTTAACTAAAGGAAGGATTTTAAAGGATAGATAAATTATTCTTTATCATTATAAGGGGACAATATGGTAGAAGTGGGCGTTAAGCTAAAGGAAGGATTATCCTACCAGTAACTTTTAAAGTTGAGTTTGAGTTTGCCATATTATTAGCCATGTCATAGAACGCAATTCCGATCGAAAGTGGTTTATATTCCGAAAGAAGAGTCTTTAGAAAATGAAAAATTTCTTCGGAATGAAACCACTTCAAATTTTGAAAGTGGTTTTGATATTTCTGATGATTTATTAAAGACAAATATCAATAAAACTTAGTTAAACTGAAAGACAAAATGGTATATTTTATTTTTACATAGGTTTTCTATGTATTTACTTAATATTTATGCTTAAGAAATTAAATTTTGTAAAGTTGTTGAGATATATTTTTTCATTGAAGTATTGCCACGTTAATTTTTTGAGCAAACCACTTATTTTTGAGAACAAAAATTTATTAAGTAGAACAAATTTAAGCGATAGCAACACAAACGATAGACAAACGAAAATACAAAAAATATTTATACGTTGCGTTTAATTCAGATTTACAAAAATGCATTTCGACGTACCTTTTCAATAACGACTTGTCGTCTCCTGGCTTCAACAACAGTAATAATTGAAATCCCCGGCATTTTTCATACACAATTTTTTATTTTTTTGGATCTCAATTGAAATTTTTGTATCAGCGCCTTTTTCTTCTTTTGTTTCGGTTTTGCTTTTTATTCACCAATTACGTTTTTCACTTTTGTCATGCAGCAATTTTATAATTTTTAGGAATGAACAAAATCGTTCGGAATTTGAAGAACCGAAAACAAAATCGATCGGAATTGCAAATACGGAATCAAAACCATTCCGATCGAAATTTGTGACATGCCAGTATATACTATTTTCAATACGGCAACTTCAAATATAAACAAACTGAGTATATACAACAGAAAACGAAGCCCGTTGTTGCACCGCGTTTAAAAAATTTGTTTAATTGAACAGTGTTATCGACATTGCTCCGGCTCTGCCACATTTTTTGAAAAAGTTAACTTTATTTTATCTGTCAGTTAACTAAACACAAGTTTAACGACAAATTGTAGTAATAGCTCTAAAGTATACATTTCTGCTGTTAGAACTAACAAGTAAGAACGTGACATCCTTGTAAATAAAAACGAAACAGAACACAAAGCAAAACGCACACACGAACAAAATGCATTGCAAAGAAATTCATTTACTATATGGCAATGATGTTTCTTTTTCAACGCTCTTTTTTTAGTCTGCCCAGAATAAAGACTCCAGTGATAGTTGATTTATTAGTTGTTATCAGCGTTACTAGGTGTATACATGTGTACGTGCTAAGTGCTTCGTTTAACGTTGTTTCGTTTTAAGCGGGGTCTTACTGTATAGATATTTGCCAGAAGTCAGCTGTTCAGAACAGTGATGAACGTTCTTAAGGTAATGTAAAATTTAAAAAGTACCAATTAGGCCTTAATTGCAAAAAGTTATATTTGCTTCTTAAGTTTTATGTTATTATAAATATTTATTTGTGTAATATTATAGAATATTAAACTTTGGTCAATATTTCTATTCAAAGTGATTTGATGTCAATATAATACCTCTAGAAAGAATAATAATAAAAGTAATATTTATGCACATTAAGGTGCGGACAGATATGGCAAATATTTCCAAAATTTTGTTTTCCCTTGTTTGCCAGAAATATGACAGAAGCAACTAAAACTTTTTTTTTTGGTTACACTACGCACATTTATTTTCCTATTTTTGTTTCTTCAAATAGCGGCAAACAAAAATTTGGCAAACATGTTTGCCATGTGGTCACACTTCAAAAATATTTTCACACGTAATAGAAGGTGAATATTTTTACGTTTTGTGTTGCGAAGCTTCTGTGATATTTTGCGAAGGGAAAAAGAAAGACGACTATGGCTTTGGAAATGGGTTCCACGCATAAAATAAGAAAAATACAGAAAAATTATGGCTTTAATTAAAATAAAATTAACATAAACAAATTTTTAGATTTTTCCAGTGCAGCAAATCACCATATTTGAAAATCGCTGAAATGATGTACATAACTTAAAATAGAGGTCAAAAAATTTAAATCGAATATACATATATAAATTGAAGTAATTTTTTTAGGTCTAATTTGAAAATTATTTATAGATATTTTTGAAAAAGGTTTATATGTCACTTTGTTTGAAAATTTATCCCCCAAAATGATTGAATTCTAAAATGTACTCTACTTGTATAAAAGGAAAATTGGAATTATGTTGCTGCGTTGAATTACAATTTCCCATTATAATGACTCGTACCGTCTACTTCAAGAGTTCCATTCATTACATTGTATTTTGAATATTTTAACATGCTTATTTTTAGGAACAAAATTGTTGCGATTTTCTGCATTATTCATAATTTTTTTAAAATTTAAATGTTTTGTTTCATAAACAAATCATAATTTCATAGAGGATTCCTTCCGTAATTTTCTTTAAAAGCTACAAACCAAAACGAATTGCAATGCTGATGTTCACACGAGTGAACAAAATCTCACAACCCCAATCCTGACAACACAAACATCCCCAACATAGTCCACATTCACAATATATCAACTGTTGGAGGCACGCCAGCCTAGGATAGCTTCTAGCGATTTTCAATTGGATTTTGAATAAAATACAAAAGCTTCAATATTCAAATTTATTTCGCTAATGTATTTATATTAAAATTCCTAAATAAATAACAATAAGTAGGAATTAAATAATTATAAAAGTAACTAAATTTATACATACTTTTTGGTTAGAAAACCACTAGAAAATTTTACTTCTTTTTAAGTTTTAACTTTAACAAAATTTCCTCTGGATACTGCCAACTTTATGGTCTGGAATTTTCTTGAAGAATAAAATAACAGTACAAATTGGCTGCTTAAATAAGCTACTTTAGAACAACTTTTTTCTACTTTCGTTAAATATAAAAAAATACAATAAAAAAATTCTATGATTTAAATTAAGCGTTGCCAGACCGATCAACTAAAGTTAGGGTTTTTGGTAGTGGCGTTAAAATCAACATTCACATACACATCACATTTACCACACATCACATATACACATTCATCAACATCACCAACATAATCATTAACATCCTGATCAGTTGATTATCGATCGTAGAACAACACAGACCAAAAACCCAGAAAACCCCACGGGAGTGAACATAAACTTGTCGAAACAAAATATTGTTAAATTGTGAACTTTAATTGTGAACATTAACTGAATTTAAATAAGAATTCTGAGTTATATATAAATTGTAAAGAAATCAAATACTGTGAAATTTATACATCTATTGAACATTGTGAACTTTAAATAAAATCTAAAACACACTACGAAATTAAAATTACCAATGCAAATAAATATAAACTTATAACGTTTAAACTAAAACACATTAAAATTTATTATTTACACATATATGTATATAATTTGAATATAAAAGGTTTGTGATTTTACCCTATTCTAACCCTACCCTATAACCCGTCTCTACATGGTCCTTCGTGGAAAAGAGACAGTGTCCTAAATCTATACAGTCCATATTAACCTATTGCGCAAATTTTACCCAACCCTAATTTTAAAATTTTGATAAAAATCAAAACCCACCAACCCACCCAATTTGTGCAAATTTTACCCTCCCTAAAAATATTTAATCCCCTAAAACATAATCCCATAAAACTCTAATTCTTAAAAAATATACGTATATAAGACCTGTGAACCTCTTAAATATCTCTTAGAGTTTACAGCAACTCTCTTAATGTTATTAGCATAACTTCTTGTAGCTATAACTTCTTTCAACGAAAAGAAAGAAAGGATTTTTTTATCTCACTGCATTTTGTATCCAAATCATTGTTAAAGTAAATGTGGTTTTGAAAGCATCTATTGCAGATTGATTGATAAAGTGAATGTGGTTCTGGAAGCATCTATTGCAGATTGGTTGATAAAGTGAATGTGGGTTTGAAGATTAAATTGATGAAATTAACGTGGTTTTATTAGATTGGTAAAGTGAACGTGAACGAGTACCATCTACAAATCCTTGAAAGCCGATTTTTATGAAGGGTTATTCACACGTTGTTCACCTGTTCATACCTACACAAGTGTTTTGGGAACTTCACATTCTTTTTTCCACACGTGGGCACACCATCACCCAAATTCATGGGGAGAAGGAAGCGGCGTAGTCCTGGAATTAGATACACGTGGATGAAGACCATCATTCACGTGATCAAACAGATAAGTAAAAACCTACCTAATACTTAAAATATCATAATTAATACATACATAAAAACTTAATTATGAATAACACTTGAAATTTGAACTTATTGAAATTTAATTTTACATGAAAATTAATCTACATGAATTTAACTTAATGAACTAATAATTCACACAAAACACCTTAATTATTAAGTAATTAAACTTATTGAAATTTAATTATTTAAATTTAAATTTCTAATTAATCAAAAGAATAATAAAATTATAGGAAGGTGTAAAGTCACAGGAAGAAATTTAAAGACGATATTTTTACATTTTTTTCCTTTGAGTATAGCAAATATCAACTGAGGTTATAATTGATCAACTGTAGTATGGTTGTTGGGCCCATTAAGTCATGGTGCTGACAATATAAAAACATTAAGACATTTACAAACCTTCAAGAGCTCGAATGTTGTGTGTTATTTTTTACATTTATTTTGTTACTCTTTTATTATTACAAATTGCTATTACCACAAATATGAAACTATCAATTTAGAAAAGCATGTCAGTTAAATTTGTCATGAGTTATCTCAATTACAATTTATAAAACTTATAGAGGTTTTAATTGTAATATTTTTTTATTACTATTGAAACGTCTCCAATAAATATTGTTAATATTGTAAGATTATTAAAATAAATAATGCAAATTTAAATAATTTAAACGGGGAATAATGATCCAAAACGAATTTGAGCATGGTAAGTGATAATAGTGTCAAAATTAGGGACAATTCGGGTATTTCGCTTGTCAGGGCATCTGATCTACGATCAGTGGGTGGGAATCAGTGTACCCTTCTTGGCGTTACAACTTGCCAAGGTCTGTTTTGTGATTTTTAAGGAAGTTTTACTTTATTTTCATTTTTACACACTATTTCGTTTGGCATGGATAGTGGGTTATATGTTCACGCTCAATAAAATGAACGGGTTAAGAACCATTATACCAAAACTATAGCTAGCTGGGAAGTCACCTTACATGCCTCTTAAGCAATGCTTTTTATTTCTGGTCCAAGAAATTGAATTTCTAGAACTTTCCAACAATTTTTATTATTCAGTTTAAAACTGGCGGGCAACAAAATTTGTCGCGATAATTTGGAGAAAAAATCAAAATCATTGCAATAACAATGAAAAATTTGCTATAACAAGAACTCTTTATTTTTATGTACTAAAGAAGTAGTATGTTTGTGTACCCTCTCCATCAATTTTTCCATATAAATTTGGGATCACGCTCATAGTTTTTTTGTGTGGGTTTTCTAGATCATTTATTCCATATTTTTCCATACAAATTTGGGATCATCTCTTTAAATGTTATTTATTTTTTTTATCGGTTTCATTTTTGGTTTGTAACTTGTATTGCGAAAGGCTAGTGCTTTTTGATATGTGTGTGCGTGTGTGTTAAAATTTGGGGAGCATGCATAGCTTTAAAATAATTAAATCGTTGCAGAATTGTGTGTGATCGATCTATTGTATACGATTTGCATGTAGGTGTGATTAATGTTGAAATTAAAACAGTTAAAAGAATGTTTAATTAGTTCTTTTATTTGTTATAAAAATTCATTCATATTTGCAGTTTATTCAATGCAAAACGCATATCACGTTACGTACTGTCTGGCGCGTGTAAACAAAAAATATTTTTTATTGCGATATTTGATCTGCCGAATTCTCATGTTTTGCCAGGTGTGATTAATGTTGAAATTAAAAAAAAATGTTTAATTTGTCTTATTTATATATTAATATTTTTATTAGAGAAAAATAAAAAAAAATATTATTCTAAAATTTATACTAAATACATTTCTTAAACTTATGCTAAATACATTTCTTACAATTATAATTACATTTTATTAAAAGTACAGTTTTTACAATTCAATTGATTTTATTATTATCTATATTATTAGATATTTATTTTTTCAATTATTAACAGATTCAAATTTAAAAATACGTTTATAAAGATTAACAAGCATAAGTGTTAACAAGTATTGTATATAGAATGTTTAACATCGACAAATGTTGAAAGATTGTGAATAAGTATATTCACAGTTAGACCTATGTATGATATTATTAACACATATAAATAGATGATTTACATAATTACAAATTCTAAATTCATTTATAAGTTTCATAAATGAAGCTATATGTTCCTTATCAATCTGATTACTATGTTTTATTAATAGTTCTTCCAATTCAGCTGATAACATCATATTTGCGTAAAAATTTTTTTTATACTTTATATGTATAAAAAGTAAGGATCAACTGAAAATAAAATTAATAACTTTAAGGGTCATTATTATAACTTACCTTTAACAAAAGGGAGGATTTTAACGGAGAGATAAATTGTTTTTCATTGATAAGATAGAAGTGACCGATAAGCTAAAGGGCAGATCATCCTACCTTTAACATTTAAAGGTCACTTTCTGTTTGAACTTACTAAATCATATACTATTTTCGATGTGGCAATTTCAAATTTAAACAAAATTAGCATATACAACAACCAAAACGAAGTTTTCCTTTTGCACTGCGTTGTGGCACTGCCATATTTTTTAAAAAGTTAATTTTGTTTTATCGGTAAGTTGTAATAACCAAAATAAGTTAAAGGTAACTTTGCCGTTCACTTCAGCTAAAGGTACCTTTAACTATCGCCAACTTTAAAGGTAAGTTGTAAACTGATCTCACTTCCCATAGTGTAATAAGAAGTGATGATGATAATAATAATGATTTATAATAAACAAATTATATTTTTTCAATTTTAAGAATATGTTTATAAAAACTATACATATTTAATAAATAATGAATTATAAAACAAAAGATTTTGTTTTTATTTTTTGAAAATATTAATAGATATTTATTTTTTTCAGATTTGTACAGATTCAAATTTTAAAATATATATGTTTATAAAGCTTAAGTATTGTATATAAAAGTGACTATATTATATATTAAACCCAACGTCCTATACTAGTTCTTTCAATAGCGTTTTCATATTCAGAATAAGGCATATCAAACGTTAACATATGTAACAGATATCATCTTCAACACTATTATAATTGGAAGAGGGAATGATTTGGTTATCTTTCTTTATTATTTAGCTGATTTGTTAATAGTCTCAAAACCTATATTATTATCTCGTAAAAAGATTGTGAATAAGTATTTTTACAGTTAGACCTATGTATAATATTATTAACACATATAAATGAATGATTTACCTAATTCTAAATTCATTTATAAATTTCATAAATGAAGCTATATGTTCCTTATCAATCTGATTACTATGTTTTATTAATAATTCTTCCAATTCAGCTGATAAAATCATTTTTGAGTAAAAATTTTTTGTTATACTTTATATATAAAGAGTAAGGATCAACTGAAAATAAAATTAACAACTATAGTAGTATGTTTGTGTACCTTCGGGATCAATTTTTCCATACAAATTTGGGAGCACACTCATAGTTTTTTGTATGGGGTTTTGGGGCCAATTTTTTTATACAAATTTGGGATCACGCTCATAGTTTTTTTTTGTATGGGGTTGCTCATAGTTTTTTGTATTGGGTATCTCGATCAACATTTTCCATACAAATTTGAGATCACCCAAAGGCTAATGCTTTGATATGTGTGTGCGTGTGTGTTAAAATTTGGGAGCATGCATAGCTTTAAAATAATTAAATCGTTGCACAATTGTGTGTGATCGATCTATTGTATACGCTTTGCATGTAGATGTGATTAATGTTGAAATTAAAAGAATGTTTAAAATTTTGAATGTGGTTTTGTTAATTTAATTTTTATTTATTTTTTTATATTATTTAATGTTGAAGAAATAGAAATACAGTTATACGTGTTGTTGTTTTTGTTTTGATTGTTGTTGCGTGTGTGTTAAAATTTGGGGAGCATGCATAGCTAGAAAATAATTAAATCGTTTCAGAATTATGTGTAATCGATCTATTGTATACCTGTACGCTTTGCATTTAGGTGTGATTAATGTTGAAATTAAAAAAAAATTTTTAATTGGTTCTTTTATTTGTTATAAAAATGCAATTATTAAAAGTTGAAAACATATTTACACATTTTGTTCAATGCAAAATGCGTATCACGTTACATACTGTCTGGCGCGAGTAAACAAAAAAATATTTAAAATATTTTTCATTGTGATATTTGATCTGTCGAATTCCTTTATCCATACAATTTTGGGAGCCTGCATAGTCGTAAAAGACTGTATTCTTTATTTTATTTTTTTTTTGTATGATTTTTTTATTGGAAAAATATAATTTTGATAAGGGATTTTAAAGTACGGTTTTCTTAATAATTAATTCGTTGCAGAATTATGTGTGATCGACCTATTGTATACTTATATGCTTTGCATATAGGTGTGATTAATGTTTAAATAAAAAATGTTTAATTTGTTTTATTTTTTATAAAAGTACATTTATTAAAAATAAAAAAACATATTCTCATAGTTTATTCAATGCAAAACGTATTTCGAGTTACATACAGTCTGGCCCATGTAGACAAAAATATATGATATATTTTTCATTGTAATATTAGATCTGCTGACGTATGAAACATAGGTTAGATTGCGATTAAGTAAGTTGAACACCTGCATAGGAGGACATAAAAAGTTGTAGTTATAGCGATAACAGAATATTTTTTATAAAATATTAAACTCAAAACCCCCTTTTTCATTGTGATATTAGATCTGCTGACATATGAAAAAAACAGTTTATTGTTTTGATCACATTGCACTAACATGCGCGAGCATGCAAACGCTGATTCAGCATAATTATTTTCTCATCAAATTGTTTGTAATTGGAGGCGATGCAGGTGTGAAGCAAAAATATTAAAAACTCTTACACTGCAGAATTACCTTCACCTTCAGAACACACACCCCCCCCCCCCCCCACTGCCCTTAACTGAAATTTTGAAATGGTACTGAAAAAAGTACAAAAGTACTAAATTTTTTAACTGTGACTTGTATAAAAGTACGGAAAAATTCAACTCTGACTTGTATATTAGCATAGCGGAGGTACTGCAGTATTTCTTAAATGAAATAGTACTGAAAAAAGTACAAAAGTACTAAATTTTTCAACTGTGACTTGTATAAAAGTACGGAAAAATTCAACTCTGACTTGTATAATAAAAAAATTTTTGCTATAAATAACGATAGTTGTTAGTTAACAGAAATATTCCTGTTTAAGAAAATCTATTGAACACATTATAAGTTTAAAAAAAAAATTAATAATAATAAATAAAAAATGGCTGGTGGTTTTATTTGTCAATTTTGCAGAAAAGTATTCACTCTGAATAGAAATTTAAGAAGGCATGATGGTCCATCCACATCGTGTAAATGTAAAACTTGTAATAAATATTTTCCAAATCATGCGGAATGGCATTCACATTCTCATACAAAAGATAACAAAAACAATGAAATTAATGTTTATTGTGAGTATTGTGCAAAATATATTCTAAAAACAAATTGGTGTTATCATAAAAGGACAAATAAACACAAACTTAAATGTATTGAGAAACCAGACAATTGTTTTGTTGTTGATGGTGTTAAATGCATAAAATCATCGTTTAATAATAGAATTACCACATATTTAGTTGAAAACAATAACAAAAATAATTTAATACCTGAAAACTTTTTAAAGGAAATCAGGGACAAACTAATTAAATTATTAAGTGATGCGATTAAAAAATATGAAAGCATTAAATTTAACATGGAACTGTTTTGTGAATATATGTTAATAAAGGATGATGATGACAATTGTATGATTGAAGTAAAGTCTCATCAGACTAAAATGAATATTCTTAGTATATATTCAACAAGTGATGACATTCTTAATACTTACAACGAGCAATGTGATGTAATAATTAAAAAGATGAGTGAATTTCAGGAGCGTGACAGCGGTTGGACATTAATTGAAATATCACGTCTTGAGATTAACATTAATCAATATAAATGTATAAAAGGTTCCCAATGCATCCCCCTACCAGCGGAAATACAGAGAAAGTTTGCATGCATTAATGTTCAAAATAATGATGAGTATTGTTTAAATGGGCTATTATATCAGCATTATATCCAATGGCAGAGAATTCAAGTAGAATGACATCCTATAATGTTGTTAACATAGAAGATGAAATCATAAGACTGGAAAACAACATTGAATTAAATTTTACGAGCTTGAACTTTCCGCTTCCAGTTAATCAGATAAAAGTATTTGAGACCAACAATTCCTGAATTGAGTGTAAATGTGTTTGCTTTAGATAATGAGAATAATATAGTCGGTCCATATTATTTTTCGCAACAGGAAAAATCTAAGCACATAAACTTGCTTCTGTTAGAAGATGGGGAAAAACTCCATTATGTATGGATTAAAAATATATCAAGGTAAACAACTTTATACGTAGGTAATAATTGAAAACTTTCACTAATTAATTTTTTTTTCACATTTACAGATTAATCAAAAGTCAACTAACAAAACACCGCCGATGTATTTATATATGTAATACATGTTTAATACATTTCCATAATGAGTCATCTTTGGAGAATCATAAAAAAGAATGCAATAAGATGGTAACTAAAATGCCTAGTAAAGAAAACAGTATGCTTAGTTTTAAAAATTTTAAAAAACAATTGGAAGTACCTTTTGTTGTATATGCTGATTTTGAATGTATTCTTGAATCAATTAATATACAAAATTCAACAAATGTTAAATCAGTACAAAAGCATATTCCATTTGCTTATAGTTATTATATTAAATGTTCATATAATTCAGATTTAAATATTTTTAAAATTTACAATGGTAATAATGCACCGCAACATTTTTTTAAAAGCTTAGTTAACGATATTTTAGATATTTACACTGAACATCTAAGTGTTATTAAACCTATGAATTCCTTAACGCCATTTCAACAGATACAACATTTTGAAAGCAAGACTTGTCATATCTGTAAAAAAAGTTATCAACTAAAGATAAGGTAGCTGACCATTGTCATCTAACCGGCAAATATAGAGGTGCTGCTCATAACAAGTGTAATTTAGAATATCAAATTGCGAATTTCATTCCTATATTTTTTCATAATCTTTCAGCATATGATTGTCACTTGTTTGTTAGAGAGCTTTCATCAATTGAAGGTGATATAAATATTATACCTTTAAATAAAGAACTTTATGTATCCATATCAAAAAGAATTACTGTAAATGAAACACAAACTATTGAGTTACGTTTTCTCGATTCATTTAGGTTTATGCCATCTAGTTTAGAGAAATTAGCAACTTATTTAACAGATAATGATTTAACAATAGTAAAATCAAACTATTCAAATGATGAAGAATTCAATTTTACGACTACTTAGATTCTGAAAATCGTCTCAATGAAACTCAATTGCCTCCCATTGCAGTTTTGTTTAATAAATTAACTAACGAGTCGTGTAGTGTAGAGGATTATGAACATGCACAAAAAGTATGGAAGACATTTAAATGTATAACATTAAAGGATTATTTACTTTTATATTTAAAGGTAGACGTTCTTTTACTTTGTGACATATTTGAAAATTTCCGACAAGTATGTAAAAGCATTTATAATTTAGATCCCTGTCAATATTATACTACTCCTGGTTTATCCTGGGATGCAATGTTAAAAACAACTCAAATAGAATTAGAGTTGTTAACTGATATTAATATATATAATTTTGTTCTGCGAGGTATCAGGGGAGGTATTGTTCAATGTTCCAACAGATATTCAATAGCAAATAATAAATATATTAGTGATTATGATTCTAACAAGGAATCAAATTATATAATATATTTAGATGGTTATGCAATGTCAAAATACCTTCCATATAAAAATTTTAAATGGGTTGAAAATTTTGAAAATTTTAATGTTAATAGTATAGAAGAGGATTCTCCATTGGGTTATATATTAGAAGTCGATCTAGAATATCCATCTGCATTACACGACTATCATAATGATTTACCATTTTGTGCAGAGAATAAGAAAATTGAAAACATGAAACAGCGAAAGTTAATAACAGATCTAAATGATAAGAAAAACTATATTATACATTATAGAAATCTACAGCAATGTTTAAAACATGGTTTGATTTTGAAAAAAATCCATAGAATTCTTGAGTTTAGTCAGTTTGATTGGTTAAAGAAATATATTGATTTGAATAATCATTATAGAACACTAGCTAAAAATTCATTTGAACAAAATTTTTTTAAATTGTTAAATAATGTTGTATATGGAAAAACTATGGAAAATGTTGATAAGAGGAAAGACATTAAAATAGTATGTGAATGGGAGAGTAGAGGTAAAAGACTAGGTGCGAGAGCTCTTATTGCTAAACCTAATTTCCATAGTTCACTCAAAATTCATGAAAATATGCATGCCATCCAAATGAATAGGACTAAAACTGAATATAATAAACCAATTTATATTGGTTTTTCAGTTTTAGAAATATCCAAATGGAAAATGTATAGTTTTCATTATGATTATATAAAACCTAAATATTGTGAAAACCTTCAACTCAATTACATGGATACTGATTCCTTTATTTACGACATTAAAACAGATGATCTATATAATGATATAAAAAATGATATTAGTACTCATTTTGATACATCTGCTTATTCTAAAGACAATCCATATAATTTTCCGCAAATTAATAAAAAAGTATTAGGGATGATGAAGGATGAGTGTAATGGTAAAAATATTAAAGAATTCATTGGTTTAAGAGCAAAAATGTATTCAGTAAAAATTGATAAGAGTTGATACTGAAATTAAAAAAATTAAAGGTGTTAAACAATGTGTAACTAAAAAATTAAGTATAAATGACTTTAGGAAATGTCTATTAGATAAAAAATTATACTATGACACAATGTATATATTTAGATCTAAGGTACATCAAATTTATACACAAAATATTAGTAAACTAACATTAAGTTATTTAGATGATAAGCGATATATTAAAGAAAATGGTATCAATACTTATGCATGGGGACATTATAAAATAAATTCTCCATCAACATCATCATCATCAAATTTAAATTTATATAGAGAATTTATGCAAGACGATGATGATGAAATGTTTTTAAATGTAAATGTATAGATTAAGTAGTTTATAAGAATGTAATATGAAATAATAAAGTACATACATATGTATATATTTGAAAATAAATGAGTTTTTTATTTCTTATCAGATGTAAGAATAATTGAAAATTTGTAGAAAAAGGGAGTAAATTAACATATAGGTCTTGTTTAAAAAGTAAAATGTCAAACTAGTTTTTCATTTCATTTAATTTTATATTTAACCAATAAAAAAAAAATTTTGTCTTCTTATTTATACAGGAAACTTTTTTCAGGTATATATTCAAATTATGATAAAACAAAAAACAATAGCACAACTTGAAACTTAATCTAAATTTCAAGGTTTTTCTTTAATCATAATTTGAATTAACGTTAAAATAGTTTGCTTTAAATATTTGAGAACAACCTTGAACCACTTTCAAGTTTATTTACTCTGAATTTGTCTAGGGTTTCATGTTTCCTGGAATTTCTTACACGCGTCACAAAATGCATATCAAAAATAGGAAAAAATGCATACATGCAGCAGAAATAAAAATAAATAAAAAATTATATGAAGAAATAGAAATATTGTTGTACATGATCTTTAATTTTAAACTGATAGGAAAGGGTTGGCTGGTTGTGCCTATATAATTTTTTTATACATGACGTGCACTTGCGCGGTCAGTTTCTTGAGATAAGAAATTCTTGTCATGTTTAATCCTTAGGATACACACGATAAGAGATTTATATGTAAAACTAATGTTGACACTTATGCTTGGGGACATTATAAATTCTCCGTCATCATCATCAAATTTAAATTCATATGAAGAATTTATGCAATACGATGATGATGAAATGTTTTTAAATGTAAATGTATAGATTAAGCAGTTTATAAGAAAGTAAGTGTAAAAAAAAAAAAATTAAGAAAAAATAAAAATGTAAATCTACCTATTTATATACATTCACATTTGTTTTACACATAATAAAAAAAAAAAAAATTAAAAAAAAACATCTTTTTTTGTTGTTTCATTTCAAATTTTGATTCAGTTTAATATTTATTCATTTTTCCTTTGCTTTATATTTGGTCTCGATCTGCTTTGCACCTGATCTCGATCTGCTTTATATCTGGTCTCGATCTGCTTTGTATCTGATATCGATCTGCTTTGTATCTGATATCGATCTGCTTTGTATCTGTTCATGATCTGATTTATTCCTGATTCTGCTTGATGTCTTGTATATATACATATATATATATATATATATATATATATACATATCTTTTAATATTGAATATACTATTTCGAGTTCTCTACAAACTTCATTCAATTAATTTATCCCTTTGCCTCCTTGTGCTAACCGTTTTGAAGTTTTGTACCTGATACATAACACTGACTGATAACCAGGTAGATGTAATTCAACAGGTAGTTTGTTTATTAAGTTGATACTAGCAGGCTATACCAACTGTATTACCTACTACTTTTGCTCTTAAACCAATGAATTCTTTAATATTTTTACCATTACACTCATCCTTCATCATCCCTAATACTTTTTTATTAATTTGCGGAAAATTATATGGATTGTCTTTAGAATAAGCAGATGTATCAAAATGAGTACTAATATCATTTTTTATATCATTATATAGATCATCTGTTTTAATGTCGTAAATAAAGGAATCAGTATCCATGTAATTGAGTTGAAGGTTTTCACAATATTTAGGTTTTATATAATCATAATGAAAACTATACATTTTCCATTTGGATATTTCTAAAACTGAAAAACCAATTAAAAAAATTTTGTTCAAATGAATTTTTAGCTAGTGTTCTATAATGATTATTCAAATCAATATATTTCTTTAACCAATCAAACTGACTAAACTCAAGAATTCTATGGATTTTTTTCAAAATCAAACCATGTTTTAAACATTGCTGTAGATTTCTATAATGTATAATATAGTTTTTCTTATCATTTAGATCTGTTATTAACTTTCGCTGTTTCATGTTTTCAATTTTCTTATTCTCTGCACAAAATGGTAAATCATTATGATAGTCGTGTAATGCAGATGGATATTCTAGATCGACTTCTAATATATAACCCAATGGAGAATCCTCTTCTATACTATTAACATTAAAATTTTCAAAATTTTCAACCCATTTAAAATTTTTATATGGAAGGTATTTTGACATTGCATAACCATCTAAATATATTATATAATTTGATTCCTTGTTAGAATCATAATCACTAATATATTTATTATTTGCTATTGAATATCTGTTGGAACATTGAACAATACCTCCCCTGATACCTCGCAGAACAAAATTATATATATTAATATCAGTTAACAACTCTAATTCTATTTGAGTTGTTTTTAACATTGCATCCCAGGATAAACCAGGAGTAGTATAATATTGACAGGGATCTAAATTATAAATGCTTTTACATACTTGTCGGAAATTTTCAAATATGTCACAAAGTAAAAGAACGTCTACCTTTAAATATAAAAGTAAATAATCCTTTAATGTTATACATTTAAATTTCTTCCATACTTTTTGTGCATGTTCATAATCCTCTACACTACACGACTCGTTAGTTAATTTATTAAACAAAACTGCAATGGGAGGCAATTGAGTTTCATTGAGACGATTTTCAGAATCTAAGTAGTCGTACGGAAAGACACCTTTACGTTTCATTAAATTGAATTCTTCATCATTTGAATAGTTTGATTTTACTATTGTTAAATCATTATCTGTTAAATAAGTTGCTAATTTCTCTAAACTAGATGGCATAAACCTAAATGAATCGAGAAAACGTAACTCAATAGTTTGTGTTTCATTTACAGTAATTCTTTTTGATATGGATACATAAAGTTCTTTATTTAAAGGTATAATATTTATATCACCTTCAATTGATGAAAGCTCTCTAACAAACAAGTGACAATCATATGCTGAAAGATTATGAAAAAATATAGGAATGAAATTCGCAATTTGATATTCTAAATTACACTTGTTATGAGCAGCACCTCTATATTTGCCGGTTAGATGACAATGGTCAGCTACCTTATCTTTAGTTGATAACTTTTTTTACAGATATGACAAGTCTTGCTTTCAAAATGTTGTATCTGTTGAAATGGCGTTAAGGAATTCATAGGTTTAATAACACTTAGATGTTCAGTGTAAATATCTAAAATATCGTTAACTAAGCTTTTAAAAAAATGTTGCGGTGCATTATTACCATTGTAAATTTTAAAAATATTTAAATCTGAATTATATGAACATTTAATATAATAACTATAAGCAAATGGAATATGCTTTTGTACTGATTTAACATTTGTTGAATTTTGTATATTAATTGATTCAAGAATACATTCAAAATCAGCATATACAACAAAAGGTACTTCCAATTGTTTTTTAAAATTTTTAAAACTAAGCATACTGTTTTCTTTACTAGGCATTTTAGTTACCATATTATTGCATTCTTTTTTATGATTCTCCAAAGATGACTCATTATGGAAATGTATTAAACATGTATTACATATATAAATACATCGGCGGTGTTTTGTTAGTTGACTTTTGATTAATCTGTAAATGTGAAAAAAAAATTAATTAGTGAAAGTTTTCAATTATTACCTACGTATAAAGTTGTTTACCTTGATATATTTTTAATCCATACATAATGGAATTTTTCCCCATCTTCTAACAGAAGCAAGTTTATGTGCTTAGATTTTTCCTGTTGCGAAAAATAATATGGACCGACTATATTATTCTCATTATCTAAAGCAAACACATTTACACTCAATTCAGGATTGTTGGTCTCAAATACTTTTATCTGATTAACTGGAAGCGGAAAGTTCAAGCTCGTAAAATTTAATTCCATGTTGTTTTCCAGTCTTATGATTTCATCTTCTATGTTAACAACATTATAGGATGTCATTCTACTTGAATTCTCTGCCATTGGATATAATGCTGATATAATAGCCCATTTAAAACAATACTCATCATTATTTTGAACATTAATGCATGCAAACTTTCTCTGTATTTCCGCTGGTAGGGGGATGTATTGGGAACCTTTTATACATTTATATTGATTAATGTTAATCTCAAGACGTGATATTTCAATTAATGTCCAACCGCTGTCACGCTCCTGAAATTCACTCATCTTTTTAATTATTACATCACATTGCTCGTTGTAAGTATTAAGAATGTCATCACTTGTTGAATATATACTAAGAATATTCATTTTAGTCTGATGAGACTTTACTTCAATCATACAATTGTCTTCATCATCCTTTATTAACATATATTCACAAAACAGTTCCATGTTAAATTTAATGCTTTCATATTTTTTAATCGCATCACTTAATAATTTAATTAGTTTGTCCCTGATTTCCTTTAAAAAGTTTTCAGGTATTAAATTATTTTTGTTATTGTTTTCAACTAAATATGTGGTAATTCTATTATTAAACGATGATTTTATGCATTTAACACCATCAACAACAAAACAATTGTCTGGTTTCTCAATACATTTAAGTTTGTGTTTATTTGTCCTTTTATGATAACACCAATTTGTTTTTAGAATATATTTTGCACAATACTCACAATAAACATTAATTTCATTGTTTTTGTTATCTTTTGTATGAGAATGTGAATGCCATTCCGCATGATTTGGAAAATATTTATTACAAGTTTTACATTTACACGATGTGGATGGACCATCATGCCTTCTTAAATTTCTATTCAGAGTGAATACTTTTCTGCAAAATTGACAAATAAAACCACCAGCCATTTTTTATTTATTACTATTAATTTTTTTTTTTTTAAACTTATAATGTGTTCAATAGATTTTCTTAAACAGGAATATTTCTGTTAACTAACAACTATCGTTATTTATAGCAAAAATTTTTTTATTATACAAGTCAGAGTTGAATTTTTCCGTACTTTTATACAAGTCACAGTTGAAAAATTTAGTACTTTTGTACTTTTTTCAGTACCATTTCAAAATTTCAGTTAAGGGCAGGGGGGGGGGGGGTGTGTGTTCTGAAGGTGAAGGTAATTCTGCAGTGTAAGAGTTTTTAATATTTTTGCTTCACACCTGCATCGCCTCCAATTACAAACAATTTGATGAGAAAATAATTATGCTGAATCAGCGTTTGCATGCTCGCGCATGTTAGTGCAATGTGATCAAAACAATAAACTGTTTTTTTCATATGTCAGCAGATCTAATATCACAATGAAAAAGGGGGTTTTGAGTTTAATATTTTATAAAAAATATTCTGTTATCGCTATAACTACAACTTTTTATGTCCTCCTATGCAGGTGTTCAACTTACTTAATCGCAATCTAACCTATGTTTCATACGTCAGCAGATCTAATATTACAATGAAAAATATATCATATATTTTTGTCTACATGGGCCAGACTGTATGTAACTCGAAATACGTTTTGCATTGAATAAACTATGAGAATATGTTTTTTTATTTTTAATAAATGTACTTTTATAAAAAATAAAACAAATTAAACATTTTTTATTTAAACATTAATCACACCTATATGCAAAGCATATAAGTATACAATAGGTCGATCACACATAATTCTGCAACGAATTAATTATTAAGAAAACCGTACTTTAAAATCCCTTATCAAAATTATATTTTTCCAATAAAAAAATCATACAAAAAAAAAAAATAAAATAAAGAATACAGTCTTTTACGACTATGCAGGCTCCCAAAATTGTATGGATAAAGGAATTCGACAGATCAAATATCACAATGAAAAATATTTTAAATATTTTTTTGTTTACTCGCGCCAGACAGTATGTAACGTGATACGCATTTTGCATTGAACAAAATGTGTAAATATGTTTTCAACTTTTAATAATTGCATTTTTATAACAAATAAAAGAACCAATTAAACATTTTTTTTAATTTCAACATTAATCACAGCTAATTGCAAAGCGTACAGGTATACAATAGATCGATTACACATAATTCTGAAACGATTTAATTATTTTCTAGCTATGCATGCTCCCCAAATTTTAACACACACGCAACAACAATCAAAACAAAAACAACAACACGTATAACTGTATTTCTATTTCTTCAACATTAAATAATATAAAAAAATAAATAAAAATTAAATTAACAAAACCACATTCAAAATTTTAAACATTCTTTTAATTTCAACATTAATCACATCTACATGCAAAGCGTATACAATAGATCGATCACACACAATTGTGCAACGATTTAATTATTTTAAAGCTATGCATGCTCCCAAATTTTAACACACACGCACACACATATTAAAGCATTAGCCTTTGGGTGATCTCAAATTTGTATGGAAAATGTTGATCGAGATACCCAATACAAAAAACTATGAGCAACCCCATACAAAAAAAAACTATGAGCGTGATCCCAAATTTGTATAGAAAAATTGGCCCCAAAACCCCATACAAAAAACTATGAGTGTGCTCCCAAATTTGTATGGAAAAATTGATCCCGAAGGTACACAAACATACTACTAATAATAAAGGTTTTATTGATTAACAATGTGTTCTCTTTTTAATAAAATTTTTAGGTAAAATTACATTCTTTTCAAGACAAATCTTTATATTTGGATTATTTTTATACAAAGTTTTCATGTTCGGATAATCCCAATAATGTAAATTAATTATATATATTTATATTTCTTTTGTATTTCTTTTCTATTTCTAACTTTTTCATATCATATTCATATTTTCTTTTTTGACTTTTTATTTTTTATTTTATTTTTTATATACATATATATATTTTTTAATAATGTTTTTTTGTTTTATAATCAGCTTTTTTTTCCTGAAAAAGAAATCTGAAATCTATATATAAATAAATAATAACAAAAAAATGATTATTTATTATTTTTATTCAATGTCAGATGAAGTAAAATTTTTGAACAGTATATAGTAGTATAGTATCCAGCGGTCTCCCCTCCATTCCAGTCTACAAATATTTTGGGTTAAATATTTTCTTACAAGTGTTTCAAACCATTGTTTGAAACATTTGGTTGTTTTCTTGAATTTGAAGAACGTTGTCGCCTTCAATAATTTTTCCTCGAAGACCTCGTCCATCCAAAGCTGAAACTGTAATGTTTTCTCTTTTTAACAAAATTTCTAAGTAAAATTACATTCTTTTCAGCACATGTATGATTAAAATTATTATGATTTTCACAAATCTTTATATTTGGATTATATTTATATAAAATTACGTAAGTTGAACAACTGCATAGGAGTACATAAGAAAAATGTTGTGATTAATCTCGATAATTTATTTTCTAATATAAACAATTGGTGCGACTTATCGGGCGCTTCACTGTCATCTTCAAAATGTAAATGTCATCTTCAAAATGTAACATCTTTAACATTTTTTTTATTTAAACATTAATCTCAATATATATGAATATATTCTATAATGATTTAATTCTTTTGCAGATAAGTAAAAAACTGAAGAAAAGAAATATCTAATAATATTTTCGAAAATAAAAACCATTGAATTGTAAAAAACTGTACTTTTATTAAAATTTAATTACATTTATAAGAAATGTAATTAGTATAAGTTTAAGAATAATATTTTTTATTTTTCTCTAATGAAAATATGAATATAAAAATATAAATAAACACTTTTTTATTTAAACATTAATCACTCCTCTGTGCAAAGCGCAATTCTACAACGATTTAAACATTTAGAATATCTATTACTAACTATAAGAAAAAGGGAATAAGAGGAAGAATATCCTGTTGTATATATTAAGGGATATGAAGAAGTCGGATGCTTAAGAGAACTACTTGGAAAAGAAATACAAATATATATAATTAATTTAAATTATTGGGATTGTTCGAACATGAACACTTTGTACAAACATAATCTAAATATAAAGATTTGTGAAAATCATAACAATTTTAATCATACATGTGCGGGAAAGAATGTTATTTTACTTAGCAATTTTGTTAAAAAGAGAACACATTGTTAATTAATAAAACCTTTAAAGTTATTAATTTTATTTTCAGTTGATCCTTACTTTTTATACATATAAAGTATAACAAAAATTTTTTACGCAAATATGATGTTATCAGCTGAATTTTAAGAACTATTAATAAAACATTGTAATCAGATTGATAAGGAACATATAGCTTCATTTATGAAACTTATAAATGAATTTAGAATTTGTAATTATATAAATCATCTATTTATATGTGTTAATAATATCATACATAGGTCTATCTGTGAATATACTTATTCACAATCTTTCAACAGTTGTCGATGTTAAACATTCTATATACAATACGTGTTAACACTTATGCTTTTTAATCTTTATAAACGTATTTTTAAATTTGAATCTGTTAATAATTGAAAAAATAAATATCTAATAATATAAATAATAATAAAATCAATTGAATTGTAAAAACTGTACTTTTAATAAAATTTAATTATAAGAAATGTATTTAGCATAAGTTTAAGAAATGTATTTAGTATAAATTTTAGAATAATATTTTTTTTTATTTTTCTCTAATAAAAATATTAATATATAAAATAAGACAAATTAAACATTTTTTTTTAATTTCAACATTAATCACACCTGGCAAAACATGAGAATTCGGCAGATCAAATATCGCAATGAAAAATATATGAAATATTTTTTTGTTTACACGCGCCAGACAGTACATAACGTGATATGCGTTTTGTATTGAATAAACTGTGCAAATATGAATGAATTTTTATAAAAAATAAAAGAACTAATTAAACATTCTTTTAATTTCAACATTAATCACACCTAGATGCAAAGCGTATACAATAGATCGATCATACACAATTCTGCAACGATTTAATTATTTTAAAGCTATGCATGCTCCACAAATTTTAACACACACGCACACACATATCAAAAAGCATTCGCCTTTCGCAATACAAGTTACAAACCAAAAATAAAACCGATAAAAAAAAAATAAATAACATTTAAAGAGATGATCCCAAATTTGTACGGAAAAATATGGAATAATTCATCCAGAAAACCCACACAAAAAAACTATGAGCAACCCCATACAAAAAAACTATGAGCGTGATCCCAAATTTGTATGAAAAAATTGATCGAGAAGGTACACAAATATACTACTTAAAGAGTTAAGTAGATTCAGGGATCTTTTTCTTTAATGAGATTTAAAAAATAACCATTTTACTGAAAAATCATTACAACCCCTGAATAGCTTTCATCTAGAAAGGTATAACAATTGCTATATGCATTAACGTGGATTTAAATTTCAGACTCTGAATGTATCTTTGTATATACCCAAATATAATGAGTACATTTACGACGAATAAAAAGGTTTCCATAAAATAAACTATTTATTTTCTTCAAATTTGAATTCATTACTTTTTTTTGCGATTCTAGTGATGTTTTAGTTTTGCTAGTAGGCAACTTAAACAGCTGTTACTTGCCACTATTTGCCCTTACAAAAAATATGTAAAAGCAAACAAATATTTGCCAAAAAATCATGAAAATATTTGATATTTGTCACAAGGTGGTCACATTAAAAAAATTTTTGTTTGCCGGCAAACAATTTTATTTTCTTAAATGGAGGATTTTATGTTTGCCACGCAAAATTATTTTGTGGTCCCATTATGGCAAAGAAATATTTTACGTTTTGTGGCAAATATTTTTTAGATCTGACCGTACCTTCAGAATCATATGTATTTAAAAATTTTGAATATTAAAAAATTTATGTATAAATAGGGAAGTAACATAATAGACATTTGCGCTACATTGCCATTCAAAATACATTTTTATTTATTTTCATAATCGTAATAATTAAACAAAATTCATTGCTTTATATACGAAAATTAAAAGACTAACAGTCTTATGCAAAAAAAACCTTATTTGGCCTTCAAATGAACATTAGTTAATAACGATTTTAAGCTTAATAATCCATTATTAAAAAAGTATATGCAAAAACAGTATTTTAACTAATATCCATTTTAATGTTTTTTCTTATTTGATGCTGGCAATACCATTATTTTATTCTCTCAATTTTTTCTTAATGTTGTGTATGAACGATTATTATTTCATTTGGTGTTCGTGCCTAATATTGTTTTTTTATGTTTTTATACAAAATAATTGTTTTTATTAACATAAAAATGGGGTTGTATTTGTTTTTTTAATAACAACAATGTACAAATAAAATAAAAGAACCAATGTAATTAAAATATTACATTTTGATTAAAGAAAGTATTCGAGTACCGGTTTCTTTAAATTTGTTTTGATTATTTAGACATCACTAAACTATTTTGTAAACAAAATTTACATTTTTGGAAAAAAGAATCATACCGCACAATAGAATCATACCGATAAGAATGTATTTTTTTATAAAATTATTTTTTATTATCATTTTAATCAAAAATGGAAGAATTGCTTGCTTAAAATTAGGAAAAGCTAAACAGCAAAGCAGAAGAAACAAAAATAAACTCATTAGCTATAGTGGTACAATAAAAAGTTTTCTGTTATCGCAGTCAAGCACAGCAATTAATTTCGCAGCGATCCCTACTGCTTACAGCATTCCAGCATTTGTGGTTTCTCTTGTGCTTTTGCTGAAACTTTTCACTGTACCACTATAGCTAAACAGCATTTTTTATTTTTTCACTTTGCTGTTCGCTATTGCTTGTTTATTTTCTCTTAGTTATAGTTAAGCAAAAGTGAAACAAAATAAAGCAAAAACAAACACCGAAGAAAAGTCATTAAATGCATGTAGAAATTCAAAAGTTTTATATAAATAAGCATGAAAGTACCAATTAGAGCATTTGTGCCGTAACGTAATGCAACTCAATATTCAATATGTACATAGCTTCATCACTCATGTACAAAGATCTTGCCGATTTGTCAACGAGACAATACATTTCGGCAAGCATTTACAGTGCTTTTCATATGCTAAAAATGAAGGTAGCTTACGTGGACGTTCATAATCGGGATTTTAATCCTTCCAGATGCGATCCCGCATACGTACTACTGTCGCAGACCATTGATCTAGAACAGTGAAGGGCATATTCAAAATTTCCTATCTCATGGGATAGACAAAGAAATTTCTCCTGACGCTTCGTTGATACACCTACACTATAAGCTTACTTGTGTGGTTTCTTCTAATGATCGTGTGCTTGTTGTTTTGTGTTGATCGAAGAGAACAAAATTAATTCAGTTGACGTTTAGCACTTGATGAAGCAAGATCTCGCTATGCAACTTTTTTGAATGGTTTTTTGCAAATACACGCAGCAAAATTTTTTATGAAAATTGGGAATATGATTTCCTTTGTAATCCTTTGTTCGGATGTTATATCACAATTAATTTTTTTTTATAAAAACACATTACGAGGCTAGCCATGGATTTTTTGAATTATTTATTTATTTATTTAATTATTTATAATATTTTCTAGTGAAGTGTTACTTTATTTTGTCACTTAAAATTCCTTATATGACATATATTTTCATTATAAATAGAAAATATAAAGAATGAATTCAATGTTAAGGACCCTATTACATACAAACATATATAATTGGTCATTACAACCCTTCAGTTAGGATTACTGACCTAGCTTCTCATACTACTTATGTTGTGTGTGTTAATTTAAACATAAGTGGCGGAACCTACAGTTTAAAGTCGACTCCGAACGACAGATTTTTTCACGGCAATTTTATTTACTCTCAGATTTTTTGCCAGAAATCTGCTGAGAAGAAATCGCTTTTTTTGTATTTAATTTTGATGTCTGGCCTGGGACTCGAACCCTGGCTTTACGTCTAATAAGCCAGCACACTACCTACTAGACCACGGCAACCTTCGAAGGTCTCTATTAGATAAAATATTAACCGAATTAAAAAATTAAGCTATAATTTGTAAACATTTGAAAGCAATAGACATATGCTTTTAATCAAAAAATCTCTATTAGATAAAATATTAACCGAATTAAAAAATTAAGCTATAATTTGTAAACATTTGAAAGCAATAGACATATGCTTTAATCAAAAAATATTTAAAACCGCACTTAACATACAAACAACACAACAAACCAATTTATTTTCTTTTTTTATTTTCCCGCTGCTTTACCAACACAACCAAAACTATGATAGTATGTGTTTGCCCTTCACTGATCTAGAATTATTTTAGAAATTTAGAACACGATTGTAATAAATTAACAGCTGTGTTTGCGCTGCATATGGGTTATGAATGTAGTTGATACTTTACTTATAAAATCTGAAATGTAGAATTAAATATATAATATTGTGTTCCACATTTAATGTTCTTTATTTGTATTCGTCCTTAGCCTTGACATGATATCGGTACATAAAGATTTAAAAAATATTAACAATTGATTTAATTATAATTTTGCGTTACCTTACAGTTTAGATTATCACACAAATTAGCTTAGAATTGCAGTCAGAGAGTATAGAATTGTATATTTATTTTTCTTTCAATTTCAGAGGTTTCGTTACAGAACTTTTGGTTGTAATTTGTAAAAGGATGGGCAAAGGCCTAATTTTAAGTGTTTTAAATGTAGGTATAATATATTTCCATATGTCGGAAGCGACTAAAATAATGCCAATATTAGGACGGTTATATAGAGAGATAAAAAAATTTTGTACTTCATTTTGGTAATCACCTGAAAAAAAAAAAATAAAAAAGGTAAATATATCAAAATTTTAATACAGCTAGTTTTGCAAAAGTAGAAGAAAACTTAAAACGAACTCTTTTCTTTAGTACAGATCGCATTGCACCTGACAAGTTAATTCATTACATTTATTGTAATTTGCAATTATGGCCTCATATAACTAGAAGGAGAAAAATTCAAGAATTATATATCTTGTACCAAAACAATATTAAGAAAAATATTGTTTTCTAATTACTACTTTATTTATTGAATCTTGCTTACTGTGTTAAGTATTCACTTTTTCGCCTCAAATTGTTATTAGTCAGTTCAAAAATCTTATTCTTAGGACCCAAAAAACAATATTGTTACGTTTTTACCTTTTTTAAAACGTTTAATTATGAATTCGATAATTGCAAACCAAGTAAAACACATATGTGTTTTATTTCAATTAAACTCTCTTAATATTTACGTTACTTTTGTGTCACTGTTCAATCTCAACGGATACAACAATTATTGCTTGTTCCCTATTATTCACACACAACTATTCTGCTCGCAATGAATATCCTCGAACCACGACTTTTTACCTCGCACTCAACCTGTCTCCACACCGCGACTGATTAGTTCACACGCAACTTCACGCAAGGCTGAATTATAACTGATTGGTTGCGTGGTTTGTCTTGCCCATTTATAGTCTAACACGAACAGTACATCGAACGTTTTTGAAGCAAAAGGTTCGCGTTCTTGCTTACTCGAGAATTCAATAGCTTGTTATTCGCTCACTTGTCTATCCCTTCTCTTGATGCTTTGCTTGTATAATGTTCGTTGTAGTTGTTGGTGTAGCTATTACCCAGTTGGCCAGATCGCTATTGACGACGTTTGCATCAATGATGTCTGCAGGAATTTATCAAATTTGTCCTGTATAAAATTCAATTTAGGACAACTTTAATAACAAAGTCGTGTAATTTGTCGCGTTTTGATCTTAATAGTAGACAGCATAATGATAAATTCTTGAATTTGCCTTGAATAAGATATTATGAGGACAGGATGAGCGACAATTGCATGCAAATTGTCTTATTACAGGTTATATTTACGACAAGATGAGCGACAGTGTCATTAAGTTTTTGATTCATAGAAGATTTGTTGAGGACAACATAGACAACAATTGTAAAAGTTTGTCGTGTTTCTATCCTCACTTAGAATTTCATACTGTTATCAACTTAGTTTTTTTTTTTATCAAAAAAAAAAATAAATAAATAACTGTACTTTAACGCCTAAAAACAAAACAAATTATAAGAAGAAACTAAAAATCATTCATTCGTGTCTTTAAAGCGCCAGTGAACGGTTATTTCAAAGTGTGTTTAGTGTTTTAATAATATTAATTTCCTAATAATTATTCGCGAGGTAAGTATACAATATATTTATATAAAAATATATACTACTTAATTGTAGAAATATGCAAAAATCATAGCGTCGGGAAATAGCCCGTAAAAACCGGGAATATTTAAACAGAGTTAAGAAGAGTACTGAATCCCAGAATGTTATCAATGAAAGTGAAAATCATTCAACGATTCATGATGGTATTGATCAGTCTTTATTCCAGAATCAAGTAAATCAGAAAGCTACACCCATGAGTGGTTCAAAATACTACAAATAGATATAATTCTATAAAAAAAATCAAAATAATAAATGCTAACTATTCTAAGTTGCCATAAAACCATGAATTTATTTTTATTTTTTTTTTATATTTATATTACTATGTATGTGTTTCAGCTTTTTTTACTAATTGATCTCTAATTTTGATAAAAATTTTTTAAAACCTTATTAAATGTTCAAATTAATTTTATTTTATTATATGTATAAATTTTTCTATTATTTATACATAAATTATATTAATTTTTCTATACATATGTAATTGTACGTACATAAATATGTATATATATTAAAATCAATAAAAAATATATAAAACCCTTATATATTAAAATTTTTACAAAAAGAAATCATTTGGTGAGAAAGTGAGTATTTTGTCGCCCAATTTATCGTCGATGATCATGTTATGGTTGTTTCAGTTATACTGTCACCGACGATACTATGGAAGGATACTGTCGCTAAACTATCGTCAATGACAAGGATGAAAAAATGTCGTTTATATATTCGTCGATGACAAGTTGAACCACATTGTTACTTATCTGATCGTCAACGACAAAATGTCGCTCATATTGTCGGACACGAAAAAAGTGCCCTTTGTTCGAAAAAGTCGTCAGTGATTTGCTCCGGCTGTCGCAAACAAATCATTTATGATTTAACATTGTCCTGTACGATCATCGATGATGTCTTGAAGACTTGGCCAACTGGGACATATCTTATTCTTTTAAAAACGTTGAACCAAAGACTATAAATATATAAAGATGTTGCACACAGTGTATTTAAAATTGACAAAATTTTGTGCTTCTTATAGATGAGGGGGCTAGGTAACAGGGAAGCTAAATCATCGTACTCACTCTCATGTATACTGAGAGAATTTGAGAGAACAAAAAGCACATACACATGTATATGGTATATTCCTATAGGAATGAACGTGTACATTGTTTTTGTTTTTATTTTTTTGTGAAAACACACTCAGTTTAAATAATATCAAAAACTAAAAGAAGTTTTGTTTCTATACAATTTATGTGCAAATAACCTGTGGAAAAGCAAATATTACCGATTGTGTTATTGTAGGGTAAGAATACATATTTTATTATTGTAGAAATAAAACTATATCTATTCGCACCGAATTAGAATGTGTAGCAGCCTAAATTATATTTATTAATATATTTTCTTTTAAATTATAGTTATTAATATATTTTCATATTATTTTATTATTTCAAATATTGTCGGACCGTTATATATTTTTATTAATATTGTAATCACCCTGTAATGTAATGTAATCATTAACCATTAATTAATCATTAATAATCATAATATGTAATCAATAACTGATCATAACTTTTCTCATTTTTAATTTCTCTCACTTACATTACATTATTTTGTTTTTGTAACTAAGTATTTCATTATGTTCTAGACGACTTTAATGATTTTCATAAACGCAAGTAAGGTCAGGTCAATGATGAAATTGTATTCAGTCGGATAAACACCATCAGTCGGATAAACACCATAGCAAATAAAATAATTAAAAAAACCAGAACGCTTTGTGTTTTTTTTTATAAAGAAATAAAAGGTGTTAGGACACAGGAAGACCTTGTGGACTACTGTGTCTGACATTCATAAATCATTAACTTGTTAGGACGCAGGAAGACCTCCGTGGACTACTGTGTCTGACAAATATAACCTGAATAAACCTAATATTAATAAATAAAACCTTAGTAACGGCATTCCTACATTGGAGATCTTTCTCTAAAGGAATTCCCCGTCACTACAATTGGCGCCCAACGTAAAAATTAAAAAAAAAAATTTTTAAATAAAATTGTCTCTCAAGAAATATGCCAAGAACAACAAGTAATTCCCAAAGTTCCGTTAACGGTGCAGAACAGCAAAATTTAAGTGAAATCTCAAATCAATCAAGAGGATTTAATTTCACTGAATATCAGTTCGCACAGCTAATAGAATCTCTGCAAGTTCGGCAAGAAATCAAAACATTTAGCAGCTGTAGCGCTCGCTTTAATGGTGGCCGTAATACATCGAAAGTGGAGGATTTTATCGCCACAATTTTAGTTTTCAAAGAAGCGGAACGCATTTCAGATGCAATGGCATTAACCAGCTTACCACTTTTACTTGAGGGCTATGCATCTTCATGGTGGCAAGGTGTTAAGCATGAGGCGAAATCTTTTGACGAAGCCATAGAACTTTTACGTACTGCGTTTGCTCCTCCTAAGCCTGACTGGAGAATATATTCTGAAATTTTCCAGGACAAACAGAAATCCTTTGAATCAATGGATAATTTTGTATGCAGAAAGAGGCGGCTATTTGCCCAATTGAAAGAAAGATTGCCAGAGAGCACACAATTGAATATGATATTTTCGTTAATTAATATCCAAATACGGGAAAAAATTTCTAGAGAAAATATTCTAAACTTTCAAGATTTACTTTCGAAAGCTCGTGATATTGAGTTACTCACCCAGGAGAACAAAGAGCCAGTTAAAAGGCCATTAGAGTCTAAGGATATTACCCAACCTAAATGTTCGTTCTGCAGGAAGAAAAACCACACGGCTGAAGTTTGCTACAAGCGCCTAGAAGTAGAAAGGAAAAAGAAACCAGAAGAAAACACTTTAAATTGTTATGGCTGTGGAGCTGTTGGTTTTTACAGGTCAAATTGTCCTACATGCAATTATAAAACCGTTATGGAAAGCCCAAAGGAAATAAACTTTAACAGTATTCAAACCAATATTGTAGGCCGTAATGTACCTACAGTAGAAATAAATGTTAATGGCCTAACAGGCGAAGCCTACCTAGATACAGCAGCAAGAACTAGTATAGCTGGACATTATTTATACAAAAAACTTCTGGAAAAGCAAGTAAAGTTTCAATCGGTCTATGCGGAAATAACATTAGCCGATGGTATTATTCGTAAAGAAAATGTTGAGATGACTATAGTAGATATACTAATTGGCAAGCGTTTGAAGAGAATTCGATTTATTTGCCTTCCGAAAGCTAAAAATAATAGAACTCTGCTCGGCATTGACTTTTTGGAGCAAGCTGGTGTTGTAATGGATTTAGCTCAAAGAACATGGCATTTTAAGGACGAGCCTACAAAGATATTCGAATTTAAATTAAAACCATCAAAAGTTAAAGATGATGTAAATGTTAACCAGACATCTATAAATGACATTCCAAGTACATCTAAATCTTCCAAAATACATGATTTTGTTTCCTGGTTCGAATTAAATAATAAAGAAGAGCCAACAAAGCCCCTTACACTGAGCTCATTGTATTCAAACACCAACGACTATTCTCCTAGAGGTATCCTTAAAATTTTTGAAGACGCATTGCCTGTAAATTTTGAAATGCCAAAAGAAAAGGATGAAAACTTATTTCCGCCAATGAAGAAGAAGAGAAATAGTACTGAATTTTCACCGGGAAAGTGTTTCGAATTAAATGCAATCGATTTTAATATATGTGAAAATGATAAAACACATTTAAACATGAAGCAAAAAGAAAAACTAATAAATTTTTTAAACTCCTATGAAGACATTTTTGAAAATATTTGCTCACCCATAAAAGGGATAAAACACAAAATTAATACTAGGGATAACCCACCCATTTCCAATCCTCCATATAGACTATCACCAGCAATGAAGATAAAACTAAAAAGAGAATTGGAAGATATGCTATCAAAAGGTATTATTGAAGAAAGAGAATCACCATGGGCGTTTCCCGTAGTTTTGATACCGAAAAAAGATAATTCGATTCGACTGTGCGTAGACTATCGAAAACTAAATGCTATAACTGTCACAGATACCTATCCATTGCCAAGAATGGAGGATCTATTACATGCTGCAAAAACGACTCCATATATGTCTACAATGGACTTAAAGTCAGGTTATTGGCAAATTGAAATGAACGAAGAAGATAAATTGAAAACAGCGTTTACAACTCCTTTTGGAATATATGTGTTTAACAGAATGCCATTCGGTTTAAAAAATGCCCCAGCAACATTCCAGAGGGTAATCGATAAAGTAAAATCAAGTCTGCCAAACGTTCTCATTTTAGCTTACATAGATGATATTATAGTTTGTTCAAATAGTTTTGAAAACCATTTAAAGGATCTGGAACTTACATTTGTAAAACTAAAAGCTTTAGGATTCCATATAAATAAAGATAAATGTTTTTTCTGTAAACCTCAAGTAAAATATTTGGGTCACATTTTGACAAAAGATGGAATACAAGTGGATCCCGAAAAGACATCAGCAATTGTTGAGCGTCCTGCACCTAATAACATTAAGCAGCTTATGTCATTTTTACAGACTTGCTCTTGGTTTCGAAGATTCATACCAAGTTTTGCGGAAATATCAAGACCACTATCCAATTTAACTAAAAAGAACGCTATTTGGAAATGGTCATCGAAAGAAAACGAAGCTTTTTTAAAATTAAAAGAGAAGTTAGTAACTCCTCCAATACTGCAACAAGTAAGAGAGAATCAGCCATTCTATATAAAAACAGACGCTAGCAATTACGCGATCGGAGCTGTATTATTGCAGGGGGAGAACGAAGATGAGCATCCCATCGAATATGCAAGCCGCCTTCTAAGTCAAGCTGAAAGGAATTATTCAACCACTGAAAGAGAAGCACTGGCTGTTGTATGGGCTATTCAGAAATTTAGAGGTTACATTGAGGGATCGCAAGTAACTGTTTACACCGATCATCAACCACTAAAATGGCTTTTCACATTAAAAACACCGACCGGGAGGTTAGCAAGATGGTCGTTGTTACTACAAAGTTATAACTTAAATTTTCAGTACACTTCAGGAAAGCAAAATGTCATTGCAGATACCCTATCCCGCCCGCCATGCGAAAATAGTCAATGCATCGAATCCTGTAATTGCAATGCTATTGAAATCGATTTTCCACGTGAAGGCCTAAAAGAGTTTCGTGAAACTCAGTTAGAAGATGAAGAATTGAAGAAAATTATAACCTCATTTGAAACTAACGACGAAAATGTGACTAGGTATACAAACAGAGGGTACATAATGATCGATGGTATTCTGTACAAGTACAATTCAGATCAAGATTCAGAAAATGGTCAACTTCTTATACCTAGATCACTTCGTCAGGATATTTTATACAAATTTCATAATGATCCCATGGCAGGACACTATGGAATTGAGAAAACAACTAGCCGTATATTGTCATTATTTTATTGGCCCGGTATTAGAAGCGATATTGGAAAATATGTAAAAGCCTGTGAAATATGTAAAAAATACAAGCCATCAAATATGAAACCAGCTGGATTGCTGCAAACATTAAGCTCCAATAAAAGATTTGAAATTATTGCAGTAGATCTATTTGGTCCTTTGCCTAAAACTGAAGAGGGGTATCAATGGATACTAATAATAGAAGATATTTGTAGCAGATGGGTTGAGATTTTTCCATTAAAAGATGCCACAGCAGAAAACTGTGCACTAACACTTCTCAATGAAGTAATATTAAGATATGGAATACCACGTAGACTACATACCGATAATGGTTCACAATTTATTTCTGCGCTGATGCAAAAACTTACATTTTGTCTCGGAATTAAACAAACTTTTACAGCAGTTTATCACCCAGAATCCAATCCCGTTGAAAGAAAAAACCGAGATTTGAAAACTCAACTGTCAATTTGCGTTCGAAAAGACCATAATAAATGGAACAGAATGTTACCTGCAATTAGATTCGCAATGAACACGGCAAAGTGTGACAGTACTGGTTATTCAGCTGCATTTTTAACTTTTGGTCGAGAACTAAGAACACCAACCGAAACACAATATGATTTTAAAGCTATTGTAAAAGCGGAAAATTTTATTCCACAAATAACACCACATCTGGTAAAGCTTGCAGAAACCTTAGAAATAGCAAATGATGCTCAAATGAAAATGCAAGATAGAAATAAAATATTTACTGATCGCAAACGAAGAGCTGCAAATAATATAAAAGTTGGTGATAAGGTTTTAGTAACAACACGTATCTTAAGCAAAGCTAAAGACGGCACAACCTCAAAATTCACGCCTCGCAGAGATGGTCCATATATAGTCATGGAATCTAAAGGATCATCCTGTTTTACGATTGCTTCAATAAATGCACCAAATACGCCACTCGCGACTGTACATACATCAGCTCTTACACCATACGAAGGAGAGTCTGATACACCTATCTACCCAATACGAAAAAGAGGTCGTCCTAGCAACAGCTATCAGTCTCAAAAGAAACAGAATTTGGGTCAAAACAACGCATATCAACCTGAAGATGAGAACAACGAAACTGAAAACGCCAACCATCAACATAAAAGAGCTCATCATGAATTTAGTAACAACCCACAACCTGATAACGTGAGAAACGATAACCAAACTAATTCAACCAATTTAAGAAGGTCCGTAAGGCTTGAAAAGAAGTCACAACAACAAAAATCCTGGTTACATCATCGGGACGATTAATGCACCAGAGGGGGAGGTTGTAGCAGCCTAAATTATATTTATTAATATATTTTCTTTTAAATTATAGTTATTAATATATTTTCATATTATTTTATTATTTCAAATATTGTCGGACCGTTATATATTTTTATTAATATTGTAATCACCCTGTAATGTAATGTAATCATTAACCATTAATTAATCATTAATAATCATAATATGTAATCAATAACTGATCATAACTTTTCTCATTTTTAATTTCTCTCACTTACATTACATTATTTTGTTTTTGTAACTAAGTATTTCATTATGTTCTAGACGACTTTAATGATTTTCATAAACGCAAGTAAGGTCAGGTCAATGATGAAATTGTATTCAGTCGGATAAACACCATCAGTCGGATAAACACCATAGCAAATAAAATAATTAAAAAAACCAGAACGCTTTGTGTTTTTTTTTATAAAGAAATAAAAGGTGTTAGGACACAGGAAGACCTTGTGGACTACTGTGTCTGACATTCATAAATCATTAACTTGTTAGGACGCAGGAAGACCTCCGTGGACTACTGTGTCTGACAAATATAACCTGAATAAACCTAATATTAATAAATAAAACCTTAGTAACGGCATTCCTACATTGGAGATCTTTCTCTAAAGGAATTCCCCGTCACTACAAATGTTATTTTTTATACTATTCAATTATGTATATATTTACTTACCAATTGTAATTTTATAGACAGTTCAATAACAAGATTTTTTTTAATATTTATTAAATTTATTTAGCAGTTTAATGTTTCAAAATTTTAATTTTATCTATATTCGATAATTTATATTTGTAAGTTTCCCATGTGGAGTGCTTCCGTAGTAAAATTAGAACTAGTAAATTAAGCATCTCCATTCTATGTTTATAACATTCGTTGTTCTCATCGAACCAAAAAGAATAAATTGTATTTTTGGTGCAACTTACGCATTGCTCAACAACAAATGTTTTTATGTTTTTTATAGCTTTATTTGTTACCAAAAATTTTTCGAAGACTTTTATATGAATTTTACAAACTTCAAAAAATAAGTCTGATGGAGCGCACAAACTTCCAAAGTCGGAATCTTTTTTATAATTTTTTGCATGAACAAACATTTCTGAAGGATATGACAAAATTTGCGCTGGTTTAATTATATCCCCACGACATTTAACGCATGATATTCGTTGAGCTATGTAACCAACAAAATATCGACTTGATGTTAATTCTATTGGCACATTGTTGGAGGTAAAACAATCGGCATCTTCATTAAAATATTCTTTATTTTCATCGTATATATCTGCAACATCTATTTGAGGGGTATAGGTAATTTCTGATATACATCCAGTCCTTTCAGTATCTTTTAACTCAATAGGTAAAAACATTGTATCGTCGTCTGCACAATTTGATGAGGTGCTAAACTGAGTAATTTTTAAAGATGATAACTTCTGTGTCCTTCTTCGTTCATTATGATTTTAATTATTTATTATATTTATTAAACGTTTTATTAGAGAGATGCACTACAATTTTTAAATTCACACTTATTTATTTTACAGCAACCACGACCTATGTGTAACTCACTTTTACTAGAACACTAAAAATTTTGAACCATTTCAAATATAAACACAAAATGCGATGAGTTAAAATAACGGTAAATCAAAATCTTTACGTATTTTTTCTATATTTTTACCATAGTAACTAAATGTAAATATAATTTGCAGCAAAAATTTTTTAAAAATAATGCTTAAAAATTACTACTAATTTTAACCTTTAATTACAGTATTTAATTAATGTATGTAATAATTAAGTGATTATTTTCATAATTTGCTAGTTTTATATCTCTGTAAATATCTAATTCTAAAAATTTATATAATAAAGGTCTTTTACTTCGGTGCGAATCGATATAGTTTCATTTCTACAACAATAAAACACGTATTCTTACCTTACAATAATACAAACGGTAACATTATCTTTTCCACAGGTTATTTTCTCATACATTTTGTGAAAACAAAACTTCTTTTAGTTAGTTTGCTTTTGATTCGGCAATATATGTACACGTATACACGCACACGTATACACGCATATAAGAATGAATTGCTGAGAGATGAGAATAATACGTTCTCTGAGTATAAAAAGTTCTCTGAGTACAATAAGTGGCAGTAGCCGTACGACCATCGACAAATTTGGCACTGGCAGTACAATGTATGGCAGTGCAACATCTTTATATGTTTATAGTCTTTGGTTGAACACTTAGCAATTTATATTTCTTAAAGGATTTATGACATGATTTTGTCAAATGGATCTCATACTTTAAGTTTATGGAGCATATTAATTACACATAGTTAAGTATTTCCTTTTTTGTTGTTTACTATAAGTCTTTTAAGCATTTGAAGAAATATTAAAGGTTTTTGTTTCGAATAAAACTTTATTTGGTTGCTTAAAAAAATTGATTTAATTGAAGAAAATATGTAATTTTTATATAGTTCAAAATGTGGATTATATCGGGATTCACTTATAATTCATACAGTGGCTTATAAAAAAATGTGTTATAAGCCAAATTCGCTAATAGTCCACAAAAGTTGTGCAAAAAGTATTATAATTATACAATTGGTGGTGTTAATATGGGACATGTTGATTCCCTTAGCCGCTGTCAGACCGCTGGAAATAGAAGTGTGGTTGATGCTTGTGCTGCTGCTGTGAAGAATAGGACGGAACATAGGAAATGTGAATTGGTCGCGGCACTAGATTTCGAGGACAAGTAGCTCAAGATCGTGATGAAATGATTATTGAATTGAAGAAGAAATTGGAAAAGGAGTCAGTAAAAGGTTTCGAATTAAGAGATGGGTTAGTTTTTGGAATAGGCAAAGCTGAAGTTATTCAACTATTTGTGCCATCTGAGATGGAACTGAATGTCATTAGATTGGTTCATGAGAAGATATGTCACTAAGGTGTAGAGAAAACGTGTAGCCAACTAAAAAGAAACTACTGTCTGACCGTGGAACTTGTTTCACTTCTCTTGAAGTCAGTGCATATTTACTGAAAAACAACATAACACATATAAAAATTGCCACCGCTTCTTCACAAGCAAATAGGCAAGTCGAGCGCGTAAATAGAATAATAAGAGCCATGTTGAGTAAAATATGCAAACCTATTTGTCATTCTAATTAAAGCGAAGTGTCGAAGAGAATAGACGTGTTTTTATACGCTCTCGCAAGAATTTTTAAGTTTTTGGAAATATATCCAACAATTATTTTCTTTTACCATCTAAAGGAAAGAAAAATATTAATAAACCGAAAATTAAATAAGGACTGTGAGACGATTACAATAACAATATTCATAAAAAATTCTTTTTCGTGCCAAGAAATTATACCTATATATAAAAACTATAACATTATTGCTAATTACACAAAGTAAACAAACAGTAAGGGAAACAATAACAAATATATGAAATTTAATACACAATACCAACAATATAAGAAATCATAATAAACAAAAAATAACAGCTTATTTCACTGTAACAAACACAACAATACTTAAAGCTACACTTTTTAAAAGCAATCAATCTAGAATCTATACAAATACAAAAAAAAAATTTTGGAAAGCAGAATAACAAATTAACGAAAAATTAAACAATAAAATATACTAGCTGTTTTTTTTTTTTTTAATATTCAAAATCAACAAAGAATATAGATAAAAAATAAGAGAAAAACTTAGAAATGTATACTAGAAGTAAACAATGTTCAAATAAGAACAAAGCAATGGAACAAACAGTATTACATAAAGACAACAATAAACATGAGCTGAATAATGACAGAGAACTAACTTCATCTTATAACACTCACATGAAATTGCCATGCGAAAACGCTGTAACCAATCCTCTCGTAGAGCGTATTAGCAAGTCTCCTTGCTTGTCAGTAACTGGATCGCCTTTTAAATTAGTAACAATGCTGGACTCTCGTTTTGAAAACCTTCCCAGCGGATTTTTTTTGCATATACATCATCCAACTGAGACCAATGACAATGTAGATGCGACTAATCCGAAGTCTATATTAAATTTAAACTTACATTTACTCAACGATGGCCTAGGCCGTATGATAGGTCCAACTCTACCGACAAAGTAAGCGAAGGTCGGATGGGTCCAACTCTACCTACAATGTAAGCGAAGGTCGGATGCGTCCAACTCCACCGACATTGTAAGTAAAGGTCGGATAGGTCCAATATTATACTGATTCAAATTTCTTTAACCGAAGCCGAACATTTCAAACATTTCTTTTAATATAAAAAACACACAACACCCCAATTTTACTTTATACTTAGTTATTTAAATTTATTAATTATATATTTTTAATATCACAATCACTTTTAAAAAATTTGTATATTCAAAAACACTTTACAATATGAAATTTTTCTTTGAAAGAATAGAAAAAACAAAGAAACACCAAAAAATAAATAACCGGACATCGGCTGAACCAAACCAAACAACAAAACTATATTAACAATATGATGCTACATTACTTAGCCATCCAATTCAGATGCAAGTACAATGGCAACATTTTATTCGATTTTGTTTTGTTCTTTACTTCGCATATGCATTTCATTTTACAATGTAACAGCAATAGGACTCTTCCGAATCGGACGCTAGTTGTATGCTCTTAGCCAACTTTATTTTATGTTTTCCTATTGACATTATGGTATACATTTCGATGTGTTTCAAATTGTAATAACCTGCGGACTGCTGGGTTACTTCGCAAATTAATACAATTATTGAAAATAAATTTAAAGAGTACAAAGAAGAACTCTTAAGTCAAATTGATAAGAATCTTTCAGCATTTCAGTCTGATTTAAATGCTCTTGTTAGAAAATACAACAAGTGGAATTAAAGTGAGTGTAAGAAGTGTGGAATCTGAAACTGCTGACTTGAAAACTAAAATAATAGAACTTAAAAGAAAAATAAAGAAACAAGATAACGCTGTTGTGGCTGGTAGTGTGCGAATTCGTGGTTTACTCTACCATGAAGATGAAAATTTGCTTGGCATATTTAATAATATTTGTGATAATTTAAATATACCTACACCTAAAATTGAACAAATGTACAGATTGCATAAAAATTTTAATGACAAAAAAGCATATACCCAGTGAGAGAAATCTTTTGTTAAAAACAATTTCTAAATTAAGAAAAGAAAAACAAACAGTGTTGTGTCTAAAATATGCTGGCTTTGATAGTTCTGTTCCGTTTTATATGAATGAAAATCTAACTCCGTATAATTACAATATCTTCAAGGAAGCGTTGAAAATTAAGAAAAACAGTAGAATAAAATCAGTGTTTCCTTATCGTGGCTTGGTTTTTATGAGGAGACACTACTCTGATGATCCAACACCTATTGAATTCCTAGAGGAGCTAAATCATTTTGTTTCGTAATTAAAATTTTCACTTTTATACATAAATTATACTTGATTTTGTTTTTCTTAATATTAAATAAATTTTATCTTTTTACTACTCTTATTATCATAACTAATAATAAATTTTGTATTTATAACTTTATGTCCAGATACTTTTTATCTCTACTCAATGTATATTTATTTCTGGGAAGATTTTTAATCTTTAAACTGTTTTTGTATGTGAATTGTTTTGCATATTTTACTTACTTACTCCTTCTTGCGCGCCTACGCCAATTGGTCACACCAATTGATAACAGGGCTTCCTCGATTTGGTCCTTCCAACGGATACAAGGTCATCCTTGCAGATCCCCGCATCAAATACTCGTCTCGCCGGAGCATCCTCCTCCATTCGAACGACATGACTGTACAACATCCATGTCTTTGAGGAGCTCATACGGCCCACTGTGGAATCGGATGCGAAAATCATCGCCAACTCGCACTTAACCGAAGATCTTAGTAGGACTTTTCTCTCGAATACTCTCAAGGCAGCTGCATCAGTTCTTAATAGGGCCCATGCTTCTGCGCCATAAAGAAGCACGGGTAGAGGGAGGTCTCTGCTACTCAATTGCCTATTGAGACCATAATAACACCTGCAGACTGACATGATTTTCGGTGGTAACGGCGGAGCCAAGGTAAATGAATTCCTTGACTCAATAAACCGCACGGCTCTACTTGTCGATAACATATACTTCGTTTTGCCCTCATTTACTGCCAGACCCATCTTCTTAAACTCCCGTTCAATAGCACTAAAGGCAGCAGTGACATCTCGTTTGGTACGCCCTATGATGTCGATGTCGTCAGCGTACGCAATCAACTGGACACTTTTTTGAAAAATAGTGCCATTGCGATGCACTCCCGCCTTTCGCAAAATACTCTCCATGGCGAGGTTGAAGAGGTCGCATGATAAGGGATCGCCTTGTCTGGAACCTCGCACGGTATCAAAAGGTTGCTCAACGTCATTCTGCATAGCCTTATCAGCTTCGCAGGTATACCGAGCTCAGACATTGCGGCATAAACACGATCCCTTATGGGGCTATCGAAAGCAGCCTTATAGTCGACAAAAAGATGGTGTGTGTCGACTTAATTTTCGTGGGTCTTTTCCAGGATTTGGCGTAGTGTGAAAATCTGGTCGATGGTGGACTTGCCAGGTCTGAAGCCGCACTGATAAGGTCCAATCAGTGTTTTGACGAGTGGCTCCAGTCGTTCACCTTTTGTTGCTGTTTATTCTTTTTTGCATTCTGCTTATATTATTCTTCTAGATGGGTACCAGTAAATTCCAGTGACGGTACTATTTCAATGTTACGAATACTCAGATATGCCATATAAATGCTCAGTTTTATGATCAGCTTTCTGCTTCCTGCTTCTCGAATCTAATTTTTACATCATATGAATTTCGCCTAAGCTATGAAGAGCAGACTTTTAGTTACCGTGATTTCAAACATATAGATTATCACTTCTTGTGGGAACATTTTATGGCGATAAACTGGAGTTCTATATATCTCATGCCATCTGCTGATGAAAAACTATCATTTTTAGAAAGTAACATTTCTCAATTATATGATTTTCACGTGCGAATCCGCACTAAAACAATTGAGCACAATACGAGACCTTGGTTTTCTTCATTAGTTAAAAGATTGATGGAAGTGAGTGATGTGACATATTCGAGGTGGAAGCGTTTTAAAACCACGTTGTTAAAAAATGCAAGGAGTGAAGTTAACCGTGAAATAAGAAGAGCTAAAAAGACCTGGAATACAATACGGGAGATTGGAATAGGCAGTGAGAAAATATAATTGATAGTAACTGCAGAAGAATTGAATTTAAAGTTTACTAATACGCCGTACGCTAATGATGATTCTCTTTCTAGAAATTACTTAAACAGTATTGTGGACACTACCATTGAGAGAGAGAGTTCGAATTTCGTTGCGTAAATGCTGCGGAAGTCTTAAAATGCTTTGAGATGAAAAACTCTAATGCTATTGGATATGACAAAGTTGATCCTCATTTTATCAAATTATTATTACCGGAACTACTACCTTTTCTTACTCATCTCTTCAACACTATCATAACTACTAGTAAATATCCTAGTAATTGGAAATATGCTAAGATTATACCTATACCTAAATTTAATTCGGAATTTAGGCCAATCGCTAACTGCCCCATCTGTCAAAAATATTGGAGAAACTTTTGCACGCTCAAATGAATGATTACATAAATGAATTTAATCTACTTACGCCATTTCAGTCTGGTTGTCGAGCCAAACATAGCTGCACTACTACTTTAATTAATTTGTGTGAAGATATTCGGTACGATATTGACAGCGGCAATATAAATATTCTTGTATTACTTGATCACTCAAAAGCGTTCGATTCGGTTGATCACCAAATTCTTCTTACGAAACTGCAAAGACTCTTTAACTTTTCCAGTACGTCTAGTTGTTTACTGAAATCGTATCTTAGTAATCGTTGACTGTTACCAAAGGAGTTCCCCAGGGAATGATAATGGGAGCACTTTTATTCTCATTATATATTAATGATCTTCCGGACTATTTGGAACACTACAAGATACACCTTTACGCAGATGATGTACAAATTTATCTTGAAGGCTCTTTACAGCACATTGAGGAAAATGCTTTTAAAGCCAACCATGATCTTAATAGTATCTATAAATGGGCAACAGCTAAGAAACTTTTAATTAATCCACGGAAATCTAAATATCTTGCTATACATAAAAAAGCCGTTCATTTAAACATCGATTTTGATATTATGTTAAATAACCAGAGAATAGAATGTGTATCATCTGCAAAGAATTTGGGAGTTATTTTCAATAACAACTTGAATTGATGTACCAATACCAGAATTTCTGCTAATTTATACTTAATGCTGAGAAATTTGTGGTCTACGCATTACATGACGCCTTTGAAAATAAGAATTTTGATTGCCAAAACGTATTTAATGCCACGATTGTTATATGCATGTGAAGTTTCTGCCAATTATGATTCCCGCAGCAAATGTTTACTGCAAAAGTCCTTTAATAATATTGTTAGATATGTCTTTGGCCTACGAAGATACGACCACGTCTCTTCTTTTTCAAATTTGCTATATGGTATACCTTTAGAAAGCCTTATGAAGATTAAGAAATCAATCTCATTACAAAAAAATAATATATGCCATAAAGCCCTCATATCTTTACGATCGTCTTCATTTCACTAGGTCGAATAGAGGCAACAAACTAATTCCGATGAGATATCACTGTAGCGTGTCTGAGTATCATTTTTATATATTTTCTACCCGTCTTTGGAACTCACTTCCCAATAATTTACAAATAAACAGCAACTTAAAAGCTTTTACCAAACTTTTGTATAATTATTTCACTTCCCAAACAACTTAATTAATTCATTTATTATTGTGACACATCTTTCACTTATATTTAATATGTATTTTCATTTAATTAGAATATTATGTTATGTTACAATGTTTTAATACTTTATTTAATTAATGATTTGTGATTTACTACTTTTTTATTTTTTGTTTTGCACTCATGTAATTTTCACACTAAGTACTAAGTGAAAATCGATGAAAGGTGTCACCAAACATTAGTTCCGTATTACGTTTCCCCAATACAACACTTCATTTCTTTTCAAAACTATTCTATCACATCCATAATTGGTCATTAGAACGCATTAGTCAGGATTATTATCCTAGTGTCTCACACCACTTATGTTGTGTGTGTTAATTTTATACATGAGTAGCGGGACCTACAGTTTAAAGTCGACTCCGAACGACAGATTTTATGAGAAACTTTTCATGGCAATTTTATTTACTCTCAGAGTTTTTGCCAGAAATCTACTAAGAGGAAATCGCAGAAAAAATACTTTTTGTATTTTATTTTGATGTCTGGCCTGGGACTCGAACCCTGGCTTTACGTCTAATAAGCCAGCACACTACCTACGACTTCACCATGTATACAATATTATTCGATATTCTTCTCTGCGTACAACTTTTTTGTATGCAACAACTATTGTTCGTTATTCTTCTCTGCTCACAACCTTTTTGTACGCACAACACTTCTGCTCGCCTAAACACTATCAAATGTTTTCTTCCCACACAACTTTACACAAGGTTGACTGAATTACTACTGCCTTGTTGCCCTCTTGGTCTTGCCCTTTTATATGCGACGACATCAGTTTGATGATGGATCTCGAAGTGGAACGTTCATGGTTTCGCCTTCTCGAGAATTCTTTTGCGATTACATAGTTTGTTATTGCGTTTGCGTACCTGTCTACCCCTTATGCTCTCATGCATGTTGTTGTTGATTTACTAAAAATAATTTGGATAGAGTGTGTATCGTATACGCATTGCCTTTTGTTGCGTTCTCGTTTTTATCTCTTTCATACTTATAGTCTTTGATTTTGTAGCTTTTGTTTATCATAAATGTTAAATATTAGTTCGTTTCCATTTGCGTAACACTGTCGCCCACTTAAGTCTTCATTTTTTGTTCGGGGCTGTTAGCTTTCTGTATCCTGTACACAACATCATTTACCCGTTTATGGTCTATCCCAACTAGTTTGTAGCTTAGGGAATAATACATTCTTCCGCTTCGCGTTGTAGAGTAGAACAATTTGTACCAGCAGATGACCTCGACTACTTTTTATTGGATCTTTAGCGTCGTTTTAGCCTTCCCATAGGGTCAAATATGCTTTTGTAAGAGGACCTTCTCCGGATACCTTTTTTCTGGTAGGTCGTTTATCCTCTTCCTTAGCTGCTATTATCTTTGCCACTTCTTTGTGCTTCGCACCAGTCTTCGTTGACTTAATCTGCATTTACCGGACATCAACGATGGATTCCTTTTTCTCAGCCTTTACATAATGATTACGCTCCAAATTAGGAGATCGATTTGAGAGAGCATTAGCCTTTCTATATTTTAAGACTCTTCGTTTTGTTAATGGCGATAGTTCGAAATCAGCTCTGATTTTCTTGCGTCCTCTTCTACCTTTTACAACTTCAGTCTTTGCTGCAGCCGGACCTATACCGCATGGAGTTGAGATGCCAGGCGCAAAAGGCAAACGAGTCATTTCAAGCCTTTGCAATGGAGGTTGAGAGGTTGGTACAGCTTACATATCCAGAAAAAAACCACTCGCTGATAGACAACATTAAGACCGAGGCGACCCAGACATTAACCTAGCGGTATGTTCTACGCTGCAGATAACCTTTGCGGAGACCGGGGCCTCGCGCTAGCCAAAGAGACCGCTCGAGGAATGCAGTTTTAATAAATTTAAAGAGATGTTGAAGCAAGTTTTGGAAGAGACTGGACAAAAGGTTAAACCTAAATGCTTCAACTGTGGAAAGGGTGGTCATTTCCAAAGAAATTTCAAAGAGCTTCGTAAAAGATCCAAATCCGTCTCACTATCAAGGAATAATAAGCGGGGAAATAACCAACTACCTTATCAAGTTTCCCCGTTAAACTGAAATGAGCTAGCACTGAGGGACGACTAACGACTAACTCAAACTACCACCTTAGAGTGAATCATTGATAAGGACGCGTATGGAGGGAGATTGTGAGGAAAACCGCTAGTGGGTTGTGGAATAATAATATCAGCAAAGGCCCTTGTCAAGTCTACAGAATAGAGAATATCAGGCCATGAAAAAGTCATCTGTAAAAACTTAATAGTCGGTGAATGTGTTCCAGTAGAGGCGGTAATCAACAGCGAACAATCGTCCCAATCTGCCAAAATATCAGTCAAGGATCAAAAGGAGTTTGGTGAAAATGTGATGAAGTGGGTAGCAGGCTTAGGAGATCCGGAGAGAAATAAAGCCAAAAAGCTGCTAAAAAGGCATGATTTTGCTCTCGCCACGCATAATAGAAGACAAGGAAGAACAGCAATGTCCAACCATGAAATTGATACGGGGGAAGCGAGACCAATAAAACAGGCGCCCAGAAGCATACTGTTAGCGAATTTTAATGAGGTTAAAGAGCTAGTCGACGAAATGAGGAGAACCGGTGTAATCGAACCATCATCGGGTCCGTGGAGCTCACCTATAGTCTTAGTAAAGAAGAAAGATGGCAGTATAAGATTCTGTGCAGACTACAGGAAGCTGAATGATGTCACCAAAAAGGAAAGTTACCCGCTACTGAGGATTGACGACACACTGGAAACGCTAGCCGGAACAAAATGATTCTCCACATTGGATCTGGCAGGTGGAAATGGCAGACAAGGGCAAGGAGAAAATCGCATTCAGTGCGAACGGCGGCTTATCGTAGTTTAAAGTTATGCCATTTGAACTATGTAATGCTCTGGCTACATTCGAGCGGGTTATGGAACATGTACTCAAGGGACTGCATTGGAAGAGTTACCTGGTGTACCTCGACGACATAATAGTGATGGGCAGAACTTTCGATGAGCACCTCAAAAACCTGGGAGAAGTTCTGCAGCGAATAACAACGGCTGGACTAAAATTAAGCGTGAAGAAATGTGAATTGTTCCAAAAACTGTTGAAATATTTGGGGAATCTTGTAACACCAGACGGAATATCTACGGATGAAGATAAAACACGAACAGTGAAGGACTGGCCTCGTTCCCAGAATCTTCATGAACTCCACAGCTTTTTGGGACTATGCACATACTACAGACGCGTTGCTACAAGCTAGCATGAACCACAGTATAAGCAGTAACGAAACGAATTTGACAGGAGCATAGGCCAAATTTGAAAGAGACAACGAATATTAATAAAAAGTATTTCCGTCTCTGTCTAATTCTCTCTGTTCTGTTAATTTATGTTTGTTAATTTTGAGCGTGGGTTTTTATTTTCTATTTTGGTAGAAATTGATGATATTTTTGTAGAATAATAGAATAGTTTTGAAAGGAAATGAACTGTTTTATTAGGGAAACGTAATACGGAACTAGCGTATTTGGTATCACCTTTCATCAATTGTCACTAACTTAGTATTTAACCAATTTAGAGGTATATTCACAAGCTCCTGAAAAAAAATTTATGAGTAAACATTTCGTAATATTTTTTAACTTTTTCATTCAAGAAATTAATAAATACTGGTAATACACAAGAAAGCAAAGGTAATACTTTCGTCATCAGCCCAGTCAATCAAAGACCTATCTTATACCACCAAGGAGTCCTAATTGGCACTAAATAATTTGGATATTGATATATCATCATAGGATGCAATTCTCATACAAATACTGGTCTAACAACTTGATAGGAACACGCACATAAGGTACATGCAATCATTAGCAAATCCGAAACACTTACCTTCTATAACCGAATTTCTTTCGTTCCTGGAACTTTATTTTCAATCATTAGAGGCTATTTCCCAAAAAAAAAACCTCCCGAAAGGCAGTTTTAGCTTCACTTTCGTCCAATTATAACAACTCATGCAGACTGTGCAGTGGCAATAATCATAAACTATACCATTGCAACAAGTTCCTGCAGTTATCTGAAGAGGAACGATTACGTTGGGTTCAACGTCAACACTTAAGTGTAGTAACCACAATTCAAAAATCTGCAATGCTGGTAACTCCAAAAGTGTACTAAAAACACAATACGCTGCTTCATTTAGAAAAGAATGACAATATTCAAAAACATAAATGGCCATCAGCAGAAATGAAGATTTAAATCATCAAGTAACTTTAGCCACTACATCATCATCCAACGTTGCTGCGGGCCGCCAGGGCACATTAAGTGGAAGGACATCCACATCAAACGTCGTAGCAGTCACATCAGAAACAAACAATGTTAGTGCAGGAGACCAGGACTATGTTTTGTTGGCCACGGGAAAAGTCATCATGAAAGCATCAAATGGCATGTCTGAGAAGTCTAAGTATTAGACACAAGTAAACATAGTCTCCAAACGCCTCTGCCCAAAGTTGTTTATCTCGCCATCGGGGGCATCACTTTGCCTTTCAACCATGCAAAATATCGCATAAATGTTGAGTTGAAATCCAGAGATCGCAAATTCTCAACAAACGTGGAAGCTTATGTACTTCCAAGTATTATCCCAGCGCAACCAAAGC